>ONZH01015685.1:0-28894 GCA_900303285.1 Rhinella marina | reverse complement strand
CCGAAAACCTGTCCTCCCCGATCCCTCGGCGTCCTACACTTACTGGGTCTCCAAGTTGGACACGTGGCTGGAACTGTCCCTGTACGCCTTGGAGGTGCTTGCCTGCCCTGCCGCCAGCGTGCTATCAGAAAGGGTGTTCAGCGCAGCCGGGGGCATTATAACCGATAAGCGCAGCCGCCTGTCAACCGACAGTGCCGACAGGCTGACGCTAATCAAAATGAACAGCAAGTGGATTGACCCGGACTTTGCTTCTCCAACAGTGGAAAGCAGCCAAAAGTGAAGTGCCATCTGTATGAAGTGCCATTTCCTCCTCCACCTCCTCCTCCTTAACTGCCGTAGAATTGCTCCGTAAATAAGAAAAATTTATATATTTATGGCTCACCTCTTGGGCCTCCACAAAATGTTTAAGAGGTGTCACCTCTTGGGCCTCCACATAATTTTTAAGAGGTCTCACCTCATGGGCCTCCACAAAATGTTTAACAGGTCTCACCTCTTGGGCCTCCACATAATTTTTAAGAGGTCTCACCTCTTGGGCCTCCACAAAATGTTTAACAGGTCTCACCTCTTGGGCCTCCACAAAATGTTTAACAGGTCTCACCTCTTGGGCCTCCACATAATTTTTAACAGGTCTCACCTCTTGGGCCTCCACATAATTTTTAACACGTCTCACCTCTTGGGCCTCCACATAATTTTTAACACGTCTCACCTCTTGGGCCTCCACAAAATGTTTAAGAGGTCTCACCTCTTGGGCCTCCACAAAATTTTTAACACGTCTTACCTCTTGGGCCTCCACAAAATGTTTAACAGGTCTCACCTCTTGGGCCTCCACAAAATGTTTAACAGGTCTCACCTCTTGGGCCTCCACAAAATGTTTAACAGGTCTCACCTCTTGGGCCTCCACATAATTTTTAACACGTCTCACCTCTTGGGCCTCCACATAATTTTTAACACGTCTCACCTCTTGGGCCTCCACATAATTTTTAACACGTCTCACCTCTTGGGCCTCCACAAAATGTTTAAGAGGTCTCACCTCTTGGGTCTCCACAAAATGTTTAAGAGGTGTCACCTCTTGTGCCTCCACATAATTTTTAAGAGGTCTCACCTCTTGGGCCTCCACAAAATGTTTAAGAGGTCTCACCTCTTGGGCCTCCACAAAATTTTATCAAGGTCTCACCTCTTGGGCCTCCACAAAATTTTTAACAGGTCTCACCTCTTGGGCCTCCACAAAATTTTATCAAGGTCTCACCTCTTGGGCCTCCACAAATTTTTATCAAGGTCTCACCTCTTGGGCCTCCACAAATTTTTATCAAGGTCTCACCTCTTGGGCCTCCACAAAATTTTTAACAGGTCTCACCTCTTGGGCCTCCACATAATTTTATCAAGGCCTCACCTCTTGGGCCTCCACAAAATTTTATTCAAGGTCTCACCTCTTGGGCCTCCACAAAATTTTAAAGAGGTCTCACCTCTTGGGCCTCCACAAAATTTTTAACAGGTCTCACCTCTTGGGCCTCCACATAATTTTATCAAGGTCTCACCTCTTGGGCCTCCACAAAATTTTAAAGAGGTCTCACCTCTTGGGCCTCCACAAAATGTTTAAGAGGTCTCACCTCTTGGGCCTCCACAAAATTTTATCAAGGTCTCACCTCTTGGGCCTCCACAAAATTTTATCAAGGTCTCACCTCTTGGGCCTCCACAAAATTTTAAAGAGGTCTCACCTCTTGGGCCTCCACAAAATTTTTAACAGGTCTCACCTCTTGGGCCTCCACATAATTTTATCAAGGTCTCACCTCTTGGGCCTCCACAAAATTTTATCAAGGTCTCACCTCTTGGGCCTCCACAAAATTTTAAAGAGGTCTCACCTCTTGGGCCTCCACAAAATGTTTAAGAGGTCTCACCTCTTAGGCCTCCACAAAATTTTATCAAGGTCTCACCTCTTGGGCCTCCACAAAATTTTATCAAGGTCTCACCTCTTGGGCCTCCACAAAATTTTTAACAGGTCTCACCTCTTGGGCCTCCACAAAATTTTATCAAGGTCTCACCTCTTGGGCCTAAACAAAATTTTTAACAGGTCTCACCTCTTGGGCCTCCACAAAATTTTCCATGAGCCTCTGGCCAGCCCACGGCCTCTTCCTGCCTTTTGCGGTCCTACGCATCCCTCAACATCCCCACTGCTTTACCTGCTAGACATGACACTGGGCCAGGTCGGGTCACTGACATCTCAAGCGCCAACAATTTGGGCATTTTAAGGCTTCTGCATGTGTTTGAGTTGTTTTTACATTTTAAAGAAGACATGTCTGACCACATCTCACACACACACACACAATGACAATTAGGGGTGGGGTCTATTTGCTTTCCCCTTTGCCTATGCCATCTGTGGTTGTCATAGGCAACGTGATTTTAAGGGGTGCAGAATTTTATCTTCTTTTTTTGTCTAGTTTGGCTTGGGGTCCATGGCAATGTAGAGGAAAGAAGGCTTCCTTGTATGGTCTCACTTTACAGAGAGGTTACATTGTCTTTGGAGTGTATTGTTGAGAGGCTGTGATAGTGGCGTAATAGTGCGACTTGGGCGCGTTATATGCACCCAGACATGCTTCCCCTGCTGTCCCAGTTGCATTCCAGCAGTGTTGGCATCCTTTTCTGAGGTTTCAGGGTGGACTTGGTGACCTCCAAGTGGTCGAATTGAGATTTCCAAGTGGCGAGCATTTTTTTCCCATAGACTATAATGGGATTCGATAGTCGGTCGAATAGTCGAATTTCGCGGTTTATTCGAATCGAATTTCGAACTTTCGAATATTTCACTACTCGCTCATCTCTAATAAGGATCATTAAATCTATCTAGAAATGAGCAAAGGTTTGAAAAATTGTACTTGGCAGCATCACTGAAGTTCACTGAAATTTGATTCGCAATTCACTCATTAATTGCTCACAAATCACTATAAATCAGGTATACCCAGGCGACTCTGCCTTAGGGTACGGCCACAATGAGTGGTCATGCTGTGGTAAAGAAACCCACAGCCAATTATCCCATGGCTGCCTTTCATTTAATAATGAAGACCACAGTGTACAGTCTACAAATGTCTCCAGCTCTGCATGCTCCTCCTGCTTCTCTCTTGTCCCTTGGGCAGAAAAAAACCCTAGGTGTGTATAAAATTCCTGACTGTTTATGTCCTTCTACTCATTCTTCTCCTCCTCTTCCAGTTCATCCTCCACAGGGCTCAGGTGGGTGTGAGATGTAGGTGCTATGTCTTCTGTCCTTTCGCCAATCAGATTTCTTAGCATCCACTCCAGGATGTGAAGGAGTGGAATGACATAATTCATCCTGCAGCTCTGCCGACTGACAAATAAAGTGGTCTCCTCAAGTGGCCTAAGCAAATGGCACATGTGATGCCAGAACTGCCACTGGCTAAGATGAAAATTATACCGGGGAATAAACATATCCGTCTGCTGCATTAAGAAATCTTTGACCGCCGTCAGGGCCGGCTCCAGGTTCATATGGGCCCTTGGGCGATAAAGTCTCAGTGGACCCCCTTACAGTACTTTCTGAGTATAGATAATATAGTAGATGTTCCCTGCAGTCCTATGTAACAGCACAGATAAAACAATGATGGCTATCTGAGTATAGAAAATGTAGTAGTATTACCTGCAGTCCTGTGTAAAACCACAGATAACACTAGTGCTGATAATGTGGTAGTATTACCTGCGTCCTTGGTGTGCCTCCCTGTGCCTTTCCCATGTACTCCATGCTGGTGGCGCTGCCTCCTCTTCCTTCTTCTTGCCCTGCACAGAATATCCTGATGCAGCTGCGTCAAGACATAGGAACACTGTGGGCATGGTGATGGTGACAGACATTGGGACAGACACACACAGGGGGACAGACAGACAGACAGACACACACAGACACAGACACTGGGACAGACAGACACAGGGATTTTGAATAAGGAAGGCTATCACTCCATTTTGTAATGCCATGCCATACCCTGTGGACAGCGCTTGATTGGAGCCAATTTCCTCCAACAACAGGACAATGACCCAAAGCACACCTCCAAATTATGCAAGAACTATTTAGGGAAGAAGCAGGCAGCTGGTATTCTATCTGTAATGGAGTGGCCAGCGCAGTCACCAGATCTCAACCTCATTGAGCTGTTGTGGGAGCAGCTTTACCGTATGGTACACAAAAAGTGTCCATTAAGCCAATCCAACTTGTGGGAGGGGCTTCTGGAAGCATGGGGTGAAATTTCTCCTAGATTACCTCAGCAAATTAACAGCTAGAATGCCAAATGTCTGCAATGCTGTAATTGCTGCAAATGGAGCATTCTTTGACGAAAGCAAAGTTTGAAGGAGAAAATTATTAGTTCAAATAAAAATAATTATTTCTAACCTTATCAATGTCTTGGCTATATTTTCTATTCATTTTGCAACTCATTTGATAAATAAAAGTGTGAGTTTTCATGGAAAACACAAAATTGTCTGGGTGATCCCAAACTTTTGAACGGTAGTGTACATGGCAATAAATTAGACCTGCCTTTAATACTGATGAACAGTTACTCTACAGCTAACAGAATGGATCAGCTACGATGAATTTTAGTGCATTTAAGTGCACACATATGTATACAGTGTTAAAATAAGACCTGCCTGTAATACAGAAGCACAGTAACTCCATTACTGCATTGCAGACGCACAGTAACTCCATAGCTAACAGAACAAATTAGCTATGAATATTAGTGCATTGAAGTGCACACATATGTATACAGTGTTAAAATAAGACCTGTCTGTAATACAGAAGCACAGTAACTCCATAGCTAACAGAACAAATTAGCTATGAATATTAGTGCGCTGCAGTGCACACTTATTTAACATAGTAACATAGTTTATAAGGCCGAAAAAAGACATCTGTCCATCCAGTTCGGCCTGTTTTCCTACAAGTTGATCCAGAGGAAGGCAAAAAAACCCTGTGAGGTAGAAGCCAATTTTTCCCACTTTAGGGAAAAAATTCCTTCCTGACTCCAATCAGGCAATCAGAATTACTCCCTGGATCAACGACCCCTCTCTAGTAACTATAACCTGTAATATTATTACCCTCCAAAATACATCCAGGCCTCTCTTGAACTCTTTTAGTGAACTTACCATCACCACCTCCTCAGGCAGAGAGTTCCATAGTCTCACTGCTCTTACCGTAAAGAATCCTCTTCTATGTTTGTGTACAAACCTTTCCTCCAGACGCAGAGGATGTCCCCTCGTCACAGTCACGGTCCTGGGGATAAATAGATCATGGGGAGAGATCTCTGTACTGACCTCTGATATATTTATACATACGTCTTTTTTCTAAAGTGAATAAGCCTAATTTTGATAATCTTTCTGGGTACTGTAGTCCACCCATTTCAGTTATTACTTTAGTTGCCCTCCTCTGAACCCTCTCCAGCTCTGCTATGTCTGCCTTGTTCACAGGAGCCCAGAACTGTACACAGTACTCCATGTGTGGTCTGACTAGTGATTTGGAAAGTGGCAGGACAATGTTCTCATCACGGGCATCTATGCCTCTTTTTGATGCAACCCATTATCTTACTGGCCTTGGCAGCAGCTGTCTGACACTGGTTTCTACAGCTTAGTTTGCTGTTCACTAAAATTCCTAGGTCCTTTTCCATGTCAGAGTTACCCAATATTTTACCATTTAGTATGTACCGGTGACTTGCATTATTCCTTCCCATATGCATAACCTTACATTTGTCAGTGTTAAACCTCATCTGCCACTTCTCTGCCCAAGCCTCCAGTATATCCAGATTCATCTGTAGCAGTGTACTGTTCTCTTCTGTGTTAATTACTTTACACAGTTTAGTGTCATCTGCAAAAATTGATATTTTACTGTGCAAGCCTTCTACAAGATCATTAATAAATATATTGAAGAGAATAGGGCCCAATACTGACCCCTGTGGTACCCCACTAGTGAGAGTGACCCAATCTGAATATGTGCCATTAATAACCACCCTCTGTTTTCTATCACTGAGCCAGTTACTTACCCACATACAGACATTTTCTCCCAGGCCAAGCATTCTCATTTTATATACTAACCTTTTATGTGGTACAGTGTCAAATGCTTTGGAAAAGTCCAGGTATACGACATCCATTGATTTGCTGCGGTCAAGTCTAGAACTTCCTCCTCATAGAAATTGATTAAATTGGTTTGACATGACCGATCCCTCATGAAGCCATGCTGATATGGAGTAATTTGCTTATTTTCATTGAGGTACTCCAAGATAGCATCTCTTAGAAAACCCTCAAACAGTTTACCCACGACAGATGTTAAACTTACCAGCCTATAGTTCCCGGGCTCTGTTTTTGGACCCTTTTTGAATATTGGCACCACATTTTCTATGCGCCAATCCTGTGGAACACTCCCTGTCAGTATAGAATCCTTAAATATCAGAAATAAGGGTCTGGCGATGACATTACCTAATTCTCTTCGGATACGGGGGTGTATGCCATCCGGTCCTGGCGATTTGTCTATGTACATAATTATAAATTAGACCTGTCTATAATACTGATGCACAGTAATTCTACAGCTAACAGGATGGATTAGCTATGAATATTGGAGCACTGCAGGGCGCACTTATATACACGGCGATAAATTAGACCTGCCTGCAATACTAATGCACAGTAGATCTACAGCTATTAATATTGGTGCACTACAATGCACACGTATGTTCGGGGCAATAAATTAGACCTGACTGCAATACTGATCCACAGTAACTCTACAGCAAATAGAACGGACTAGCTATGATGAATTTTGGGGCACTGAACAGTTATGTATACCGCGATAAATTAGACCTTCCTATAATACTGTGGCACAGTAACTTTATAGCTAACAGAACTGGTTAGCTATGAATATTGATGCATTGCAGTGCACACTTATGGACACGGCTGTAAATTAGACCTGCATGTAATACTGATGACACAGTAACTCTACAGCTAACAGAACAGATATGCTATGACTCTTAGTGCACTGCACTGTTATGTGCACAGAGATAAATTGTAGCAGAGTTTGTAGTTCAGCAGTCTCCTATGCTCTCCCTCCAATCTCCCTGCACTCTCCCTCTCCAATAATGTCCTACACTTCTGTTAGTTAACAGTTTGCAATAACCCTGTCCCTAGTGAGTAAGTGTCTTGTCATGCTCAAGTCACAGGAAAATTATGGTGACTGCGTGTGATCAGGATTTTATAGGGCTCTGCTTAGTTGTGATATCAAAGGGGATGGCTATCTGATGACTGGCTGGCTGCACAGCAATATGGGTGATCTCGCTTTCCTGGGCTTGTCTCCTCTGTACTTACTTCCACTTTCTAACACGGACAACTGCTATTTTAGGAAAACTGATTCATGACAAAGCGCAAGGAAATTCGGATTCTAAATGAAGTTTTCCTAAACTTCAGACCAAATTAAGCTTCGGGTGCTTTGCTTTGCTCATCACTACTTTCTAGCGGTGTAGATATCTATGCCTCAGGCTTCATGCACTCTACCATACCTGTATTGAGATCTGGCAAATAAGGGCACTGTTATGCAAGCGGGTGTGGACCCACTGCACCACTGACTGGCTATACTCTGGAGGGGTGTGACTAAGCAACTACCTGGTCTTCACTAGAGCCTCTGATGGTAAGGATAGGTTTGGGCCATTAGGGTAGTTGCAAGATGCCACTACAGAGCAGTCCCCGATTCAGTGATACTGGTACAAGCACCATGGGGAAGGACATGGTCAGGAAGTCCGAAGTCTTTAAATACTTCCTGCAATCTAGCCATAGGCTGGTAAGACACAAGGCGTGTACATGCTGCCTCACAAGGGAGGAGAGACACACCCATGCAAGCCCTAACACAGTGTTCCCCAACTCCAGTCCTCAGGGCCCACCTGCTGGTCAGGTTTTCAGGATTTCCTTAGTATTGAGCAGGTGATATAATTAGTGCATCAATACTTACCTCAGGTATTCGTTCTGTGGGATATTCTCAAATCATGACCGGTAGGTGGGCCCTGAGGATTGGAGTTGGGGAACACTGCCGTAACAGTTCAGGTCTCCAGCAGGAAGTAAACTCTGGCATGAAGCACAGATGCAACTGTTAGCTGTTAGCACGGCACATGGAAGCAGGAGGGAAAGAGGAAGCCTGGTGCCCTTGCCTGCGGGTAGGGGCAGCAGCGCTGGCACGGACCGCTGGGCTAACAGGTACCTTTAGTGTACATTTTTCTCACTCCAATCACTAGAATTGACTATTCTTGTCCATAATACAGACAAGAATAAGACATGTTCTATAATTTGCAGAACGGACATGCGGACAGCTGTTTGAAGTCCGTTTTTTTGAGGAACCCTAGAAATGAACGAGTGTGTGTGGATAGCACACGGACAGAAAATACATCTTGTGCATGAGCCCTCAGGCTTAGTTTTACATTACCTTTTCTTTCTCTTGTGTTTTTCATTCTCTAGGTGTTTGAAAGTAAAATCCATGCTTAGAGTTGTTCGTGGTGAGCACGGTTAATGCAATTTTGCAAGGAGATCAAATAGTCTGTTGAGAGCAAGGAAATTTGGCTCACAGTTTGCAGCAAGCTGTCTTACCCTGCACACAGGTTCTATCCCAAGAGCTTTGATTCAATTATATGTTCCACTTGATTTCCACAAGTGCTCCGCAGAACACAGTTAATCCAGAATGGTTTGTACTGAGGTTTTACAGCTTCAAATATGTTTGCATTCCTTTGTTTTAAACAATTATATGTCTATAGCTACTTGGGAAGTAGCTGCTTTTAAAAATTAGACATCAAGACAAATGTTGATTCACTTTTCCCTCAGAGAAAATAAAATAGACTTTGACCAATTTATTCTCATCCTGAATGAAAAGGTAACTTTTTTTATATTCTTAATTTGAAGTATTTCAAAGCAAGAAAACTATCTGAGAAAATTAACTATTATGCCCCTTCTTAGTTTACATACAGCCTTGGATGCAGAACGTATGCTTATTTTATATTTTATGCAATATTATATAGTTTTAGCAGACTACACATGTATGACTCTGGATTTACTTTGTTTTTAATTTATAAATTTACGTTTCTTAAAGTGAACCTGTCACTAGGACAAACATATTGAACAGGATCACCAGGATGATTTACTAAGGTCTCTTTAAAACATCATCTGTGAAAAGATGGTGAGTGGTTCACCATCTGTGAAGAATCCGTGTTTGGTTCATGTGTGCGTTTTTTCCCCACCGTGTGTCATCCTTTTTCCACAGACAGTGCTAGACTGAAAATTAACTTCCAGAGCATATCCTAGCAATGATCTGTGAAAACAATCACGGATGGCTCTTGTGTTATTTCCATGATTTTCAAGAAACTGTAGACTATAATGTGTGTTAGGGAAAATTAATCATGGACAAAAAATAGGGCATGGTTCTGTGATGTCACCATGAACTCACAGTCTGTGGAAAACCAATGGATACGTGTGCTGTCCACAGTCTATGTGATTCACTGATGTGTGGAAGAAGACTAACAGAGTTATTGGCTTTGCATACACTAACAAGTTATTAAAAAATGTCAAACAAGTAGGCTTTTCTTGTTTCTGTGGAGTCACATTATGTATCACATGGCTGCTCCTGGTCATTTGGCATCTCAGAAAGGGATCATGCAAAGCGGTCTGAAACTTATGTGCATATTATAGGATCACCTTCCAAGCGGCTGACTGACTGAGGGCAATCTTGTGATACTATCTATGTTTTGAGTTTAAAAAATACAAAAAAAAAAACTACATAGAGACAGCACCATGTGAATAAGATGAATACAATGTTATGGTCTCAATACAAACAGCTGAATGAGGTTATAAATTCAAACTCATCACAAAAGAAAGCATCACAGGAGGGCTGGGTGTCTAGTAGCTGAAACCTGTAAACTGTGGGCAACCACACATTTTCATTATAGTTTATGGATTTCATTGGAAATGTGAGGCTGCTCACAATAAGAATTTAAATGAAAGACTGTGCTGGAGTTGGATAGATTCCCCCATAATACTGTAGAATAAGTTATCTGAACTTAAGTTGCTTCATTGCTTCTTCAGCAAGCAGTCACTGAACCTGGTCACCATGACAGTGGGCAGAGAGAAGAAAGGCATTATACCATAAAATAGGGACAATAATGGGAACCCAAAAAGCAGGGCCCTTGTGCAAGAATTCAGCTTTCCCCTTCACCCCTTTTTCTCAGTGCTTTGTGGCAAGGGACAGGGGAGCACCTAGTCTTCTTGCTGCCTGAAGTAAAAATTGAAACACCCCCCCATGCCAAATTCTCAACCTAATCCATTCCCTTCAGACCTACTGTTAAAGGGGTTGTCTTCTTTTTACTACTGATGACCTGTCCTCATGATAGGCCATCAATATCAGATCTCTGTGAGTCCGAACCCTGGCGCCCCAACAGATCAGCTGTTTGAAGAGAAGGCAGCGCTCATATGAGCGTTACTTTCTCTGCTCTGTTTTCCTGCTCAGCATAGCAATTGCTAGTACAATTAAAAAAAAAAAAAACAGACAACCCCTTTAAAGACATACTTGGAAAACATTACATACAGCCCTACAGAACATACAGAGTAATACAGCCCCACATATGTACCGCTTACATCCAGTGACGACTCCTCTGATGTAGATATTCTGTTTCCTCAGCTTCTCCTTTCAGACCAGACCGCCATGGTGTCTTCATTCAGCTGTGTCTCATCGTTTAAGTTTAACAAACATACTTCTTACTTTCCTACTTTTCCATTATCCTCCTCATCTTCTCATCCCATCCTGCCATCCTCAATACTGTGTCTGCTGTGCCCCCCAATACTATCCTGCAGAAACAGTCCCCCTGAAAATACTGGTACCACACAGATATTGCGCGACACTACAAAAATACCCCATTATATTGTGTGCCAGTACAAAAATACCCCATTACCTTTAAGATCAGACCCCCATATCAGACTCCCATATCAAACCTCAGATGAGACCCCCCATCTCAGACCAGATCCCCTTTAGACCTCTATGTCAGACCCCATATCAGACCCCAGTTTTAGACCTCAGATCAGACCTCCATGTCAGAAGCCCCAATCTCAGAGCTAAGACTCCCATGTATTAGACCTAAGATCAGACCACCATTAGACCTCCATGTCAGAGCCTGCCCAAATATCAAACCTCAGATAAGACCCCCATTAGACCTCTCAGACCCACATATCAGACCTTAGACCAGACCCCCATTAGACCTCCAAACCCCCATATCAGATCTTCAGGCCCATATTAGACCTGCAACCAGACCTCCATATACCCATTAGACCTCAGACCTCCAGACCTCTATATCAAACCTGCAGAGCAGAACTCCAGATCCCCATTAGACCTCCAGACCCCAATTAGACCTCCATCCCCAAATCAGACCCCATTAGCCCTCCAGATCCCCAATTAGACCCCCATTAGACTTCTCAGATCCCCTATATCAGACTTTAGATCAGACTTCAAAATTAATAAATTAACTTAGCTCTCCTGCTCCGCCACCACTCTCCTGGTCATGCAGTCTCCCTGCTCTCTTCTCGGGTCCTGTGCTCCACAGTCACTTGACAGCCTGCAGTGTCACAGTGCGTTATGTATTTTCTGACGCTGCAGGCAGCCAGGACACAGCAGCGCGGGCCCCAGAAAGAGCAAGCCAGAGGAGGGGTAAGTATAGCACTCACATCGCTTCACTTCCCTTTCAACCTGCACACCTGCATAGTAGTGAATTCTTTTTTTCACACTTTTTTTATAGTTCACATAGGGAACTATACTGTACTAGTTTCCTATGGAGCCCTGCTACAGACAAGGGCTCCATAGGAAACACTATGCAGCAGCTTCCTATCATTCTATATGACAGGAGCTGCTGTATACAAGCTCCGGCTCTTCTATTCGCCACTAGAGGGAGCATATCCTGAAGCACGGGCTTCTGGGTTTGCATGAGCTTAGATGCTATGGTCAGGATTGATCATGGCATCTGAAGTTTTAAATGTCTGTGACTGGCACATAAGCCACAGGTCTCTGCTGTATGAAACCATCTTTAAAGACCCAGCCACTAGTACTAGTAAGGCACTGGTAAGGAAGGGGTTAAACATCAAACATAAACTCTATGGAGTATTGTTCTTCTATTCAAACAAAATGGCCCATCATTTCAGAAAATTCACATCTGGGTTGCAATTTAAATCATGGATTTGTTTAAAAAGAATCATTTGAACAGCCTGGATTAACACATTTACTAATAAAGGATTTCACCGACTCAGGGTGCATTCACATGACTGTATTGCTGTATTTTGTGTGGATTGCACATGGACCCATTCATTTCTATAGGGCCACAAAAAATGCAGATGTCATCCGTGTGCTGTCCGCATCTGAGTAGCCGAGCTGCAAATTATAAAACATGGCAATTATAAAGCATTTTTTGGTGGAGCTAGTGAAAAGTCCTGGATACACATGGACCGCATCCATATTTTGCGAATATTTTGTGAATACCTCCTAAATGGAACCTGTCACCATGAAAATACTGTTTAATCTGCCAGCAGCATGTTATAGAGAAGGAGGAGCTAAGAAGATTTATATATATATATATATATATATATATATATATATATATATATATATATTTCTGGGAAAAGCTTCAGCATAATTTATATTGATATGAATTCCTGCTTATTCTGGGCTTTGAAGTCAAAGAGGCAGTTCCATCTGTGACTGACAGCTATCTCTGTATACACAGTCATAGAGAGACTTGACGTCAAAGCCCAGAATGAGCAAGAATTTAAATGAATGAAATACAAGTTATTCTGAATTGTTTCTCACAAAACTATTGTATATATCAATCTGCTCAGCTCCTCCTGCTCTATAACATGCTGCCTGCCGCTCAAACACCAAGTTCAATGTGACAAGTTCCCTTTAAATTCATGACTTAAAAGATGTATTGAATTGTTTGTACAAATACTATTCCTGTATAGGTACGGTAGCCAAAGAGCCATGCGTTCTATCACTAATAAACAAATGTGAATGAAGATTTGTGGCTTTCAAACTCCTATTACTTAATCTTTTTAAATTGTCTATTTCAGCCCAGGGAATTACACTGAGATATAATTGCAAGCAATATAATATACTGAGTACCCATTTTAAGTTCATGATCCCTTGAGCCGTGAAAGTTGGAACAGCTGCAGCAGATTTTATGTCTACTGGCTGCCAGGTCTACAATATCATTCAGCAATATACAGAATAATAAAGCAAAAACCATTGATGTACAGCCATATTGTTTTTCAATAAAGACTACTGGTGCAGCAAATGAGCTAGGGCTCAGCATTTTAAAGCAGATTTCATACGAGAAGCTCCTTCACCACATTTGTAGATAATGAGGTGTAGGCTATAACTCATTTATTGAATCCTTTACTGTTCTTTTTATCTTTTTTTTTCTTGAACCCATACAGTCAGGTCTTGTAATGAGTTGTAAACATTTTAGTATTATTTGTGGTTGAATTACTATATATGTCTCATCCATAACGATTATTCTGGTGGACCATTCATATTCAGTAATCTAAGTAAATAGGTTATTTGTGGTATTGCGACTAGTGATGAGCGAATCGTAGCGGCAATATTCGTGATTCGCACGAATATTGCCCGCTTCGGCTTGGCTCGGCATCCCGAGGCAGCGCGGACTCGTGATTATTCGTGCATCACTGCAAGTTTGAAATGCCCTTTTTTTCAGCCAATCAGCATCAAAGGGAAGCCTGTGGGAACGCCTGCTGTGATGTAACAGCCCCATACCTCCCCAGCAGTGATTGGCTGGCAGTGACATGTGACCTAAATTTACATAAGGTAGGGACCTGCACAGTGTCGGACTGGCCCACCAGAGGACCGGAGGATCCTCCGGTAGGCCCCAAGCCACCCAGCCACTTAAAAAAAGCATATTTACCTGTCCTGCCGCGCTGCCGCTGTCCTCGGCTCCAACGCTCCACTGTCTTCCCTTCCGGCGCGCACTATGACCTGACTCAGCGTCAGGTCATAGTGTGCGCCGGCAGGGAAGACAGTGGAGCGCGGAACCTGATGGCAGCGGCAGGGCAGGTAAGTAAGTTTTTTTTTAAGTGGCTTGGTGGGCTGATCTGAGGTCTGGGGGGGGGGGAAACCCTGATCTGAGGTCTGATGGGGGCACGAGACGCCGACATGAGGTCTGATGGGGGCACAAGATGCCGACCTGAGGTCTGATGGGGCACGAGACGCCGACCTGAGGTCTGATGGGGGCACGAGACGCCGACCTGAGGTCTGATGGGGGCACGAGACGCCGACTTGGGGTCTGATGGAGGCATGAGAAGCCGATCCCTGTACTGTGACATCACTGTGTTTATTATCCTTGTACGGTGACATCACTGTGTTTATTATCTCTGTACTGTGACATCACTGTGTTTATTATCCCTGTACAGTGACATCACTGTGTTTATTATCTCTGTACTGTGACATCACTGTGTTTATTATCCCTGTACAGTGACATCACTGTGTTTATTATCCCTGTACAGTGACATTGCTGTGTGTATTATCCCAGTGCAGGAAGAGGTAAGTGGTCTGTGTTTGTGTATTTGTTTTCTATTTTTCAGGGTTGTGAATGCAGAGGACTATGTCGGATTCGGTGGACTACATCGGACCAGCTTTTTTTTTTTTTTTTTTTTTAATAAAATGGTCAAACAGGGGTCTGGGGGAGTGTTTATTTCAATACAATGTTTTATACTTGTGTGTGTGTATTTTTTTTTACAATACTACAGTTTTAGTAATTAGGGCTATCTACAGACGGCCCTGATTACTAATACTGGGCTTAGTGCTTGCCGGTATGGCAGGCCAGCAGTAACCCCAACATCTATTACCTCGGCACCCACCGCCACCAGGGGTGCCGGGAAGAGCCGGGTACCCGCAGGACCGGACCTTCTAAATTGAGGGTCTGGCTCTGGGGCGGCTGCAGGCTGGTACCATTAGGCTGGGAAGGGCCAATAACCGCGTCCCTTCCCACCCTGGTAGTGCCAGGCTGCCGCTGCTGGTTGTATCTGGCTGGCGAAGGAAAAAATGAGAGGACCCCACGCCATTTTTTAAAAAATTATTTAATTATTTTTGTAAAAAAATGGCGTGGGGTCCCCCCGTTTTTTCCTTCGCCAGCCAGATACAACCAGAAGCAGCAGCCTGACACTACCAGGGTGGGAAGGGACACGGTTATTGGCCCTTCCCAGCCTAATGGTACCAGCCTGCAGCCGCCCCAGAGCCAGACCCTCAATTTAGATGGTCCGGCCCTGCGGGTACCCAGCTCTTCCCGGCACCCCTGGTGGCGGTGGGTGCCGAGGTAATAGATGTTGGGGTTAGTGCTGGCCTGCCATACCGGCAAGCATTAAGCCCAGTATTAGTAATCAGGGCCGCCTGTAGATACCCTAATTACTAAAACTGTAGTATTGTAAAAAAAAAAATACACACACACAAGTATAAAACATTTTATTGAAATAAACACTCCCCCAGACCCCTGTTTGACCATTTTATTAAAAAAAAAAAAAAAAAAAAAAAGCTGGTCCGACGTAGTCCACCGAATCCGACGTAGTCCTCTGCATTCACGACCCTGAAAATTAGAAAACAAACACACAAACACAGACCACTTACCTCTTCCTGCACTGGGATAATACACACAGCGATGTCACTGTACAGACATAATAAACACAGCGATGTCACTGTACAGACATAATAAACACAGCTATGTCACAGTACAGAGATAATAAACACAGTGATGTCACCGTACAGGGATAATAAACACAGTGATGTCACCGTACAGGGATAATAAACACAGTGATGTCACAGTACAGAGATAATAAACACAGTGATGTCACAGTACAGAGATAATAAACACAGTGATGTCACAGTACTGAGATAATAAACACAGTGATGTCACAGTACTGGGATAATACACACAGTGATGTCACTGTACAGGGATAATAAACACAGTGATGTCACAGTACAGAGATAATAAACACAGTGATGTCACCGTACAGGGATGATAAACACAGTGATGTCACAGTACAGGGATAATAAACACAGTGATGTCAAAGTCCAGGGATAATACGCACAGTGATGTCACTGTACAGGGATAATAAACCTCAGATCAACACATTGTGCCCCCATCAGACCTCAAATCAGCGTCTTGTTCCCCCATCAGACCTCAGGTCAGCGTCTTGTGCCCCCATCAGACCTCAGAGCAGTGTCTTGTTCCCCCATCAGACCTCAGATCAACACAATGTGCCCCCATCAGAGCTCAGGTCAGCGTCTTGTGCCCCCATCAGACCTCAGGTCAGCGTCTTGTGCCCCCATCAGACCTCAGGTCAGCGTCTTGTGCCCCCATCAGACCTCAGGTCAGCGTCTTGTGCCCCCATCAGATCTCAGATCAGCGTCTTGTGCCCCCATCAGACCTCAGATCAACACAACGTGCCCCCATCAGACCTCAGGTCAGCCTCTTGTGCCCCCATCACACCTCAGGTCAGCGTCTTGTGCCCCCATAAGACCTCAGATCAGCGTCTTGTGCCCACATCAGACCTCAGATCAACACAATCTGCCCCCATCAGACCTCAGGTCAGCGTCTTGTGGCCCCCCCTCAGACCTCAGATCAACACAATGTGCCCCCATGTGCCCCATCAGACCTCAGGTCAGCGTCTTGTGCCCCCCTCAGACCAGCGTCTTGTGGCCCCCCTCAGACCTCAGATCAGCCCACCCAGCCACTTTAAAAAAAGCATACTTACCTGTTCTGGCCGCCGCTGTCCTCAGGCTCCCCGCTCCACTGTGTTCCCTGCTGGCACGCACTATGACCTGACGCTGCGTCAGGTCATAGTGCGCGCCGGCAGGGAACACAGTGGAGCGCGGAACCTGAGGACAGTGGCGGCCAGAACAGGTAAGTATGCTTTTTTTAAAGTGGCTGGGTGGGCTGATCTGAGGTCTGAGGGGAGCACGGGGCCCCCCATGAAATCATTGGAGCGGGGGCCTGGAGCAGTAGCTCCAGGTGCTCCAATTATAATCCGGCCCTGGCAGCGCGGCAGATATTAGAACATGGCAACCGCATTAAAGATGCGCGCGCCATGTTCTATGTATCGGACGGCAAGAAAATTCGGTATCGAGCTTCAGTACCGCACTAGGTACCGAAACCGTACCGAGTTTTCGATATATCGTGCAACACTACTTTCAACTACCTCACCCCCCTACACCTGTGTCTCGCCATTGTCCACCACCTCCTCAGACAACACTGGTAAATCCCCACTGTCAGCACACTGAGACTGCAAAAGGTCTTGCGAATTGGGGCAGAGAATGTTCTGGGGTAGCACATCAGAGAAAGGGTGACTATGGGGTTCCAGGGAGTACGTGACCACATGCAATCTTCATCCAAAAAGTCATACTGAGGCTCACCACCATGCTTTACACTGCAATCTTATTGAAAGACAGACAATCAGGGGTTCACCGCCAGGTTGTCAGGCAGCATTTTTAAGTGGGTCACCATTACCGTGTCCCTGAAAATTGCATTGGGGTCATCACCAGACTATTGGCCAGATTTAGAAAAAATGGTGCAATTAGGGAGCCTCAGAGGCATCCCTACATGCTGCCCCTGGTGTTTCCTATCCATTTCCAAGGTGTTTCCATCTTTTTCTGAGGTTTTCACATGTTGGGGCAAACTTGACTGTGCAGAACTAGAGATGAGCGAGAATGCTCAGCCGAGCATGCTCGAGTGCCATTTTTGCGTATTTGCGTACGCATTTTAAAATTCGTTCGCTATTCATACGCATATTTTAATCTATACGCAAATGCGTACGAATAGCGTACAAATTCAATTTGTACACTATTCGTACACTATTTGTACGCATTTGCGTATAGATTAAAATATGCGTATGAATAGCGTACGAATTTTAAAATGCGTACGCAAATACGCAAAAATGGCACTCGAGCATGCTCGGCCGAGCATGCTCGCTCATCTCTATGCAGAACCTTTGGCCCCTGCAAAAATATTCGGGTCTCCCATAGACTTTAATGGGATTCGTGATTCGGCTCGAACCCACGAATCCCGCGGAAAATTCAGGCCGAATACCGAATCCCCGAATCTTTTAGGATTCGCTCAACTCTAATTGCAACTTATACCGTTTCAAGTTATTGTGGTTAAGTTGCAATAAGTAACTGAGTCTTAGGACTTATGCACACGGTATGCGGACCAAAGATACGGAGTGAAACCCCACAGAAGCAATATGGAGTGGCATTTTGGTCTGTTCCTCTGCGCTGACAAAAAATAGAACATGCTCTATTTTTTTGCAGTGTTGACAGATCTCAGACCCATTCAAATTGAAATAGTCTGCATCCATTAGCTCAGGCCACATGGACGGTGCTTGTGCATAGGGGACCGAGGCCCGGCCACAGGAGAGCCAGTGTAGCCAGATTGCAGGATGGTCATAATCGTGGAAACGAGCATGTGTATAATGTGATGGAAAAATGAATCCAGCCAGCAAAGGAATCAATATGGACAATCACAATACATTAGTAAAGGTCTTGTATTAACTTTTTCTAGATGATAAATTCCAATTAAATACGGTGGCTACATTATCTAACTGTGATGCTGGCTAGCTTTGCAGATCTCTGTGACTTCCCTGTTATGTATACTGCTACTTCATTAACCCCTAGATGCCATTGTCAATAGCTGCATCTAGGTTAGAGAGAGGCATAGAGTGCCATCTGTCACCCATCAGCCTCTAAGAAATGTCATTGTGACAGTGCCTGTGTATTGTATTGGCAAATGGAGGCCTAACAATGTACCCTAGGCCTACCATGGCTGAAGGGGCGGACATACCGCGGTGCAGCCGGTTCGGCTGCACCGGGGCCCGGGACCGGAGAGGGGCCCTTTCTTCCCGGCGGCAGGTAGAGATGTGAGCGCTTCCATTTTGGAAGCGCTCATCTCTATATTCATCTGTATCGCCGTCCTTAGGACGGCGATACAGATGGATAATGCGGGGCAAGGGAGGGAGAGGCGTGTCCCTTCCCCGTTCCTCTGATAGGCTGCAGGCACTAGGCCTGTAGCCTATCAGAGGCCGGCACAGGCGGCGCGATGACGTCATCGCGCCGCCTGAGCCGTACAGCGCGGGACACAGGCCGGAAGAGGCCTGCATCGCGTCGCTGACAGAGGCAAGGAGGTAAGTATAACTGTTAATTTTTTTTATTTAAGTTGGCACTCAGTGGGGGCACTATGGGGGAGGAGCACTATGGAGGAGAGGCACTATGGGGGCCACTTTGGAGGGGGAGCACAATGGAGAAGGAACACTATGGGGCCACTATGGAGGAGGAGCACTATGGGGGGCCACTATGGAGGAGGAGCACTATGGGGGGCCACTATGGAGGAGGAGCACTATGGGGGGCCACTATGGAGAAGGAAAACTATGGGGGCTACTATGGAGGAGGAGCACTATGGGGGGCCACTATGGAGGAGGAGCACTATGGGGGGCCACTATGGAGAAGGAACACTATGGGGGCTACTATGGAGGAGGAGCACTATGGGGGGCCACTATGGAGGGGGAGCACTATGGGGGGCCACTATGGAGGGGGAGCACTATGGGGGGCCACTATGGAGAAGGAACACTATGGGGGCTACTATGGAGGAGGAGCACTATGGGGGGCCACTATGGAGGAGGAGCACTATGGAGGAGGAGCACTATGGAGGGGGAGCACTATGGGGGGCCACTATGGGGGGGGAGCACTATGGAGGGGGAGCACTATGGGGGGCCACTATGGAGGGGGAGCACTATGGGGGGCCACTATGGAGAAGGAACACTATGGGGGCTACTATGGAGGAGGAGCACTATGGGGGGGCCACTATGGAGGGGGAGCACTAGGGGGGCCACTATGGAGGGGGAGCACTATGGGGGAGGA
This sequence comes from Rhinella marina, assembly GCA_900303285.1. Lineage (NCBI taxonomy): Eukaryota > Metazoa > Chordata > Amphibia > Anura > Bufonidae > Rhinella > Rhinella marina. The sequence continues at coordinate 8,952 of ONZH01015685.1, read as the reverse complement.
GCACTATGGGGGGCCACTATGGAGGAGGAGCACTATGGGGGGCCACTATGGAGGAGGAGCATTATGGGGGGCTACTATGGAGGAGGAGCACTATGGGGGGCCACTATGGAGGAGGAGCACTATGGGGGGCCACTATGGAGGAGGAGCACTATGGGGGGCCACTATGGAGGAGGAGCACTATGGGGGGCCACTATGGAGGAGGAGCACTATGGGGGGCCACTATGGAGGGGGAGCATTATGGGGGGCACTCTGGAGGAGGAGGACGACTATGGGGGGCCCTATATATATACTGGCACTATGGAGGGCGAGGATCACTATGGGGGCCCTATCTTATATTCTGGCAGACATGGGGGCACTATGGAGAAGGGGGGGAGAGGAGCACTATTGGGGTCATTGTATAGGGGCACTAAGAGGGTTTTTTGGGTACATAGTAGGGGCATTGGCACATTATGAGGGCACTATGGGGACATTGGCTGGCCGGGGGCACTAATTATTTGTATTGTTGGGACTATTACTATCAGCTTAGCACAGTTATTTTGGGGAACATTTTGGTTATAATTTAGTGTCAGGGACACTTTCCTGGGTGCAGTTATTTTAATTACTGAAGGCGGTAGTATTTGAGGGGGACTGTTTCTGCAGTATAGTTTTGGGGAGCACAGCGGGCACAGTATTGGGGAGTGGCAGGATGAGGAGTTCAAGAAGGTGGAAGAATGATAGAAAAGTAGGAATCTAAGATGTCTATTTGTCAAACTCCACAGAGAGAAGAGATGGCTGGAAGAAATCATCATGGCAGTCTGGTCTGAAAGGAAAAGATGAGGAAAGAGAACATCTACATCTAAGAAGACGTCACTGGATGTAGGAGGTATGTGGACCTGTATTAGGCTACTTTCACATCTGAGTTGGTGATTCTGGCAGGCTGGTCCAGCAGAGAACAGCCTTCTGGAATTCACCGGCTCTGGCACTGCTGGATGCAGACAGAATGCCCGCTGGCCCCATTAACTATAATGGGGTCAGGCAGAGATCCGGCCACAATCTGGCAAAAATGCAGAGAATCAGCAGGACACAAACCTCTGCATGACTGAGTCTGTGTCCGGCCAATTTCTTGCATTCTCTGCCAAATCAGGTGGCCGGAGCGTAGTGCTGCAGGTGTGAAAGTAGTTTACCCTGTATGTTTTGTATTGCTGTATGTAATGTTAGGACACCATAGGTTAGGTTGAGATTTTGGTTTGGGAACGGGGGGGGGGGGGGCCCAAACACATTCCTTGCACAAGGGCCCTCTGCTGTCTGTGTCCGCCCCTGCATGGCTGTGTGGCTATTAGGCTGTGACAAAGGCATGGATTAAATGACTGCCTGTCAGTTTCTTATAGATGTGGCTGCTTCTTTTTCTGTTTGGCTTAATTATAGTCAATAGTCACAGTCAGGAATCGAGTGGAAAAGCCTGCAGCTTGGGGAGCGAAGGAGGGTGAGTCTTATATAATAGAGCTTTCCTCTATAGGTTAGCAGTGCACCATGACATAATTAGATCAAATGCCCTCAGAACCTCTTTAATGTACTGTTAACATTAGAAAAGTTTTTTGGTGCAAAGTATATCATTTCAGTTAGATGAGTAAAACTTCATTCCAAATATTTGAGATTATTTATTTTTCAATGTTGGTTATGTGGAAAACAAATTTTGAGCTAAATAAATTTAAGAACATGGAGCAGAATTGTGTTTTGAAGTATGCTTTCGAAAAATTCAAGGCAAATTTTAAAAATGATAGCTGTTTTCATGTTTTTCATTAAAGCATACGGTAGCTCATTTTTCACTATAATGAGCCTTTTACAGGGACAGAATATACTGTATAAAAGGAGATGCAAACCAAACAAAAAAAGAGTATTCCCAGTAAATGTTAAACTATTTGGTTGTTATATTTTGATGTAACGTAAAACAACTACAATATAAGTAAAAAATTATATGTTATATTTTTTTCCTATAAAATTCATCCTACCACACTGGACATGGTAAAGAAAAGGAGAGAGTTGTCTCAGGAAAATAGAAAGGAAATTATAGACAAACATTTTAAAGGTAAAGACTATAAGACCATCTCCAAATAACTTGATGTTCTTGTTACTAGATTTGCACATATTATTCAGAAGTTTAAGGTCTGCGGGATGTGGCCGCAAGAGGATAATTGATGACAAATTGAAGAGACAGATAATAGAAATGGTAACCAAAGAGCCCAGAACAACTTCCAAAGAGATTAGAGGTGAACTCCAAGGTCAAGGTACACCAGTGAGCATGCCATCCATCTCTGTCTTAGCCAAATGGACTTAATGGAAGGCGACCAAGAAGGAAACCAGTGTTGAAAGAAAATCATAAAAAAAGTGAGACTGGTACTTGCCAAAGTGCATACTGATAAGCCACAAAACATCTGGGAGAATGTCCTTTAGACAGGTGGAAAAAAAAACTGGAGCTGTTTGGCAAGTCACATTAGCTCTATGTTCACATATGCAGAAATGATGCATACAAAGAAAAGAACATTGTACCCACTGTGAAACATGGTGGAGGCATGGTTATGTTTTGGGGCTGCTTTGCTGCATCTGGCATAGGGTGTCTTGAATTTGTGTAGGGTACAATGAAATGTCAAGACTATCAAGGCATTTTGGATTAAAATGTGCTGCCCAGTTTCAGAAAGCTCGGTCTCATTTGCAGGTCATGGGTTCTCCAACAGGATAATGACCCAAAACACACAGCTAAAAACATCCAAGAATGGCTAAGAGGAAAGCATTGGACTATTCTGAAGTGGCCATCTATAAGTCCTGATCTAAATCTTATTGAACATCTATGGAAAGAGCTGAAACATGGAGTCTGGAGAAGACACTCTTCAAACCTGAGATAGCTGGAGCAATTTGCTCACGGCTTGTGTGCCAAAATACTTGTGGAGAGTTATAGAAATCACTTGATTGCAGTGATTGCCTCAAAAGGTTGTGCAATAAAATATTAAGTTAAAGGTACCATTGTTTTTGTCTAGGCCAGTTTCATTAGTTTGTTTTGTACATTATTCTGTTGAACCACAATTCAAAAGCAATGGCTCATTTGCATTAGTTTATTTTCCGTAAATGTTTATTATTATGTTTGTTAGTTTTTAGTTATTTCTTTGACTATTGTGAGTTTTTATTTCTTTAACGGAAGGGTACCAACAGTTTGGTCTACATGTGTATATTCATTTGCAATACCTGGTTTTTGTGTCATCTAATCTGTCTTTAAAATACACTTTCATCTCATCAATAGATTTTATTTTAGTCCCCAATAAGGCTCACAATCTAGACTCTCACACATTAGGACTAAAGTTATAGGGCAAACTATAGGCATGTTTCTGGGGTGTAGGAGGAAAATGGAGTACCCACATGATACCAATAACTGATAAGAGTGGAAAATATTATATACTGTATACAGCATTTTTATTTCATTTAAAGGATTGAGATATAACTTAAACATGGCTTATAGTCAACACTGACCTCCTGCAAGAAATTAAACATGGAGGTATGGGAATGGCCCTCAACTATCAAGATGATCAAAATGGTTCGGACTGTAGATATACTAAAAACTGGCTGGTAAAAGTTGTTTTTTCAATTTTTTGGGAATTAAAAAGTTTGAAAATTTGGCATAATGGGGTTTTCAAAGAAAGCAGGCAGAGCTTCGGGAAGGGGGTTGGGGTCACCACAACCTGACAAAGTGCAGTGTAACAGGAAACAGTGCTGGCGTGGAACACTATCTCCTCTTCAAACCAAGACCCCTGCTGATCAGATATTGATGATCTATCCTGATGATAGGCAATAGTGTATTATCGTTTTTAATGGCCGTTAGATGGGTGCACTTCTGTCTAAGCAGCCGCTAAAAATGGTCATGTTGATTGATAGGCTGAATAGTATTTTAAAATACCGATTCATGCCAAATTAATTTGTAAGGAATCGAATTTCTGGCTAAGCTGCCGAATCAAATTTTTCAAAACTTCGCTCTTCTCTAGCCATTAAAGAACAGATGGAAAACCCCTTTAAAGTGCTTCATTTGAAGAATGAAGCAGCAGATGATTAACTGAAAGGTACCATTACATTCAGCTGAGTAAGTCCTGCAAGGCGTTGTACCTGGTCTAATAGTGAATTTCCTGGTGACAGACCCCCCTTATTTCTAATAATACTATATAGTAAAACTGATATATTGCACGTTTAGTGGTACTTTATATACACTGCTTCAATCAATAAGTATGGTTCAGAATAGAGGCTATGAAAAGTGGTGCTAATATATGCAATTACTCCTTCTTCTTTCCATGCTCATGAGCATTTCCTTGTATTTATTTCTTTTAAGAGTATTCTAGAAATGAACTCATGCAGACAGCAATACAGAGCTCATGATTTTAAAAGACAGCCTCTGATGTTAATGCCGGAATAAGGATCAGATGATTGGAGGCTGAATCTGTGTTCTACATCAGAGATTTGCATCTTAAACTGGAATGCAATATAAAGATGTCGGCTTACTTTGATGGTGGAAATATAGTACTTCTCCTCTCATTCTGCCATACTGTTCATGTAATACTTTAATTTGTCAATAAATAGAAAGGCTGTCACAAAGGGTAATCACAACAGATTCTTCACGTTATTAAAATTCAGTACTTCAGCAAGCTTTAACAAAATCACTTTCATGAACCCTCACTGAAAACCAAGTATACATCTCATGTTATTAAAGTCCCCTGACAGGAAATAAATTGGCAGTGTTTTCTAAAATCATTTCAATTTTATTCTAGAATATGACTGCATATTGTAACAGAAAGACTGTATGAGTTGATGATGCAAGAGAATATTTACTAAGGTGGAAATCATAACTCGGTAAATGTAAAAAAAAGTTAATTACGTCAAATGTCATGAAATACTAATTCATTTTATTATTGTAAGGTGTATGAATCTTTCTATATAATAGATAGTTTTATATATTATAGGTATTTCTCAGCTCACCAGCAGTCAGCGTATCCCGTTCACAGAGCTCCCAGACCAAGACATCTTGTAAAATGAATAAGTCATCCAGCACTGGCATTCACTGTTAAAATCCACATTTTATTCAAGATCCACTAAAAGTACAGAAATTCAAACCAATACAGGTTGATGCATTTCAACATTAAGTCCTAGTCCCTCATGATGTATATATTCACATAATCAGATTCATTAACCCGTTTTGTGTCAAACTGGAAGAATTGAGAAAAAATCCATTCCAAAAATAACAGAAACCAAGTTTGAATGCAATTTAAATGAATACCTTACGGATGAAGTGTATACTAGGAGAGAGCGAAATTGGGGTACACCCAAATTAATCTTAACGAAAAAATGCAAGGATAAGTGTTGAGTGAACCAAAGCATCAAAAGTGGAATTTGATCGAACGTTTATGAAAAATTTGATTCACAACGAATGGCGCCTAGACGTGTTACAAAGTTCAAGTAAGAAGCCCGGGAACGTGAGATCACCCATAATGCCGGGCAGACAGCCAATCAGCAGCTAGCCATCCCTGTGTTACAGCCCTTCAAAAGCCTCATCCAGCGCAGTCTCCGGCATTTCACTATGAGCTGAGCATAGGGAGAGACGTGATAGGCGCTATAAACAGTGTGGCTAAAAGCTTTTAACCCTTTCAGTACCGGAGGTTTTTTCGGTTATGCATTTTCGTTTTGCGTTCCCTGCCTTCAAACAGCCATAACTGTTTTATTTTTCTGTTCATATAGCTGTATGAGGGCTTTTTTTTTGCGTGACAAGTTGTACTTTCCAACGCCACCATTTAATATTGCATATGGTGTAGTGGGAAGCGGGAAAAAATTTCCAAATCGTGTGAAATTGCAAAAAAAACGCTATTCCGCTACAGTTCTACGGGTTTCTTATTTACAGCGTTCGATGTTCATTAAAACTGGCCAGTTACTTTCATTCTACTAGTCAGTACGAATCTGGCAATACCTAATATGCAATACCTAATATGTATAGTTTTTTTTGATGGTGATAAAATAATTAGAAAGTTGCCCTTTTTTTTTGTCATATCTTGACCCCTATAACTTTTTGGTATTTATGTGTACGGAGCTGTATGGGGGCTCATTTTTTGCGGGGCGATCTGAAGTTTTTATTGATACCATTTTGGGGTGTGTATGACTCACGAATCGCCATTTGGGCGCTTTTTTCCGCCACACAATTCGCCGTATTGGAATTTTTTTTTTATATTTTAAAAGTACGGGCGTTTTAGGTCACAGTGATATCCATGATGTCTATATTGGACGAGTATCTCGCCATGCTCGAGGAAATGGCAACTTCCTCATCGTGCTTTTTAGGCGCCTAAAAACACAGCCAATCACAAGCCAGGAGACTCTGCGGTACACCCAGCATCACGTGCGGCCCTTACATGTCGATAGCAGGGGTTGGCTGGCCTGATCAGGTGACCCTGGAATATACTACCGACTGGCCGCGGTGCTCGGCTCAGATGCCGTCTGGATGTCGTTAGGGATAGAGCTGCTGCGTTTCAGGGACAGTGTTAGGGCCTGCATTTAGTTCTCTGTTAGGCAGGGATCACCCACAAAGAACCCAACAGCCCTTCTAAGGGCTAGAAGACATTTTTTTTTGTCACTTGGCTGGCTGGCACTAGTAGTGCAGCTATCGCCATGTATAACCCCCTTTATTTTTTATGTTATATCTCAGTGATACAAATCCATTGCACACAGCAGTGTGGAACCATTCTGTGTGTCACAGTTCAGTACACTCACTATTTTCTGTCCAGGTGACACTTTCTGTATGTCACCGAAATACAACCAAGTCATTTGCTGCCTGTCACGTGTATGGCTTGATCCCAAAAATCTCTGTGCGACATTTGTCTGGGTCGCAGTCTAAATAGCTACCGTCAGTAGGGTGTCAGTTAGCTCTACGATAGTTTCTGCACGTCACGTTCCCAAAAAACAAAAATCCAAAACAAAATATACCAAAAAAATTAGGTTTTTTGTTGTTTAGTTGAGTGATACAAATCCATTTCACACAGCTGCGTGTAACCTGTGTGTCACAGTTCAGCACACTCACTCCCAAACCGTATATTCTGTCCAGGTGACACTTTCTGTATGTCACCGAATACAACCAAGTCATTTGCTACCTGTCACGTGTAAAGCTTGATCCTAAAAATCTCTGTGCGACATTTGTCTGGGTCGCAGTCTAAATAGCCACCGTTAACAGGGTGTGAGTTATGTCTCCGATAGTTCCTGCATGTCACGTTCCCAAAAAAACAAAACTAAAAAAAAAAAATATTAAAAAAAAATATAGAAAAAAAATTAGTTTTTTTGTTGTTTTAGCTAAATGATACAAATCCATTTCACACAGCTGCGTGTAACCTTTCTGTGTGTCACAGTTAAGCACAATCACTACAAACCGTATATTCTGTCCAGCTGACACTTTTTGTCTGGGTCGCAGTCTAAATAGCTACCGTCAGTAGGGTGTCAGTTAGCTCTACGATAGTTTCTGCACGTCACGTTCCCAAAAAAACAAAAATCCAAAACAAAATATACCAAAAAAATTAGGTTTTTTGTTGTTTTAGCTGAGTGATACAAATCCATTTCACACAGCTGCGTGTAACCTTTCTGTGTGTCACAGTTCAGCACACTCACTCCAAACCGTATATTTTGTCCAGGTGACACTTTCTGTACGTCACCGAATACAACCAAGTCATTTGCTACCTGTCACGTGTAAAGCTTGATCCTAAAAATCTCTGTGCGACATTTGTCTGGGTCGCAGTCTAAATAGCTACCGTCAGTAGGGTGTCAGTTAGCTCTACGATAGTTTCTGCACGTCACGTTCCCGAAAAAAAAAAAATCCAAAACAAAATTTACCAAACAAATTAGGTTTTTTGTTGTTTTAGCTGAGTGATACAAATCCATTTCACACAGTTGCGTGTAACCTTTCTGTGTGTGACAGTTCAGCACACTCACTCCAAACCGTTTATTCTGTCCAGGTGACACTTTCTGTACGTCACCGAATACAACCAAGTAATTTGCTGCCTGTCACGTGTATGGCTTGATCCCAAAAATCTCTGTGCGACATTTGTCTGGGTCGCAGTCTAAATAGCTACCGTCAGTAGGGTGTCAGTTAGCTCTACGATAGTTTCTGCACGTCACGTTCCCAAAAAAACAAAAATCTAAAACAAAATATACCAAAAAAATTAGGTTTTTTGTTGTTTTAGCTGAGTGATACAAATCCATTTCACACAGCTGCGTGTAACCTTTCTGTGTGTGACAGTTCAGCACACTCACTCCAAACCGTATATTCTGTCCAGGTGACACTTTCTGTACGTCACCGAATACAACCAAGTCATTTGCTACCTGTCACGTGTAAAGCTTGATCCTAAAAATCTCTGTGCGACATTTGTCTGGGTCGCAGTCTAAATAGCCACCGTTAACAGGGTGTGAGTTAGGTCTCCGATAGTTCCTGCACGTCACGTTCCCAAAAAACAAAACTAAAAAAAAAATATAAAAAAAAAAATATAGAAAAAAAATTTGTTTTTTTGTTGTTTTAGCTGAGTGATACAAATCCATTTCACACAGCTGCGTGTAACCTTTCTGTGTTTCACAGTTCAGCACACTCACTCCAAACCGTATATACTGTCCAGGTGACACTTTCTGTACGTCACCGTATACAACCAAGTCATTTGCTACCTGTCACGTGTAAAGCTTGATCCCAAAAATCTCTGTGCGACAATTGTCTGGGTCGCAGTCTAAAAAAACGCCATTTTTTAGAGGTCCAACTGGCACTCTTTTACCACAATTTTTCAGGAGGGCCCCCTACAGGCCCTCTCTTCAAACAATTTTTCCAGAGGTCCACTTAAAGGCCCTCTCTCCAAACAATTTTTCCGGAGGTCCACCTACAGGCCCTCTCTCCAAACAATTTTTCCGGAGGTCCACCTTTTCCGGAGG
>ONZH01015684.1:0-58684 GCA_900303285.1 Rhinella marina | reverse complement strand
GGGCTGCTCGGGGGGGGGGCTCTTCGGCTTTAAGAATGATTGACAGGCCATATTGATAACCAATAGACCCGGATGGAGGAGAGCTGGGATTTAAAGGGACAGTACATTATGTAGCCCCCACCGCTGGGGACCAGGATTTATAATGGACCAGTGCGCTGACAGAAGCCGCTTACCACCGACCGGCGACCCACCCTGATTCATGAATACAATGCAAGAACTACAGTGTAGACTGACACTCAGCTAAGCAGGAGACGAGCAGAAGGGAAGGAAGGGGTTAAATCCTTAAAGTGACAAGCCCTGTATATGCCGCAATGGCCGCCATGAAGGACATGCAGCGCTGACAGTGCTCTGGATGTGTAACTGTGATGAAACAGCAATGACTGTGAAACGCTGAGTCACCACCAGGGGGCCACTAAAATATGGTGACATCCATCTCTGGTCATCCTGGTGGACACTTAGTGACATTTCCCACAATTCACTGCAGCACGACTAAGCTCCGCCCACAAGACAGGCCTGCAAAATGAAACGCAGCTCTGGGTGTGACTGGAGCAGAGGCAGGAGACGGCTGAGGCATCACATCCTGTGCAAAATACCCTATGTACAGACCCAAAGCTGCAGGACGGAGGTCGGGATGCAGCTTTGGATGTGACTAGAGTACACCGACGAGCACCGCCATATTGTGTACAGCGTTATAATGCTTCGTGTCTCCCAGTATTATTATTACAGAAAGCAGATTGTGCTTGAGATTCATCATTACCACAGAGAATAATGAACTCTACTGCTCTGACGAGGATAAAACCGCAATACAGTGATAAACGTCACCGAGGAAAACCGTACAGGAGTCCATAGCCGGCAATATCCTCACATTACATATCAAGTAGGTGTAATACTGTATACTGCACATACGTACACAAACAGTATTATAGTAGTTATATTCTTGTACATAGGAGCAGTATTATAGTAGTTATATTCTTGTACATAGGAGCAGTATTATAGTAGTTATATTCTTGTACATAGGAGCAGTATTATAGTAGTTATATTCTTGTACATAGGAGGCAGTATTATAGTAGTTATATTCTTGTACATAGGAGGCAGTATTATAGTAGTTATATTCTTGTACATAGGAGCAGTATTATAGTAGTAGTATATTCTTGTACATAGGAGCAGTATTATAGTAGTTATATTCTTGTACATAGGAGCAGTATTATAGTAGTTATATTCTTGTACATAGGAGTAGTAGTAGTTATTTCTTGTACATAGGAGCAGTATTATAGTAGTTATATTCCTTGTACATAGGAGCAGTATTATAGTAGTTATATTCTTGTACATAGGAGGCAGTATTATAGTAGTTATATTCTTGTACATAGGAGCAGTATTATAGTAGTTATATTCTTGTACATAGGAGCAGTATTAATAGTAGTTATATTCTTGTACATAGGAGCAGTATTATAGTAGTTATATTCTTGTACATAGGAGCAGTAGTATTATAGTAGTTATATTCTTGTACATAGGAGCAGTATTATAGTAGTTATATTCTTGTACATAGGAGCAGTATTATAGTAGTTATATTCTTGTACATAGGAGCAGTATTATAGTAGTTATATTCTTGTACATAGGAGCAGTATTATAGTAGTTATATTCTTGTACATAGGAGCAGTATTATAGTAGTTATATTCTTGTACATAGGGAGCAGTATTATAGTAGTTTATATTCTTGTACATAGGAGGCAGTATTATAGTAGTTATATTCTTGTACATAGGAGCAGTATTATAGTAGTTATATTTCTTGTACATAGGAAGCAGTATTATAGTAGTTATATTCTTGTACATAGGAGCAGTATTATAGTAGTTATATTCTTGTACATAGGAGCAGTATTATAGTAGTTATATTCTTGTACATAGGAGCAGTATTATAGTAGTTATATTCTTGTACATAGGAGCAGTATTATAGTAGTTATATTCTTGTACATAGGAGCAGTATTATAGTAGTTATATTCTTGTACATAGGAGCAGTATTATAGTAGTTATATTCTTGTACATAGGAGCAGTATTATAGTAGTTATATTCTTGTACATAGGAGCAGTATTTATAGTAGTTATATTCTTGTACATAGGAGCAGTATTATAGTAGTTATATTCTTGTACATAGGAGCAGTATTATAGTAGTTATATTCTTGTACATAGGAGCAGTATTATAGTAGTTATATTCTTGTACATAGGAGCAGTATTATAGTAGTTATATTCTTGTACATAGGAGCAGTATTATAGTAGTTATATTCTTGTACATAGGAGCAGTATTATAGTAGTTATATATTCTTGTACATAGGAGCAGTATTATAGTAGTTATATTCTTGTACATAGGAGCAGTATTATATAGTAGTTATATTCTTGTACATAGGAGCAGTATTATAGTAGTTATATTCTTGTACATAGGAGCAGTATTATAGTAGTTATATTCTTGTACATAGGAGCAGTATTATAGTAGTTATATTCTTGTACATAGGAGCAGTATTATAGTAGTTATATTTCTTTGTACATAGGAGGCAGTATTATAGTAGTTATATTCTTGTACATAGGAGCAGTATTATAGTAGTTATATTCTTGTACATAGGAGGCAGTATTATAGTAGTTATATTCTTGTACATAGGAGCAGTATATTATAGTAGTTATATTCTTGTACATAGGAGCAGTATTATAGTAGTTATATTCTTGTACATAGGAGCAGTATTATAGTAGTTATATTCTTGTACATAGGAGCAGTATTATAGTAGTTATATTCTTGTACATAGGAGCAGTATTATAGTAGTTATATTTCTTGTACATAGGAGCAGCAGTATTATAGTAGTTATATTCTTGTACATAGGAGCAGTATTATAGTAGTTATATTCTTGTACATATAGGAGCAGTATTATAGTAGTTATATTCTTGTACATAGGAGGCAGTATTATAGTAGTTTATATTCTTGTACATAGGAGCAGTATTATAGTAGTTATATTCTTGTACATAGGAGCAGTATTATAGTAGTTATATTCTTGTACATAGGAGCAGTATTATAGTAGTTATATTCTTGTACATAGGAGCAGTATTATAGTAGTTATATTCTTGTACATAGGAGCAGTATTTATATAGTAGTTATATTCTTGTACATAGGAGGCAGTATTATAGTAGTTATATTCTTGTACATAGGAGCAGTATTATAGTAGTTATATTCTTGTACATAGGAGCAGTATTATAGTAGTTATATTCTTGTACATAGGAGCAGTATTATAGTAGTTATATTCTTGTACATAGGAGGCAGTATTATAGTAGTTATATTCTTGTACATAGGGGCAGTATTATAGTAAGTTATATTCTTGTACATAGGAGCAGTATTATAGTAGTTATATTCTTGTACATAGGAGCAGTATTATAGTAGTTATATTCTTGTATATAGGAGCAGTATTATAGTAGTTATATTCTTTGTACATAGGAGCAGTATTATAGTAGTTATATTCTTGTACATAGGAGCAGTATTATAGTGTTATATTCTTGTACATAGGAGCAGTATTATAATAGTTATATTCTTGTACATAGGAGCAGCTATTATAGTAGTTATATCTTGTACATTGAGCAGTATTTATAGTAGTTATATTCTTGTACATAGGAGCAGTATTATAGTAGTTATATTCTTGTACATAGGAGGCAGTATTATAGTAGTTATATTCTTGTATATAGGAGCAGTATTATAGTAGTTATATTCTTGTACATAGGAGCAGTATTATAGTAGTTATATTCTTGTACATAGGAGCAGTATTATAGTAGTTATATTCTTGTACATAGGAGCAGTATTATAGTAGTTTATATTCTTGTACATAGGAGGCAGTATTATAGTAGTTATATTCTTGTACATTGGAGCAGTATTATAGTAGTTATAGTTCTTGTACATAGGAGCAGTATTATAGTAGTTATATTCTTGTATATAGGAGCAGTATTATAGTAGTTATATTCTGTACATAGGAGCAGTATTATAGTAGTTATATTCTTGTACATAGGAGGCAGTATTATAGTAGTTATATTGTTGTACATAGGAGCAGTATTATAGTAGTTATATTCTTGTATATAGAGCAGTATTATAGTAGTTATATTCTTGTAATAGGAGCAGTATTATAGTAGTTATATTCTTGTACATAGGAGCAGTATTATAAGTAGTTATATTCTTGTACATAGGAGCAGTATTATAGTAGTTATATTTCTTGACATAGGAGCAGTATTATAGTAGTTATATTCTTGTAACATAGGAGCAGTATTATAGTAGTTATATTTCTTGTACATATGGAGCAGTATTATAGTAGTTATATTCTTGTACATAGAGCAGTATTTTAGTAGTTATATTCTTGGTACATAGGAGCAGTATATAGCTAGTTATATCTTGTACATAGGAGACAGTATTCATAGTAGTTATATTCTTGTACATAGGAGCAGTATTATAGTAGTTATATTCTTGTATATAGGAGCAGTATTATAGTAGTTATATTCTTGTACATAGGAGCAGTATTATAGTAGTTATATTCTTGTACATAGGAGACAGTATTATAGTAGTTATATTCTTGTACATAGGAGCAGTATTATAGTAGTTATATTCTTGTACATAGGAGCAGTATTATAGTAGTTATATTGTACATAAGGACGTATGATGGCAGTAATATGCATAAGAATTATTATACTTATCCTCTGTTATTACTTTTGTGTATTAGATAATTCCCTCCTATCATTAAATATTATTAGGATTTTTCCTGGTGGAGATGTTGGGTGCTGTAGTATTTTCAGGCTGACCGCTGTAATATGAGGCTGTGAAATAATAAATCTTTTTTTCAGATATTACAATTGGTTTTTTAAATGACTTTGTTATTGTCATCCTCTTGTGACCGTACGATCGGTTAATACCCGGATTATGCTCCGTCTCTTCATTACAAAATGTTTAGCCCTTTGTAATAGAAATGGAAAGTTCCGTAAATCATGATCGATATACAGTAATCTCCCGTAGAAAACCGCACAGTCATCGTTGTAATCCATGACGAGGAGTCTAGTTCTGGATGGAAATATCATAGCATTAGATACCCCAGACCAGCTGACCGTATCACACAGCATAAGATTAGATACACACAATCTGGAATAAGTATCACAAATGCCAAATACACGTACAGTGATATGTATCACATCCTGATCGACTTAGATACATCAGCCATTGTAGGATATACAGGACAGACGATGATCTATAGGAGAATCTCTCAGCCGCTGGAGCTGACGTCTACGTATTACACTTTCTATTGATTTCAGATCAGTGTGAAGATTTAGACTGAATTATAATGTATCATACAGGACACTGATACTGAGGGTATATAGTGATATGGAGCATGCTGGTATAACCTGGGTATTATCTGTATATAATTATATATGTACAGCTGGTATAAGTTATACATCTTCTTGTATATAGTGATATGGAGCATGCTGGTATAACCTGGGTATCTCCTGTATATAATTATATATGTACAGCTGGTATAAGTTATACATCTTCTGTATATAGTGATATGGAGCATGCTGGTATAACCTGGGTATCTCCTGTATATAATTATATATGTACAGCTGGTATAAGTTATATATCTTCTTGTATATAGTGATACGGAGCATGCTGGTATAACCTGGGTATCTCTGTATATAATTATATATGTACAGCTGGTATAAGTTATACATCTTCTGTATATAGTGATATGGACCATGCTGGTATAACCTGGGTATCTCCTGTATATAATTATATATGTACAGCTGGTATAAGTTATACATCTTCTTGTATATAGTGATATGGAGCATGCTGGTATAACCTGGGTATCTCCTGTATATAATTATATATCTACAGCTGGTATAAGTTATACATCTTCTGTATACAGTGATATGGAGCATGCTGGTATAACCTGGGTATCTCCTGTATATAATTATATATGTACAGCTGGTATAAGTTATACATCTTCTTGTATATAGTGATATGGAGCATGCTGGTATAACCTGGGTATCTCCTGTATATAATTATATATGTACAGCTGGTATAAGTTATACATCTTCTTGTATATAGTGATATGGAGCATGCTGGTATAACCTGGGTATCTCCTGTATATAATTATATATGTACAGCTGGTATAAGTTATACATCTTCTTGTATATAGTGATATGGAGCATGCTGGTATAACCTGGGTATCTCCTGTATATAATTATATATGTACAGCAGGTATAAGTTATACATCTTCTTGTATATAGTGATATGGAGCAGGCTGGTATAACCTGGGTATCTCCTGTATATAATTATATATGTACAGCTGGTATACGTTATACATCTTCTTGTATATAGTGATATGGAGCATGCTGGTATAACCTGGGGATCTCCTGTATATATGTGATGAGGGGTCTGTATTATATGGTCACTATATTTCCATACATTCGCGGGCAGCATCTATCTCCAGTCTCCATAACAACCACTTCAATTTAACCCCTTCCTCCGTGGAGTGGGTGATTCCTCTCTGCCGTATCCTGTATTCCTGTGGGTTTTCTGGAGGTTTCCGGAGTATCAGGGGTTACTGGTTGTGATTAGGACTGGGGCTTCTTCCCCCAGACACAAATCCTTTGATCTTTTGTGTACGGCAGTGAATGAATGCAGGAATTAATGAATGAGGCTGGTCGTGGCGCGGGCGCTGGATCTCGGTCCAATTTTCTGGGATTTTGAGGCTTTGCTGAGTTTTTGTTTGCAAAAAATTTTGCTTGTTAAGTAAAGTATTTTCCTTTTTTAATAGGATTGGCTGCCGAGGATGCATGTCCCCAATGTTTTACTGCCCAGTAATACATTATTCCTCACTGCAGAAGCCTAGAGCCTCCAGAGCTTAAATCCTTATGCTCCGACCCTTAGAGAGAACATGCTTGAGGCCACGCCCCTTAAATGGAAACATTCTGTAGGGTCAGATCAGGTCAAAAGTGGATCCTAAAGTGTAATCTGTATGAAAGCGTCCCAAATAGAATTGTCCACAAACAAGCCTACTATGCAAGGAGCAGTCATGTGACCCCTCTGGGCTCTGCTGATTAGTTGAGGGCCCCCAGAGGGGAGGGGCTTATGCATGCAGGTACTTTCATGTCCCCAGTGGGCAGCCGTTCGGAGATGGTCGAGCAGCATGCTTCCCCCTTTGTTGACACGTTCCCTTTATCTGCCCCATTAATACTGAGAGCACTGTCCCTTTAAGAGAAGGCAAGAGATGAAAAAACAGATAATTAGATTTAATTAAGCCGGATCCCCAGGAAGTATCCTGACAAAACAGCGAGCGCAGGTTTTGGATGAGGCAGCGGGAACTGGTGCCAAGTGCATAGACGCTCAGCAATTCCTGCGAGGTGGACAGAGCGGCAGCTGAGACGAGAGACGTCCAAGATCTGAATGTACCTACAGCTGGCAGGCGGCCCGTCCTCATCTCCTCCTGTTTACATCTGAGTCTGTCCTCATCACTCTCCTCTCCTGAAATCATCTGTGCTGCTGGGAGGACCCTGCTCCTTCCACTATGTAACTCTCAGCCTGTGACCTCCACAAGATCAGCACACTCCTCTCCTGAAATCCTCTGTGCTGCTGGGAGGACTGTGCTCCTTCCACTATGTAACTCTCAGCCTATGATCTCCACAAGATCAGCACACTCCTCTCCTGAAATACTCTGTGCTGCTGGGAGGACTGTGCTCCTTCCACTATGTAACTCTCAGCCTATGATCTCCACAAGATCAGCACACTCCTCTCCTGAAATCCTCTGTGCTGCTGGGAGGACCCTGCTCCTTCCACTATGTAACTTTCACCCTGTGACCTCCACAAGATCAGCACACTCCTCTCCTGAAATCTTCTGTGCTGCTGGGAGGACCCTGCTCCTTCCACTATGTAACTTTCACCCTGTGACCTCCACAAGATCAGCACACTCCTCTCCTGACATCCTCTGTGCTGCTGGGAGGACCCTGCTCCTTCCACTATGTAACTCTCACCCTGTGACCTCCACAAGATCAGCACAACCCTCTCCTGAAATCCTCTGTGCTGCTGGGAGGACCCTGCTCCTTCCACTATGTAACTCTCATCCTGTGACCTCCACAAGATCAGCACACTCCTCTCCTGAAATCCTCTGTGCTGCTGGGAGGACCCCGCTCCTTCCACTATGTAACTCTCATCCTGTGACCTCCACAAGATCAGCACACTCCTCTCCTGACATCCTCTGTGCTGCTGGGAGGACCCTGCTCCTTCCACTATGTAACTTTCACCCTGTGACCTCCACAAGATCAGCACACTCCTCTCCTGAAATCTTCTGTGCTGCTGGGAGGACCCTGCTCCTTCCACTATGTAACTTTCATCCTGTGACCTCCACAAGATCAGCACACTCCTCTCCTGACATCCTCTGTGCTGCTGGGAGGACCCTGCTCCTTCCACTATGTAACTCTCACCCTGTGACCTCCACAAGATCAGCACAACCCTCTCCTGAAATCCTCTGTGCTGCTGGGAAGACCCTGCTCCTTCCACTATGTAACTCTCATCCTGTGACCTCCACAAGATCAGCACACTCCTCCTGAAATCCTCTGTGCTGCTGGGAGGACCCTGCTCCTTCCACTATGTAACTCTCACCCTGTGACTTCCACAAGATCAGCACACTCCTCTCCTGAAATCCTCTGTACTGCTGGGAGGACCCTGCTCCTTCCACTGTGTAACTTTCACCCTGTGACCTCCACGAGATCAGCACACTCCTCTCCTGAAATCCTCTGTACTGCTGGGAGGACCCTGCTCCTTCCACTATGTAACTTTTACCCTGTGACCTCCACGAGATCAGCACACTCCTCCCACTCCTCCAAATCCTCTGTGCTGCTGGGAGGACCCTGCTCCTTCCACTATGTACCTCTCACCCTGTGACCTCCACAAGATCAGCACACTCCTCTCCTGAAATCCTCTGTGCTGCTGGGAGGACCCTGCTCCTTCCACTATGTAACTCTCACCCTGTGACCTCCACAAGATCAGCACACTCCTCTCCTGAAATCCTCTGTGCTGCTGGGAGGACCCTGCTCCTTCCACTATGTAACTTTTACCCTGTGACCTCCACAAGATCAGCACACTCCTCTCCTGAAATCCTCTGTGCTGCTAATACGGGGAGTCATAATAAAGAGGGCTCATTACAGGGCGGTCTTCTGCCCAGTGAACAGCTGCACGTTGTCCGGATCGTGCTGGTGTTGGGCAGCTCTTGAGGAGGCCCCCATGTCCTGTGACCTCCCCATCTCCCCTCTACAGCCGGACGCACAACCTCAGGCTTGTCCTGATTCTCCAGCTTTTTTATATGTGAGGTTATTGAGCTCTTATAACTCCTCGTGTCAGGACCATGTCAGATTTTACATTTTCATTTTCCCAGTGCACATATTAAAGCAGCCGGAATAATTGTCTTCTCCTGAGGCCTAATCCTCATAACCCTCGGAGATGAAGCTCACATCTCTTGGCGGCATGCATTATAGATGTCCAATATACCGGAGCAGCCGGCCTTGAAATATTGAAGGCATCATTACTGGGGATGTGTAGGTCACAGTATCCATATTGACTTCTAGATGGATATGAGAAGATCACGTCGCTGTCTGTTGTCATGAAGACTACAACCCTCAATTCTCCTTTGTCTGAAGAAGAAGTGAAGTCAACCTTCAGAGGAGCATAAGAGCCCACCACATCAATGGAGTTCATGTGCTCCTCAAGAAACAAGACTTGAAGGGTTGACCACTCGTTGCTGTCTGTGCGGACCGTATGATAAGTCATGTATGGAGAGTGGCAGATACAGGGGTGGTCAGGCAGGAAGAAAAGATCCCATTAACATTGGCAGAATCCACCTGTTTCAGCAGAACTGGACAACCGTCTAATGGGTATGGGTGCAACCTGACTCTCCCCAGAAGGATTGGTTATGTTGACTTTAAAGGGGTTCTCCGGGAAGTAAGAAAATGAAAGTACTTAAATATTACCTTATCATAAACATAATTCCCAAATACCTTTCATTAGTTATAATGACTTGTTTTGTCTGGGGAGCAATCATTAGGAGAAACAAAATGGCCGTCATCCTATTAGTTCACACAAATCCTGTCCTAATCTCTCAAGAGGACAAGTTGCTTCACAACACTGAGGTAAAGAGCTGCCTCATCCTCCTCTCTGCTCTGCTTGTCAGGGATTAAGATCCTGAATACAGATGATAAGATCTTCAGCTGAATCTCTGTAGGAATGGAGTCCATGAGGAGACTTGAAGTACAGAGAGGACGGACAGGACAGACTGTGGTAATGGAGACTGCAGACAAGAGCTGCTGCTCATTATCTCCACCCCCACTATCCTCTCTGTACTTCATGTCTCCACATAAACTCCATTCCTACAGAGATTCAGCTGAAGATCATATTAAACTGTATTCAGGATCATAATCCCTGACGAGCAGAGAGGAGGATGAGGCAGCTCTTTACCTCAGTGTTGTGAAGTAACTTGTCCTCCTGTGTGATTAGGACAGGTTCTGTGTGTACTAATAGGACGGCGGCCATTTTGTTTCTCCTAATGATTGCTCCCCAGACAAAACGAGCCATTATAACTAATGAAAGGTATTTGGGAATATATTTATTATAAAGTAATATTTACTTATTTTCATTTTCCTAATTACCGGAGAACCCCTTTAAAGATACCCAATCCATTCTTCTCATTGGAGATAAGTAGGCCACAGAATGGTGTATCAGCTGCTCATTACTTTCTTCCCATTAAAAACACATGATGATTCTGATGATGGTTGCCACTTTATGGTGGCATTGGTTCTCCTGCTTCTTGTGGTAGTGGTGGCCATTCTCCTGTTTGTGGGGCTCTCTGGCCTACTGTTTGCAGAGGTGGTTTCCAGTGGTTTTCTCCTATTTGTTGTGATGATTCTCCCTGTGATCGTGGTGGTGGTGGTTCTCCTCCTGTCTGTGTGGTAGTAGTGGTTTCACTCCTCTTTTTGATGATGAATGTCCTCCTGTTTGTGGTGGTGGCCTTCCTCCTGTCTGTCATAGTGATTTTCCTTTAGTTTTGGGGGGTGGCTTTCCTTCTGTTTTTTGTTGGTGGTTATTTTCCTATAAGTGGTTATCTTCGTTTCTGGTGTGAACAACCTTCAGTTTGTGTTGGTAGTTGTCCTGTTGGTGGTGGTTGTTTTCCTCATCTCTGTAGTGGTTTTGGTTGTCCTTTTTTTTGTGGTGGTTGTCCTTCTGTATCCGCTGATGGTTTTCTTCCTGGTTCTGGTGATGGTCCTCCTCCCGTTTACAGTGGTTGTCTTTATGTTTGTGATGGTTCTCCTCCTGTCTGAATTTCTTGTAGTCGTCCAGTTTGTGATGGTGGTTGTTCTTCTGTATCCACTGATGGTTTTCTTCCTGGTTCTGGTGATGGTCATCCTCCTGATTACGGTGGTTGTTTGTGATGATTCTCCTCTTTTCTGCATTTCTTGTAGTCGTCCAGTTTGTGGTGGTGGTTCTTCTGTTTCTGCTGATGGTTGTCTTGCGGTTTCTGGTAGTTGTGGTCCTGTTGGTGGTTGTTTTCCTTCTGTCTTCATTGATGGTGGTCTTCTTTCTTTTTGTTATGGTGGTGTTTGTTTTCCTCATCTCTGTAGTGGTTTTGGTTGTCCTTTTGTTTGTGGTGGTTGTCCTTCTGTATCTGCTGATGGTTTTCTTCCTTGGTCTGGTGATGGTCATCTTCCCGTTTACAGTGGTTGTTTGTTATGGTTCTGCTTCTGTCTGAATTTCTTGTGGTTGTCCAGTTTGTGGTGGTGGTTGTTCTTTGGTTTCTGCTGATAGTTGTCTTGCTGTTTATTTTAGTTGTGGTTCTGTTGGTGGTGGTTTTCCTCGCGTCTGCATTGATCGTGGTCTTCCTTCTGTTTGTTATGGTGGTCCTTCTTCTGTTTCTGCTGATGGTTGCCTTGCTTTTTCTGGTAGTTGTAGTCCTGTTGGTGGTTGTTTTCCTTCTGTCTGCATTGATGATGGTCTTCCTTCTTTTTGTTATGGTGGTTGTTCTTCTGTTTCTGGTTTTCCTCTTGTTTCTGGTGATTGTCTTCCTTTGGTTTGTGGTGGTTATGGTTCTCCTGCTTACTGTGGTCTTTGATCTCCTCCTTTCTGTGTATTGATGATTCTGTATGTGGTATCATTTGTCCTTCTGTTTCCGCTGATCGTTGTCCTCCTGTTTCCGCTGATCGTTGTCCTCCTGTTTCTGGTGAGTGTCTTCCTTCGGTTTGTGGTGGTTATGGTTCTCCTGCTTACTGTTGGCTTTGATCTCCTCCTTTCTGTATTGATGGTGGCCTTCATCTTCTTTGTGGTATCGGTTGTCCTTCTGTTTCCACTGATTGTTGTCCTCCTTCTGTTTGTGGTGGTTGTTCTCCTGCTTACGGTGGTCTTGGATCTCCTCTAGAGATGAGCGAGCATGCTCGGCCGAGCGTACTCGGGAGCAATTTTCGAGTAGTAGCGTACGCATTTTATAATCTGTACGCTAATGCATTTGCATCTTATAATCTGTACACTAATGCTTATGCATCTTATAAATTTGTACGCTAATGCGTACAAATTGCAAGATGCGTATGCATTAGCGTACAGATTAGAAGATGCGTACGCTACTACTTGAAAATTGCTCCTGAGTACGCTCATCTCTAATCTCCTCCTTTCTGTATATTGATGGTGGCCTTCATCCTGTATGTGGTATTGTTTGTCCTCCTGTATCTGGTTATTGTCTTTCTTCTGTTTGTGGTGGTGGTTCTCCTGCTTACGGTGGTCTTGGATCTCCTCCTTTCTGTGTATTGATGGTGGCCTTCATCTTCTTTGTGGTATCGGTTGTCCTTCTGTTTCTGCTGATCGTTGTCCACCTGTATGTGGTGATCGACCTTCATTCGGTTTGTGGTGGTTATGGTTCCTGTCTGTGCATTGATGTCTTTCTCCTGTTTGTGGTGGTGGTTGTCTTTCTGTCTCTGCTGATGGTTGTCCTATTGTTTCTGATCACTGTCATCCTCCTGTTTGTGGTGGTCATCAAGGTTGGCATGACCGTTTTCTTCTAGGACTAGTTCTGGGTCGTTCGGAGATGTCTTCTCTATGAAGGTGATCTCCTTATAGTATAGCCACCATATGATGAAGCCTCATTCTGGTCATTGGTGCTCCAAAAAGAAGGAACAACCTCTTGTCTTAACAAAGACCGATAGAAAATATATAATAATTTTATTTTATGGTGATATCTTCTGGACCTTCCATCCTGTGGCCATATCTTGCCCGTGTTGTGAATTTTTTGGATTGTACTCTGTAAATGTTTACAAAAAAAATTCCATCAAAGATTCAGGTCTCGAGTCATGGAAGTTCCAGTAAATTATCAGTGACAGGAGGGAGAATACGTGTCCCATGTTCAATCACGAGCGGGGTCAGGGGTCAATGGATTGGTGTAATAGAACAGATCTCTTCTGGGATGGAAGTGTCACTAATGGTCTCCATGATGGATCAGGAGAGGAGAGCGAGAGTTACTTGCAAATCACATTTATGTAAATAGTCATCAGCCGCATCGTGTCAAGGTCGCCCCGCGTCCTGGAGTGTTAGGTCATTATAAGTATAGGGATCCTGAAGCCACCAACATAGCAGAGCTGAAGCTGTTCTGTGTGGAGGAAAGGGCCGCAATTCCCCCGAACCGACCTTCTATCTCATATCTGTCTGTCTGTATTACTGTGTGATCTCCTCTTATCTTCTTTTCCAGGTGAGAAATGTCGCAGTTTTATCACTCTCACGCCCCCTGCAGATCGAGGTGAGTTTGTGCGTTTTTCAGATTTTCTGATATTTTCTTTGAAGAAAGAGCGACCTGGACGTGACTGGTAGATGAGATGCTTCTTTCACCGCTCTACATGTCATGTGCTGCCGCCTAGTGGTCACTCCTCAGTATACAACATCCGATCAATACTAACTGGATACGGAATCCAGTAGAGAGGACTCCCTAAACCAGGACAGTGTGGATACTAGCCGCACTATATACAAAGTACTACTTCTCCAGGTCACACTGTGCAGGACAGGAGGTATGGCGGCTGCGCAGTACTACTTCCCCAGTTCACCTCGTGCAGTACAGGAGGTATGGCGGCTGCGCAGTACTACTTCCCCAGTTCACCTCGTGCAGTACAGGAGGTATGGCGGCTGCGCAGTACTACTTCCTCAGTTCACCTCGTGCAGTACAGGAGATATGGCGGCTGCGCAGTACCACCTCTCTAGTTCACACTGTGCAGTACAGGAGGTATGGCGGCTGCACAGTACCACTTCCCGAGTTCACACTGTGCAGTACAGGAGGTATGGCGGCTGCACAGTACCACTTCTCTAGTTCACACTGTGCAGGACAGGAGGTATGGCGGCTGCGCAGTACTACTTCCCCAGTTCACATCGTGCAGTACAGGAGGTATGGCGGCTGCGCAGTACCACTTCTCTAGTTCACACTGTTCAGTACAGGAGGTATGGCGGCTGCGCAGTACCACTTCCCGAGTTCACACTGTGCAGTACAGGAGGTATGGTGGCTGCGCAGTACCACTTCCCTAGGTCACACTGTGCGGTACAGGAGGTAGGGCTGGCTTCTCCAGTCTCCTCCTGAGACGAGGCATAGGGCTGGCTTCTCCAGTCTCCTCCCTGAGACGAGGCATAGGCCTGGCTTCTCCAGTCTCCTCCCTGAGGCGAGGCATAGGGCCGGCTTCTCCAGTCTCCTCCCTGAGACGAGGCATAGGGCTGGCTTCTCCAGTCTCCTCCCTGAGATGAGGCATAGGTCTGGCTTCTCCAGTCTCCTCCCTGAGATGAGGCATAGGGCCGGCTTCTCCAGTCTCCTCCCTGAGACGAGGCATAGGGCCGGCTTCTCCAGTCTCCTCCCTGAGACGAGGCATAGGGCCGGCTTCTCCAGTCTCCTCCCTGAGACGAGGCATAGGGCTGGCTTCTCCAGTCTCCTCCCTGAGACGAGGCATAGGGCTGGCTTCTCCAGTCTCCTCCCTGAGACAAGACCTAGGGCTGGCTTCTCCAGTCTCCTCCCTGAGACGAGGCATAGGACCGGCTTCTCCAGTCTCCTCCCTGGTTGGAGAAGGGTTTGATGCTGAGGAAAGAACTGAGCTAGCTTCCATTTGTCTCTCTTCAGAAGGCTGGTATGCTTGTCCAAGGCTGGTGATCCAGACTCCAGAGTCTGTGCAGAGTATCCCCATCTCAGCGTCTTCTTCTGGTCACTCAGTAGTCTGGCAGAGTCTCCTTTTCCAATCACTGGTCCCTAACTGCAGAACACTAGGGGCTCTGACTGCTCTCCTTATATACAGTTTTAGCTAGACTAGAACCTTCTAGTGGGAGGGGTGGAGTGGAGAAGCTCAGCACAAACAGATACAATGTTACACTTTCTGTCTCCCATAGACTTG
Organism: Rhinella marina; assembly: GCA_900303285.1. NCBI lineage: Eukaryota > Metazoa > Chordata > Amphibia > Anura > Bufonidae > Rhinella > Rhinella marina. The sequence continues at coordinate 43,242 of ONZH01015684.1, read as the reverse complement.
CATTAGGTCTTCAATAATACCTAATGACAATGACACAGCAGTTATCCCAGACAAAAACAAGTTTCCAGACATAACAACAGAGCAAAACCAGACATTCAAAAGGTCAGTCTGTCTGGTTTTGGTGGTAAACAAGTCTGACTTTTTCCCTCCAAAACATGCTCATCTTTAAACTGTATGGCAGCTGTGGAAAATTACCAGCTTCTCATTATTAGCCAAAAAGTTCTAAAAGTCTCTGTGTTCATTAACCCTTTCCAGAGCCTCGCAAACACAGTGCAGATGAACATGATATATATCATAACATACATATGAAACGCAGTTACACATGATGACTTTACATAAGGGAAATAGGGGCAAAAGTCCACAAATGTCCAGGCTTCAAAGTATTCCTTCGCCAGTGATGTCATCAGCAGGGGGCGGGGCTGTGACAACCTCAGACATGATATACAGGCAGGTTGTCAGCAGTAATAGAAGAATAAATGTTACAGTAATATGTAGTACATTCTATGATAACGATTTTCCTTCTGTCTTGGTGCAGGAGTCTTGTGGCTCTCGATCGTGGCCGAAGTCTTGTACATCACGTTGCTCCTCACAGGAGTCAGCCTTATGTCGGTGGAGGTTTGCTATTATACCTCAGTTATTGATGGCCTCAAGCTCAACGCCTTTGCTGCCATTTTTACTGTTTTATCAGGTGAGACAACATCACTTTATGGTTTCCTTGAGATGTTTCCAGAAGGTTTGGCTTCCTTTGTGGAAAATACAATAGGCGTAGTTTACGTTGACCACATGACTGGAGGGTTCACATTCGAAGGCTTTATACTGTGCAAATCAGAGGCGTAGCTAAAGGCTCATGGGCCCTGGTGCAAGATTTCAGCTTGGGCCCCCCCCCACTTGGCCCCCAATAATGTGCCATTAAGAAGTGCTCCCCTCCAGTGAATCCCCCCAAAGTCATGTGCCAGTAAAAAGTGTCCCACCCCCATAGATGCCTCCCAAATCATGTGCCGGTTAGAAATGCCCCCATGTGCCAGTAACAATGCCCCCAGTGCCCCTACAGCACTCCGGTCCGTAATTGCACCATATAAAAAAATAAAATAAACGCTTATACTTACCTCCATGCAGCTTGAGGCAGGCCTCTTCTGGCCTGTGTCCCGCGCTGTACGGCTCAGGCGGCGCAATGACATCCGGCCGGCACTAGACCTGCAGCCTATCAGATGAATGGGGAAGGGAGATGCCTCCCCCGCCCTGCCGCAGCACAGGCATCTGTATCGCTGTCCTGAGGATGGCGATACAGATGACTATGGAGATGAGCGCGTCCACAGTGGATGCGCTCATCTCCTTCTGCCCCGCCACCGCCGTTGCCCCCAGCTGTGACCAGGGCTGTGCTGCACCTCGCCTAATTGCCGGTGCGGCCCTGCAAGCGGCAAGGGGGGCCCTCTGGGCACCCCTGGCTTAGGGGCCCGGCCCTATAGGTACGCCACTGGTGCAAATCTACCAAGATATGGGATGGAAAAGAGAGACAGATGTGATATGTGGTCCCCTGAGCAGGTTGTTTTTTTAGGTGTCAACACCACATAACTCGACCCTCTCCATGCTGGTTCTCTATGTTGCCTCCTTCTTATCGCTCAGCGAAAGTCTTCTCAACAAGTTCTCTCCATAGCTCCTCTAAGGTGTATGAAGATAATACAGAGGACCAGTGTGGAGGGTTCAGTTTACCTCGACTGGACCAATCTTTGTTAATTGGACCTAAGGTTCACCATTGCCATCCATACATTAGGACACCTATAGTTTTTAATATTATTTGAGACCTTCTCTCAGATTTATGAGATGTCTCACAGACACGTCATTAAGACCAACCAAATGACATGGAACTGGACACAATGGAAGAATATGGCTTGGCCTCCATATTGGGGGCACAATGGTTGAAATTGTCCACTGCTTCTTCTGAATTTTCGAAGATCAGCAGCAATGGTCAGACCCGGCCAATTATACGTTCATCTACCAGTCATTACCAACACAAAAAGTTCTTTTGCTCCGCACTGCTGCCACCCAGTGGTGGTCATAATCAAAGTGCAGGTTGTTTTTGAATGGTATAATTTCAATTCTTTTTGGAAATTCCTGATTGGAAATGATTTCTTGAGGTGAATGATGGTAATGATATCTCTTCCAGGGCTGCTCGGGATGGTCGCGCACATGATGTACACAACGGTGTTCCAGATGACAGTCAATCTTGGTCCAGAGGATTGGAGACCTCAGAACTGGGACTATGGCTGGTCCTACTGGTAAGATGGTTATACTCAATCAACTTTTTGAAAAAGTAAAACCTGCAGCTGTAGAAGTGTAGACCGTAGCACTCAACACAACCATAGACATCATCAGTAGTTCTATCTTTTCCTTGACATTCTGACTTGTTTTATCCAAAAAATTGGACCCGTGCAGGTAGTGGTCATCCTCTATCTGTATGCGGATAACCCAACTCTATTTCTGTTGGCGAACCAAATGAAAAGTATGGAATTGAAAACTACAATGTAGATGCAAAGAATTGGGTGGTGGGACATAGACCTTACCACTCATCTGAAGATACTCCACCACCAGATGAATGGTGCTAATTCGATCCTACCGCCAGGTAATGCAACCCCAATCAATGGGCCATTATGGACTCGTCCTCAATCCTGGGACAGTGGAATACAAAATCTACAGGGTGGGCCATTTCTATGGATACACCTAAATATAATGGGAATGGTTGGTGATATTAACTTCCTGTTTGTGGCACATTAGTATATGGGAGGTAGAAACTTTTCAAGATGGGTGGTGACCATGGCGGCCATTTTGAAGTCGGCCATTTTGGATCTAACTTTAGTTTTTTCAATGGGAAGAAGGTCATGTGACACATCAAACTTATTGAGAATTTCACAAGAAAAACAATGGTGTGCTAAGGGGGGTCAGATCGGGAGACTGTGGGGGCCATTCAACTGCTACACGATGATGTGTTTCCCTCTTTATGCACTGAAGCTGGCACATTCCCTGAGTTTTTCCAGCAAGATGGTGACCACCACATTATGGGTGTCAGCATTCCTAGATGGACAGTTTCCTGGAAAGTGGATTGGTCGTCGTTGGCCAGTTGAATGACCCCCAAGGTCTCCCGATCTGACCCCCTTAGACTTTTATCTTTGGGGTCATCTGAAGACAATTGTCTGTGCTGTGATGATACGAGATGTGCAGATACCGGAAGCCTGTGCTAGCATTTCTTCTGTGGTGTTGCTATCAGTGTGTGAAGAGTGGGAGAAGAGGGTTGCATTGACAATCCAACACAATGGGAAGCACTTTCAACACATTTTATAAGTGGTCAGAAACTTGTAAATAACTCATGAAAGAATAAAGTTACGTTAAAACCAAGCACCCCATTGTTTTTCTTGTGAAATTCTCAATAAGTTTGATGTGTCACATGACCTTCTTCCCATTGAAAAAACTAAAGTTAGATCCAAAATGGCCGACTTCAAAATGGCCGCCATGGTCACCACCCATCTTGAAAAGTTTCTACCTCCCATATACTAATGTGCCACAAACAGGAAGTTAATATCACCAACCATTCCCATTTTATTTAGGTGTATCCATAGAAATGGCCCGCCCTGTATTATGCACCCAACTCAAGGTTCAAAGCGTCTGCTACATGGCTGGACCGGATCACATGGACCATTTCCCCCTCAGCAGTCTCTCGTCTTCTGCAATTAGACCAGATATCGTGTCCTGCTGAGAAATGACTGGTTAGTCAGTAATGAATTATCCGTCTCAGTCCCTCGAAGAGCGGAGATCAAAAGCTTCCAGGATCGTTCTTCAACAGGAAAAAATTCTCTGCAGATCTCATTACTCAGCAGTTTCAGGTCGGGAAGAATTTATTTCTAGATGAAGGAAACTCATTACACATTTTATCGACATCTTTGTAAAGTGGATTCAATGTTGAAGTCAATTATGGGGGAAAAAGATATAAAATCAGCAAATAATCTGCCGAGAAGAGACATTAACATCTACAGAGCACAGCGACAATCAAAAAGTCATTACATGGTAAACTAGTGCACCACCTGTATATACTGTATATTATATACCAGGTCATGCCCAGGTTATACCAGCTGTACATATATAATTATATACAGGAGATACCCAGGTTATACCAGCATGCTCCATATCACTATATACAAGAAGATGTATAACTTATACCAGCTGTACATATATAATTATATACAGGAGATACCCAGGTTATACCAGCATGCTCCATATCACTATATACAGAAGATGTATAACTTATACCAGCTGTACATATATAATTATATACAGGAGATACCCAGGTTATACCAGCATGCTCCATATCACTATATACAAGAAGATGTATAACTTATACCAGCTGTACATATATAATTATATACAGGAGATACCCAGGTTATACCAGCATGCTCCATATCACTATATACAGAAGATGTATAACTTATACCAGCTGTACATATATAATTATATACAGGAGATACCCAGGTTATACCAGCATGCTCCATATCACTATATACAAGAAGATGTATAACTTATACCAGCTGTACATATATAATTATATACAGGAGATACCCAGGTTATACCAGCATGGTCCATATCACTGTATACAGAAGATGTATAACTTATACCAGCTGTACATATATCATTATATACAGGAGATACCCAGGTTATACCAGCATGGTCCATATCACTGTATACAGAAGATGTATAACTTATACCAGCTGTACATATATAATTATATACAGGAGATACCCAGGTTATACCAGCATGCTCCATATCACTATATACAGAAGATGTATAACTTATACCAGCTGTACATATATAATTATATACAGGAGATACCCAGGTTATACCAGCATGCTCCATATCACTATATACAAGAAGATGTATAACTTATACCAGCTGTACATATATAATTATATACAGGAGATACCCAGGTTATACCAGCATGGTCCATATCACTGTATACAGAAGATGTATAACTTATACCAGCTGTACATATATAATTATATACAGGAGATACCCAGGTTATACCAGCATGGTCCATATCACTGTATACAGAAGATGTATAACTTATACCAGCTGTACATATATAATATATACAGGAGATACCCAGGTTATACCAGCTGTACATATATAATTATATACAGGAGATACCCAGGTTATACCAGCATGCTCCATATCACTATATACAGAAGATGTATAACTTATACCAGCTGTACATATATAATTATATACAGGAGATACCCAGGTTATACCAGCATGCTCCATATCACTATATACAGAAGATGTATAACTTATACCAGCTGTACATATATAATTATATACAGGAGATACCCAGGTTATACCAGCATGCTCCATATCCCTATATACAGAAGATGTATAACTTATACCAGCTGTACATATATAATTATATACAGGAGATACCCAGGTTATACCAGCATGCCCCATATCACTATATACAGAAGATGTATAACTTATACCAGCTGTACATATATAATTATATACAGGAGATGCCCAGGTTATACCAGCATGCTCCATATCACTATATACAGAAGATGTATAACTTATACCAGCTGTACATATATAATTATATACAGGAGATACCCAGGTTATACCAGCATGCTCCATATCACTATATACAGGAAGATGTATAACTTATACCAGCTGTACATATATAATTATATACAGGAGATACCCAGGTTATACCAGCATGGTCCATATCACTATATACAGAAGATATATAACTTATACCAGCTGTACATATATAATTATATACAGGAGATACCCAGGTTATACCAGCATGCTCCATATCACTGTATACAAGAAGATGTATAACTTATACCAGCTGTACATATATAATTATATACAGATAATACCCAGGTTATACCAGCATGGTCCATATGCTCACTTTATATATAAGATGCTTATGTTATACCAGCTGTATTCAATTGCTTTATGGAAGAAATATATAATAATACATGTTTTTCCTGTAGTCTGGCGTGGGGCTCATTCACATGCTGTATGGCGGCGTCGGTAACGACCATCAACAGATACACAAAGACCATCCTGGAGTTCAAGCAGAGGAGACGGAACCTGGAGAGAAGTTTACAGAACAAGCAGAAAACACAGGAGGCAGACGGATCTCCGCCGGTGTGGGACATCTGTATAAACTCGTTACAGGGTAACAGAGAGGGCTTCGTGGATTTAGCGACACCCGCGCAGAATCCCTCAAACTACGGAAACCTGAATCATTTCCCCTACACGCAGTGTGACGAGTACTGCTAGTTTTTACTACATTTCTGGTGATTATATACTAATTTTTTAATAAAATCAATGAATAGGCCTTCCTAATGTCGTGCCTTCTCTAAAATGGATTAGTATTTAAAGGCTATGTACACCTTTGGGGCAGTTTTTTTTTACTATTGCATTGTACACATTAAACATGTTGAGCCCTTTTCTCTGTACAGCCTTGAGATTCTCTGGTAGCAGGATCTTTATTTTTACTGTGTTTCCTCAGCAGCTCAGCTCCTTATCTGGGACCTAAACACTCATTACAGCTCAATTCTTATCTTACCGATAAGAATGTGGCTTATATAAGTTGTAATTTAGAGATAAGGTTTATTTGAAGGCACAAAGTGAAAGTACTAGTCACACAGCTAGAAAAACAGTTAACCCTTTGTGACAGAACGGCCGGAGGTTTTTAGTAAAGTACCAATTGAAAAAATGAAGGAATAAAATGCAATCATAAAAAAAATTGCCCCCAAAGGTGTCCATAGCCTTTAAAAAGGACCATTACTGAACATTTCCAGACTCTTCATTGGCCAGATTGCCCATAGAATGGATGTGTTGATCCACCTTTCTAGACATTCAGGATTCAAGGGGAGGTCAGTGAGAGCCTTTGTGGGAGCTGTAATGGCGGCCATTTTAGTTGTTGCCTAGCAATACCAGGTATGGGACGATTGAATGGGAAGACTGAAGTAGTAGGGTCCGATTATAACCTCACAGCTTCCCCCTGAAGAGGTAATCAAGGCTCCATGTGAATCAAGTTGTCCATGTACTTCACCCTGCAGATGGCCAAACCCTCGGGGCTTGACGAACCAGGCAGCTCTGTTGGCGGCTTATCTCCCCTAGCAACGAAAGGATCAGACATGTCAAGATCTAACACTCCACAAGCAATAGATGGTCAGTCAGTCCTATAGATATCCAGTATTTATAGGCACCTTACGCCCTTCCTCAGGCTGGTATATGGTTATGGTTGCTTGTGTTGTCACTTCCCTATCAGGGAATCGAGAGAGAAATGGGTTTCCTTTTTGGGACGTGGTGACCCTCTCACGAGCCCTGTATCACTGTGAGAAATCCCATTGTTGGGACACCATTGAGGTTCTGGAGAACCTCTAGGTGTCCCCGACTACTGTGTGATCACCTCTTTAGGAAGACCTTGGTTAACATCCCACACATTATACCAGCTCCTCAGATCTAGAAGTAGAGGGAGGAGAACTGGACCTGACACAGACTTTCCTTCCCTGTACGCCCGCTGTAGTATCTCTTCTAAGGAGACCTGTTGTCTGGTCAGTATGTTGTCACCACACTGATCCCCCCCACCATTCCCTCTCAGATGTTTCCCAATGCAACCCTCTTCTCCCACTCTTCACACACTGATAGCAACACCGCAGAAGAGATGCTAGCACAGGCTTCCAGTATCTGCACATCTCGTATCTTCACAGCATAGACAATTGCCTTCAGATGACCCCAAAGATAAAAGTCTAAGGGGGTCAGATCGGGAGACCTTGGGGGCCATTCAACTGGCCCACGACGACCAATACACTTTCCAAGAAACTGTTCATCTAGGAATTATCAGAGCTGACACCCATAATGTGGTGGTCACCATCTTGCTGGAAAAACTCAGGGAACGTGCCAGCTTCAGTGCATAAAGAGGGAAACACATCATCATGTGGCAGTTGAATGGCCCCCAAGGTCTCCCGATCTGACCCCCTTAGACTTTTATCTTTGGGGTCATCTGAAGGCAATTGTCTATGCTGAGAAGATACGAGATGTGCAGCACCTGAAACTATGGATACTGGAAGACTGTGCTAGCATTTCTTCTGCGGTGTTGCTATCAGTGTGTGAAGAGTGGGAGAAGAGGGTTGCATTGATAATCCAAGACAATGGGCAGCACTTTGAACACATTTTATAAGTGGTCAGAAACTTGTAAATAACTCATGAAAGAATAAAGTTACGTTAAAACCAAGCACGGCACTGTTTTTCTTGTGAAATTCTCAATACGTTTGATGTGTCACATGACCCTCTTCCCATTGAAAAAACTAAAGTTGGATCCAAAATGGCCGACTTCAAAATGGCCGCCATGATCACCACCCATCTTGAACAGTTTCCCCCTCCTATATATTAATGTGCCACAAACAGGAAGTTAATATCACCAACCATTCCCATTTTATTTAGCTGTATCCATATAAATGGCCCACCCTGTAGAACCACCACAAGGCTTGGTTCCATCCATGGACTCACATGAACCTCGCGTGCAGTCTACGTGTCATCCATCTGACTTGATCCAGAACCATCTTTTCTTCTGACCCGCTCATATATAAGTCCTCTTCTTACATTCTTCATGAGGTCGAGCTAAAACAACTCTGATGATGTCACCAGAGACACTTTACACTTGGGTGATGTTCCTGGGAGAAGGAGCCATGGAAGGTCCAGGATGTTCCTTCTCAGACAGGACTGAAGACTTGTATGTTCCTCCAGAAATGTGACGCCAAATATAAGGCCTGGTGTCACATACACACGGACTCATCAGACAGTATCACACAGGATAGGGTTAGATACACAGCTCAGCAGACAGTATCACACAGGATAGGATTAGATACAAAGCTCAGCAGGCAGTATCACACAGGATAGGATTAGATACACAGCTCAGCAGACAGTATCACACAGGGTAGGATTATATACATAGCTCAGCAGACAGTATCACACAGGATAGGATTAGATACACAGCTCAGCAGACAGTATCACACAGGATAGGATTAGATACACAGCTCAGCAGACAGTATCACACAGGATAGGATTAGATACACAGCTCAGCAGACAGTATTACACAGGATAGGATTAGATACACAGCTCATCAGACAGTATCACACAGGATAGGATTAGATACACAGCTCAGCAGACAGTATCACACAGGATAGAATCAGATACAAAGCTCAGCAGGCAGTATCACACAGGGTAGGATTATATACATAGCTCAGCAGACAGTATCACACAGGATAGGATTAGATACACAGCTCAGCAGACAGTATCACACAGGATAGGATTAGATACACAGCTCAGCAGACAGTATCTCACAGGATAGGATTAGATACAAAGCTCAGCAGACAGTATCACACAGGATAGGATTAGATACACAGCTCAGCAGACAGTATCATACAGGATAGGATTAGATACACAGCTCAGCAGACAGTATCTCACAGGATAGGATTAGATACACAGCTCAGCAGACAGTATCACACAGAATAGGATTAGATACACAGCTCAGCAGACAGTATCACACAGGATAGGATTAGATACACAGCTCAGCAGACAGTATCTCACAGGATAGGATTAGATACACAGCTCAGCAGACAGTATCACACATGACAGAATTAGATACACAGCTCAGCAGACAGTATCACACATGACTGGATTAGATACATTGCTCAGCAGACAGTATCACACAGAATAAGATTAGATACACAGCTCAGGAGACAGTATCACACATGATAGGATTAGATACACAGCTCAGCAGACAGTATCACACATGACTGGATTAGATACACAGCTCAGCAGACAGTATCACACAGGAGAGAATTAGATACACAGCTCAGCAGACAGTATCACACTTGACAGGATTAGATACATTGCTCAGCAGACAGTATCACACATGACAGGATTAGATACACAGCTCAGCAGACAGTATCACACATGACAGGATTAGATACATTGCTCAGCAGACAGTATCACACATGACAGGATTAGATACACAGCTCAGCAGGCAGTATCACACATGACTGTATTAGATACATTGCTCAGCAGACAGTATCACACATGACTGGATTAGATACACAGCTCAGCAGACAGTATCACACATGACAGGATTAGATACACAGCTCAGCAGACAGTATCACACATGACAGGATTAGATACACAGCTCAGCAGACAGTATCACACATGACAGGATTAGATACACTTGCTCAGGGGTGATTTTCTGCATTTCTGCAGCCCACATTATATACTGAATGTATAGAGGGAAATCCTTTGCCTTCACCCCCCCCTCTTTATAACCCGGGCTCCTGTCTATGTGGCAGCCTTGCAGTGATTGCGCCTCCCTCCCCCGCACAGGGGCAGCCGGTGTCACTTTGAGGACAGTGAGTAGACGGAGCCTCATGCCTCCCTGGGGGGGTCACTAAGACAGTGAACAATTTCCAACTTTGCAACACGTGTGAAATCCATTTGTCCTGCAAACAGCAAAAGAGCTAAATAAAGTTTCTTAAAAAGTAACGGGGGGGGGCTTTTATTTTCCTGCCAATGGGAGCGTGACTCTGTGATGCCTAACATTCCTTCCCAAGATCTCCGCCTGCCGCAACAGGAGAAACTTTCAGGAACTTCCTGCAGCCCCCTCCTCCCTGTGCTACGTGGTACTGTGCTCATACCCTGTCAGAGGGGGGACCAGCTCTGGTCTGGAGACCATCTGCAACATACGAGTGAAAGACCCCGAGTATTCCATGCATCCGAGTGCTGAGGGATCTTGGAGGACCAGGAATGACCTAGGAACCTTGTGGGACAGACCGAACCCTCAGGAAGGACTGTGAGTTTTGTATCTTTACTGATTAGCTGGGAAGCATTGCTATGAGTGAAAGATCTTGAAGGACCTAAGACTTTTCTCGTTGAGCCTTGATTTTCTACACTTATTGGGTCTGGAGGTCTGAGTCGGCTTCATCATGATCTGGAGTCTTGGCCTCAAGCTTCTCCTTGTCTTCATTGTCTCTGCCAATGCTCAGTATGAGCGTTACAGCTTCAGGAGTTACCCCCGGGACGAGCTGATGCCCTTAGAGAGTGCCTACAAGTATGGACTAGACCAGTACAGCAACGAGAACTGGCCTGAGACGGTCAACTACCTGGAGATAAGTCTCCGCCTGTACAGGCTTTTGAGGGACAGCGAGGCTTTCTGTAACCTTAACTGCAGCACAGCACAAATAGACAATGGTCCACCAGCAGAAGACGGGACCTCGATAAACGAGACGGGTCACCTGGGTCGTTTCACTGGCTTCCCTGAGCTGAAGGTGTTTGGAGACGTTCTCATGAGGGCCCAGTGCCTAAAACGATGTAAACAAGGTCTCCCCGCATTTCGACAGTCGCAGCCCAGCCGGGAGACCATGGAGGAGTTCCACAACCGGGAGCCATATAAGTTTTTACAGTACGCCTATTTCAAAACTAACAATTTGCCGAAAGCCATTGCCGCAGCCCACACGTTTCTCTTGCTGCACCCCGACGACGAGATGATGAAGAGAAATATGGCGTACTACAAGAGTATGCCGGATTCAGAGGCCCACATCCAGGATCTGGAAACCAAGACCTATGAGCACTTGTTCATTCGAGCCGTGAGGGCCTACAACGGAGAAAACTGGAGGACCTCCATCTCCGATATGGAGTTAGCCCTACCTGACTTCTTTAAAACCTTCCAAGAATGCATTGCAGCCTGCGAAGGCTCGCGAGAGATCAAAAATTTCAATGACTTTTATCAGTCGGTGGCCGACCACTACATTGAGGTCCTCAAGTGCAAACTCAACTGTGAAGACAGCCTCACTCCGGTCATCGGGGGCTACATAGTCAACAAGTTTGTGGCCACCATGTATCACTACCTGCAGTTTGCTTACTACAAACTCAATGACGTTCGGAACGCCGCCCCTTGCGCGGCCAGCTACCTGCTCTTTGACCCGGACGATGACGTCATGAAGCAAAACATGGTCTACTATCAGTACCACATGGAGAAGTGGGGACTGTCGGAGGAGAACTTTAACCCCAGGCCGGAGGCCGCTCTCTACTACAACATCACGACCAAGCAGAAGGATCTGTACGAGTTCGCCCTGCAGAATATCGTGGACGATGACGAAGGGGACGTGGTGGAATATCTGGATGAACTTTTGGAGCAAACTTTTTGAGGCCAATTTTTTTTTTTTTTACTGAGATGTTTTTGAATATTTTTTTGAACAATTTTGGGGACTTTTCTTTAACACCCTGCGGGTGTAATGGGGTTCATGCTGTGCTTTTATGGTGTTTACTGGGAATAAATTTCCATAAACGATAATGAGTCGAGAAGATGTTTTGATATTTTTGAGTAGGTCTCTCGAGCAGAGTCGGAGGGATAGTGGTCAGTGCTCAAAGACCTACTATTACCCTAAACAGAGAGCAGAGCCAAGTGGAAGACCTCCTGGTGTGTTCCCAGAATGACAGCTTATCACCTATCCACAAGGGAGGTTTCTGACCGGTGGAGGTCCTCCTTCTGAATGGAGTTGCAGTCGACCAATCGCATTCAAACTCCTGTGGATAGTTGGTAAGTAGACATTCTGGGATTATCTTCTAACTGACCATTTGGTTGAGCATCTCCTGGTTTGGTGAGCTTGGATCTCAGATCTTATTAGTCTTGGTCCACCCGTGCTTTCAAGCATCTTTCACACTAGCGGCAGCACGGATCCGGCGGGTGAAGGGTCCCGCCGAATCCGTGCTGCCGCAGGTGGACGTGTGGGACCGGAACCGCGCTCCGGCCCCACACCTGCACCCGACACTATCTTGAGGAGGAGGAGGGGGGGGTTATACTTACTTGTCCCAGCTGCTCCCGACCTGTCCCAGCAGCTCCAGAGGACGGCGCGCACAATGGGAAGGTTCCCCACAGCGCCCCCTGCTGGAGGGAGGAGAGATCTGCGAGGGGAAAGTGCAAGGTGACGGATCCGTCATGAACTCCATTGAAAGTCAATGGAGGACGGATGCGTTTACTATTGTGTCACACCGAACGGATCCATCCCCATTGACTTGCATTGGGGGTCATTCCGGATCCGTCTTGGTGCGGATGCCTGGACCGGAGAACAAACCGCAGCATGCTGCGGTTTTCTCTCCGGTCTGGAGACTGAACTGAATGCTTTTAGGAGCCTCCATTCTCTTCAGTTCAGTTTTGTCCCCATTGACAATGAATGGGGACAAAACTGAAGCGTTTTATTCCGGTATTGAGCCCCTATGACGGAACTCAATACCTCAATATATAAACACTAGTGTGAAAGTAGCCTTAGCGTTGTAGTCAGGCATTCTCTTCTACGCAGACTGAGATGTCTCCATGGTAACAGACTACAAAGAAACCCTGTGTAGTCTGATCCTGCACTCATCTTAACTTTATGGTTGGTGAGATAGAAGGAAGCATGACTTCAGGATCAGACTACACTGGGACTGTTGGTGGTCTGGTAACTCTGAGACATAGATCTGTTCAAAATGGTTGAAGATTTTTAATTTGCTAAATTGCTTAATTTTTTTTTTAGTTTGGGTGCACTGGTTCCTCAGGTGGACCTTTGAAGGGGATTCCCAGGCTCCTGATATTGATGTCATTGAGGTCATTTATATCCAATCAGTGAGGGTTCGACACAGCGCCGTTCAAAGTGTAGTGGCCATGATGGGTTACTGCGTCTCAGCCGAAGTGAATGGGAGCAGAGCTGCAGTACCCCCACCGACCACTACGCTTCGAACGGAGCTGTGCTTCCTGTTCCATTCACAGTGCTACTTCCAGCACCGAAGGCTGCAGGGGACAACTGATCCCGGGTGTCGGACCCTCACTGATCAGATATTAACGACCTGTCCTGAGGACGTGTCATTAATATCAGGAGCCTGGAAAACCCCTTTAAGGAAAGCACAGCAGATATCCAGATAAGAAGATGACAAGTGAGATGAACCCAAGGCTGAAGAGCTCAAGTAGTAACTCTCCAATTGAAGATCCCTCCACTGTCAGCTCCAGTGATAACAGTATATTATGGAACTGTTATATAAGCAATTCCCTCATATAATCTAGCAGGGGGACTAAGCGGGGCAGGTTTGCTATTCTGGGAAAGCTGGGTGACAACCAATATGGCTGCTGTCAAACCACTATGTGGTTGTCACCCAGCTTTCTCAGACTCCCGAACTGCACCATTATACAGCAGTTAACACCTCGTCTGGAGACTGGGAAAAGTCAGTGACAACACTAGTCAGAACTGTCGTGGCGGCCATATTGGTTGTCACCCAACTTCCCCAGAAACAGCTATAGCAAGGTAGTTAGAGAACCCACAAGTACAGCCTCCTACTCCACAGTCTTTTCCATAACCTGTAGCCCAGAAGATGCCCCACCCCCAACCTGATGATCACATGACCACCAAAGAGTTTCAATGCTTAAAGGGGAATTCCACTTTTCACTATCTCCTTCCATGGCTGTGTTGGAACTCAGACCAAACAGGTTTAGGCACCTTAATGGGCACCCTGATCCCAACCCTAAGCTCAGGGACCCCCACCTACCTGTGTCTGGAATGGAACTCCCCTTTAAGAATAATCTCCTTGCAGCAGCTGGTTTAGCGATTCTACATGAAGGCTTGTGACACGGACTTGTGACAACACAGCTGTGGAAATATATCACACACACAGTAGGGATGATCACCCCCATCATCTGCCCCCTCATCAGTATATACAGCTTACGTATTAATGAGCATATCCCCTGTGACAGGGAGGTTAAAGCCCCCCACACGCGTGTGAAATCTGTATTCTGCTCAGATGCTTGGTGACAACCACTAATGGCAGCCATTGCAGTGACCATAAAGGTTGTCACACAAATGCTGACACCCTTCCCCCGGTGTCAGTCTGGTGCTCACCAAAGTCCTGCAACGTACCTCTAGGGGGCACAGTGGTTCACAGAGTTGTTTTGTCAGCTGCAGGTTTTCCTCTGTTTACATATAGTGCATTTGTCAGTCTTTACTGTCACTCTTGCATTCTATTCCCTTATCAGAAAATACGGAGGAACTGTGGGAGGAGAATAGACATGTGAGATGCACCCAATGCAGTTAGTGTTGGATCTATGGATGGAATTCTTCAGGATTCTGACATTTTCCACCGGCGTGGCAAAAGTTTTCACACCCTGCAGTTATGTACTTAAATGTCTCCAAACTGAAGTCAGACAGAAGGCAGAAATAACCTCCTTCCCCCTGGAAATGTACGCGGGAGGATTCTCCGCTGATCCAATACTTCTCTTTGTTGGGACACCGGCCATTAAAGGGGCGGACACCGCAAACCAGTAACAGAAATGTAAGAGAAAAGTAATATTCCTTTAATGCGGCGTCGATGGGGCATCTTGTGGTTTCCGGATTATCAAATGTTGAAAAGTATATAAAACTTGATGAAATTTACAATGTTATATTCACAGACGTTCCAGATTATCGGATGGCACCGTTTTCCTGTATTCGCTCTGGATTTAATTTTAAAAACTGCGACGTGGCTGCCCCCTTGTGGCAAACATTTGTATTGACAACCTTAGTCACACAGGCTGTACAGCCTATGATATGAATCTGAACTTGTACAAACGGCTCTCTAGCTGCTGCAGAACTATAATTCCCACACAAGTGCATGCTGGGAGTTGTAGTTTAATAACAGTTGGAGACCGAGGTCGAAGCAGAACATTGCACACAATTAACATCAGAGCAAAAAAATGTCCAAATTTCCTTCGATTTATTAATACGAGGTTGTATCTGGAGACCGAGGCGGCAACGGCCTCACTGTTGCCCCCTGCTGTTCCTGTGAGGTACTACCACACGTGTATGTTAGATGAGACTGAGGGCCTCCACCCAGCCATACAGAAAGGGGGCATGACCCGATTTTTTTTTTTTTTAACGTGGGATAAGTCAAGTAATATTGCAATATTTCAGAAATTTTTTGGATTCAGTGAGGCCATTAATTTCATTTTTTTAATAAATGTGAATAGAGGTGATTTTTTTTTTTAACTTTATTAACCATTTCTTCTGTATAATCTACAAAGGAATACAACAGTAAAGTCCTGGAGTCAAACTATTTAGCTGGAAAAAAACGTCATCCAATATGGCCGTCGCTCTTCCAGGCTGCTGAGAAGCAATGCACCGCCCTCCCCATTCTTGTTATTTAGGAATCTGGGAAAGCTGGGTGACTAACATTGCGGAAGTCGTAATGGCGGCCATATTGGATGTTGTCTGATTCCCAAAAAACTAAGGTAGCGCAAGGGGGTCAACTATAAATCAAATAGGTACATATCATGTGTGATCGATTGGTCAGGTCTGCTCTGTATGGCTGAGATACATTAGATACATCCATTTGGGAGCAGGGTGGGATTCACGGTCTATGGAGGCTCCTGGGTAAAGGAAAGAATTGGAGAGCACTACTGATATGTAATAGTACCGCTATCTAGTGCCAATATAATACTGCCAACACTATATGTAATAATAATATCGAAGCTAACCCCATGAGGTAAGTTTAGGACAGGGTGGTGGGGGCCACAAAGTAGACCCGGGGGAGGGGGTGTCTGTACAGTACAGAAACCCTTTAGATGTGGTATAATGTAGTGTTATCTCCGTATACCCGGTACAGGACGCTATGTGAGCCAGGTGAGTGCACTCCAGTATGCGGACGTATTCACCTTCCGGATTCACATTTGACAGGTATTTTACTGGTTAGTTTTTTGTTTTTTTCTCATTTCCAGTTGCAGGAACAAACCAGAGACTGAGAGTGACTGCTGCTCCTCCAGCCTGTAAATCTCATCGAGGACTTCCACCTCCAGATCTTCCAGGTTTTCTCTAAAGTCTACAGTGAGGACAATGACTTTATTCACCGAGTGTGCTTCTTCTCTGCCCTGAAGTTCTGCAGAGTCTTTCTCCTTAACATCAGAATATTTTTAGCTTCTCCTTATTCTTCTTGAAGGCTTCTTCTCGTGGTGCTTGTTCAGGGATGCACCACCAATGAAGCCAAGTGAGGCGATTGCCTCAGGCGGCAAGACTTAGAGACAAGTAGGGGCAGTAGCAGGGCCGAGTGAATATCTCTCTATATTCAACTATATCACAGTATGCCTTGAACAGGTGGAGGTGTTGGGCGCCATTTCAATTTTCACCTCAGGCAGCAGAAGGGCTAGGTGCACCCCTGCTGCTAAGTGTGATACAAGATGTTCAACCACAAAGCAAGTATCACAGATAGAACCTGCCACGGTTCAATTAAGGCTTTTATGGAGGATGTGAGTGTGACTCACAGTAGATACAGAAGATCCCTGGATCTGCTTGCTCTCTTGCACCAGCCTCTGCTACGCTCTTCGGTGTAGGGTTCTTTAGCTCAGGTCTTCACCAACATCTCCAGGACTTTTATATTCCCGCTCTTTCTGATGACGAAATACTTAGGTGACACAGTTCTGGCAGAAATTGTGTCCACGTGGTAGTGTCACAGGTTTGTGGTAGAAGTCCATGAAGATACAGGAAGATAAAGCAGCCCTCAGATCAGCAGCTGCCATTGTTCAAGTCTCGAAACTAACAAAGAAAAAAGTCTCATAGAAATCCAGGACATAACGCTAAATACAAGTGACAGGAGGGTTGGGTGTTTTTCACTTCAAAATTATTTTTTATATCCCTCCAAATATGACAGGAGGTGCCATAAAGGTAAATCATAGCTTCTGCATCCAGCATAGGAGTGGGCTCAGGAACAGACATCTTGGCAGTTACTTGGCTTACGCCGGCCATAGATGTGAGAGGAATAGAGCCGACCGGTCATCCATAGGGCCGTCTGTACGAATGATCCCACAGGTAGGATAGTAGAGTACAATGGCCGATCAGGGAGACAGTTTAGAGAAAAAATGGTAAAAGGCAAACAATCTACCAAATTGATTTTGCCATCAACCATTGCATACAATCATTTGCGTTAAATTTTCACATGATGGTCAGATAAAATGACCACAGTTGGCCATTTTAGGGCAAACTTCTGTCTTGTGTATGAGCAGCTCTACGTCATACACTGCTCACTGTGGCCTTTAGCTAAATCTCCTGGAAATGGCGGAATGACTTGTTGGTGTCCCCTAGTTACACCACTGTGGGGTGTGGCGTTTTCTACTTGGTGGCACCATGAGAAAAGAGGAACTTGCAGACACTTAGAATTTCCCAGATAGATGAAGTAATGTGTATGCCATTGGCGGCCTCCATCATCATTCTTTTGATTTGATCTGTTGCTTAATGTATACTTGTATGATTGTGATTGGATATATTAAAATTGATGACAAAGGGGGGTGTGATTACACCATCATGTATTTCTAATAAAATTAGCTCTCTGGGCGTGACCGCACCCTCTTACCATGAAGGGGGAAATTTAACATAATTTGAACACCACAGACAACTGAGTATAAAGTGAAGTCTCCTATTTTGGGACTTATCCAAAATTGCATTGACAGTTAAATGGTGCCGAAACCCGGGAATCCATCAGATATCCAAGGGGATCATGGAAGAGCTTTGGTCATTATGGCAACTGGGAACTGCACCTTCAAATACACAGGTCAGATATTTTTCTTACTGTGTGCCTTCAGTTAAGTAGCATACTTTTACTGTATATTCGTTCTTTGTGCGGGCCTAGACAATAATACGCACTTTGTACACTCAGGCGTAAGTATTTGCGGGAATGTTCGCAGAAAATGACAGAATAACGAATGATTTGTACGCAGCTTCGACCGAATAGCTTAGTATTAGTAAGAATCTTTTGAAAAATTCGACGAATATTCGGCGAAGCGAATTTTGGATGATTCGCTCATCTCTACCAGAAACCCATGTGTCATTCCGGCTAGTATACCAGCATGGTGCGGTCAGGAACCCACCTGCTCTCCCGGCTGGTATACTGTTTCTTTCTTTTGTGTCTTCAAGGATAGCCATTCAATTATGAAGATTCCAGTGTCTGCAAAGATTTTATTTTGCAAAACAGATTTTTTTTTGGTGTCCAGATATAATTGTGATATTACCTGACACAGGCCCATCCGATATACAGCAGACTGCCTCTCTGTGTCACACACTGTGAAGTAATGATGCTGCTTCTACCCACAGATACAAAACGTATCTGCTATCATTGCCCCGAGAGGGCAGCTTGGAGAAACACTGGGAGGAAATTAGGTACAGAAGGGAGGGGGTGCCCGATGGACTGGGCTGGGCATCCCATATTTACTGCTTCGAATCAGTCATTTACCATTCACATTTACAAACTCATTATATGTATGCATATAAACTGACCAACAGATATACCAGGCGTCTGCTGCCATCTGAAAAGATGCAACATTTCTCAGTGAAGACCACCAGGTGGCGCTGCATCCAATATAATGACAGGAAGATCCGGAGGTGCCAGCCACTGCACGCCATATCTGTAGAAAACTGATAACATACAGGCACTTACGTCACCCAACAATTCCAGACTTACTGGTGTTACTGCACGGCCACACGTTTCACACCATCCCATAAACTCTGTACAAACATATCCTATGCATAATGATGTCCATCATCACAACATCTATGGACCAAGTAAAGGCGCCGTAGACCTCACTTTCTATTTTGGGTGGTCGCCATCATACTAATTTATAATAGCCATCAATGCCGCCCCATCCCCAAGAGCTCATGATAGAGTGGACAGATCATCCCGCCACTATGGTATTTTGATGGGACCCTCACACTACCAAAATATGGGTTACAGAAGATAAAGGGGATAAAACGAGAACATATTGAAGGACAAGTATTTACATAATGGGTCATCGTCAACCCACAGTAAGGAAAGGACAATTTGGAAACTTTATACACTTCAGGGCCTTTTAAAGAGGTTTCTGATACAGATTTCCGAAACCCCTATATATGCATAGTGCCAAAATATAAAGTTCTGTCTGCCTGCTGCTGCCACTAGAGGGAGCTCAGGAACTCCCTGCATACAGATATATAGAGCCACCACTAGAGGGAGCTCAGGAGATTACTGCATACAGATATATATATACAGCCACCACTAGAGGGATCTCAGGAGATTACTACATACAGATATACACAGCCACCACTAGAGGGAGCTGAGGAGATTACTGCATACAGATATATACAGCCACCACTAGAGGGAGCTCAGGAGATTACTGCATACAGATATATACAGCCACCACTAGAGGGAGCTCAGGAGATTACTACATACAGATATATACAGCCACCACTAGAGGGAGCTCAGGAGATTACTGCATACAGATATATATATACAGCCACCACTAGAGGGATCTCAGGAGATTACTACATACAGATATATACAGCCACCACTAGAGGGAGCTCAGGAGATTACTACATACAGATATATACAGCCACCACTAGAGGGAGCTCAGGAGATTACTGCATACAGATATATATATACAGCCACCACTAGAGGGATCTCAGGAGATTACTACATACAGATATATAAAGCCACCACTAGAGGGAGCTGAGGAGATTACTGCATACAGATATATACAGCCACCACTAGAGGGAGCTCAGGAGATTACTACATACAGATATGTACAGCCACCACTAGAGGGAGCTCAGGAGATTACTACATACAGATATATACAGCCAACACTAGAGGGAGCTCAGGAACTCATTGCATACAGATATATACAGCCACCACTAGAGGGAGTGCAGTACCTTACTGCATACAGATATATACAGCCACCACTAGAAGTCCAGAAGATTACTACATACAGATATATATAGCCACCACTAGAAGTCCAGAAGATTACTGCATACAGATATATATAGCCACCACTAGAGGGAGCTCAGTACCTTACTGCATACAGATATATTATAGCCACCACTAGAAGTCCAGAAGATTACTGCATACAGATATATATAGCCACCACTAGAGGGAGCTCAGTACCTTACTGCATACAGATATATATAGCCACCACTAGAAGTCCAGAAGATTACTGCATACAGATATATATAGCCACCACTAGAGGAAGCTCAGGAGCTTACTGAATAAAGACATATACAGCCATCACTAGAGAGCTCAGGAGCTTACTGCATACAGATATATACAGCCACCACTAGAGGGAGCTCAGGAGATTACTACATACAGATATATACAGCCACCACTAGAGGGAGCTCAGGAGATTACTGCATACAGATATATACAGCCACCACTAGAGGGAGCTCAGGAGATTACTGCATACAGATATATATATAGCCACCACTAGAGGGAGCTCAGTACCGTACTGCATACACATATATACAGCCACCACTAGAGGGAGCTTATGAAATTACTGCATATAGATATATACAGCCACCACTAGAGGGATCTCAGAAGATTACTGCATACAGATATATACAGCCACCACTAGAGGGATCTCAGAAGATTACTGCATACAGATATATACAGCCCAGAAGATTAGTGCATACAGATATATACAGCCACCACTAGAGGGAGCTCAGGAGATTACTACATACAGATATATACAGCCACCACTAGAGGGAGCTCAGGAGATTACTACATACAGATATATACAGCCACCACTATAGGGAGCTCAGGAGATTACTACATACAAATATATACAGCCACCACTAGAGGGAGCTCAGGAGATTACTACATACAGATATATACAGCCACCACTAGAGGGAGCTCAGGATATTACTACATACAGATATATACAGTCACCACTAGAGGAAGCTCAGGAGCTTAATGAATACAGACATATACAGCCATCACTAGAGAGCTCAGGAGCTTACTGCATACAGATATATACAGCCACCACTAGAGGGAGCTCAGGAGCTTACTGCATAGAGATATATGAAGCCATCAATAGAGGGACATCAGGACCTTAATCTATCCAGATATGTGCAGCCACTACTAGAGGGAGCTCAGTAGCTTAGTGCACACAGATATATTCAGCCACCACTAGAGGGAGCTCAGTAGCTTAGAGCACACAGGTATATACAGCAACCACTCGAGGGAGCTCTGGAGATTATGACATACAGATATATACAGCCACCACTAGAGGGAGCTCAGGAGATTACTGCATACAGATATATACAGCCACCACTAGAGGAAGCTCAGGAGATTATGACATACAGATATACACAGCCACCACTAGAGGGAGCTCAGGAGATTACTACATACAGATATATACAGCCACCACTAGAGGGAGCTCCGGAGATTACTGCATACAGATATATATAGCCACCACTAGAGGGAGCTCAGTAGCTTAGTGCACACAGATATATTCAGCCACCACTAGAGGGAGCTCAGTAGCTTAGAGCACACAGGTATATAAAGCCACCACTAGAGGGAGCTTGGGAGCTTAATGCATACAGATATATACATCCACCACTAGAGGGAGCTCAGGAGATTACTGCATACAGATATATACAGCCACCACTAGAGGGAGCTCAGGAGATTACTGCATACAGATATATACAGCAACCACTCGAGGGAGCTCAGGAGATTACTGCATATAGATATATACAGCCACCACTAGAGGGAGCTCAGGAGATTATGACATACAGATATATACAGCCACCACTAGAGGGAGCTCAGGAGATTACTGCATATAGATATATACAGCCACCACTAGAGGAAGATCAGGAGATTATGACATACAGATATATACAGCCACCACTAGAGGGAGCTCAGGAGATTACTACATACAGATATATACAGCCACCACTAGAGGGAGCTCAGGAGATTACTGCATACAGATATATACAGCCACCACTAGAGGGAGCCCAGGAGATTACTGCATACAGATATACACAGCCACCACTAGAGGGAGTTCAGGAGATTACTGCATACAGATATATACAGCCACCACTAGAGCGAGCTCTGGAGATTATGACATACAGACATATACAGCCACCACTAGAGGGAGCTCAGTAGATTACTGCATATAGATATATACAGCCACCACTAGAGGAAGCTCAGGAGATTATGACATACAGATATACACAGCCACCACTAGAGGGAGCTCAGGAGATTACTACATACAGATATATACAGCCACCACTAGAGGGAGCTCCGGAGATTACTGCATACAGATATATATAGCCACCACTAGAGGGAGCTCAGTAGCTTAGTGCACACAGATATATTCAGCCACCACTAGAGGGAGCTCAGTGGCTTAGAGCACACAGGTATATAAAGCCACCACTAGAGGGAGCTTGGGAGCTTAATGCATACAGATATATGCATCCACCACTAGAGGGAGCTCAGGAGATTACTGCATACAGATATATACAGCCACCACTAGAGGGAGCTCAGGAGATTACTGCATACATATATATACAGCAACCACTCGAGGGACCTCAGGAGATTACTGCATATAGATATATACAGCCACCACTAGAGGGAGCTCAGGAGATTATGACATACAGATATATACAACCACCACTAGAGGGAGCTCAGGAGATTACTGCATATAGATATATACAGCCACCACTAGAGGAAGATCTGGAGATTATGACATACAGATATATACAGCCACCACTAGAGGGAGCTCAGGAGATTACTACATACAGATATATACAGCCACCACTAGAGGGAGCTCAGGAGATTACTGCATACAGATATATACAGCCACCACTAGAGGGAGCTCAGGAGATTACTGCATACATATATATACAGCAACCACTCGAGGGACCTCAGGAGATTACTGCATATAGATATATACAGCCACCACTAGAGGGAGCTCAGGAGATTATGACATACAGATATATACAACCACCACTAGAGGGAGCTCAGGAGATTACTGCATATAGATATATACAGCCACCACTAGAGGAAGATCTGGAGATTATGACATACAGATATATACAGCCACCACTAGAGGGAGCTCAGGAGATTACTACATACAGATATATACAGCCACCACTAGAGGGAGCTCAGGAGATTACTGCATACAGATATATACAGCCACCACTAGAGGGAGCTCAGGAGATTACTGCATACATATATATACAGCAACCACTCGAGGGACCTCAGGAGATTACTGCATATAGATATATACAGCCACCACTAGAGGGAGCTCAGGAGATTATGACATACAGATATATACAACCACCACTAGAGGGAGCTCAGGAGATTACTGCATATAGATATATACAGCCACCACTAGAGGAAGATCTGGAGATTATGACATACAGATATATACAGCCACCACTAGAGGGAGCTCAGGAGATTACTACATACAGATATATACAGCCACCACTAGAGGGAGCTCAGGAGATTACTGCATACAGATATATACAGCCACCACTAGAGGGAGCCCAGGAGATTACTGCATACAGATATACACAGCCACCACTAGAGGGAGTTCAGGAGATTACTGCATACAGATATATACAGCCACCACTAGAGGGAGCTCTGGAGATTACTACATACAGATAGATACAGCCACCACTAGAGGGAGCTCAGGAGATTACTACATACAGATATATAAATCCACCACTAGAGGAAGCTCAGGAGATTACTGCATACAGATATATAAAGCCTCCCCTAGAGGAAGCTCAGGAGCTTACCACATACAGATATATGCAGCCTCCACTAGAGGAAGATCAAGAGATTACTGCAAACCATCACTAGAGATCTCAGAAGATTACTGCATACAGAAATATATAACCACCACTAGAGGGAGCTCATGAACTTACTGCATACAGATATATACAGCCATACAACCATCACTAGAAGGAGCTTAGAAGATTAATATATATATATACATATATATATATAGCGCCCACTAGAGGAAGCTCATAAACTTACTGCATACCGATATATACAACCACCACTAGAGGGAGCTCATGAACTTACTGCATATAGATATATAAAACCACCACTAGAGGGAGCTCAGGAGATTACTGCATACAGATAAATACAGCCACCACTAGAGGGAGCTCAGGAGATTACTGCATACAGATATATACAGCCACCACTAGAGGGAGCTCAGGAGATTACTACATTAAGATATATACAGCCTCCACTAGAGGGAGCTCAGGAGATTACTGCATACAGATATATACAGCCACCACTAGAGGGAGCTCAGGAGATTACTACATACAGATATATACAGCCACCACTAGAGGGAGCTCTGTA
Organism: Rhinella marina; assembly: GCA_900303285.1. Lineage (NCBI taxonomy): Eukaryota > Metazoa > Chordata > Amphibia > Anura > Bufonidae > Rhinella > Rhinella marina. The sequence continues at coordinate 18,045 of ONZH01015684.1, read as the reverse complement.
CCTTACTGCATACAGATATATACAGTCACCACTAGAGGGAGCTCAGGAGATTACTGTATACAGATATATATACAGCCACCACCAGAGGGAGCGTTATGCATACAGATATATATAGCCACCACTAGAGGAGTTTAGGACCTTAAATGGGTTATCTGGTAATTTATATTGATGACCTATGGTCTAGATAACACCCGAGACCCCCACTGATCAGCTGTTAGAAGAGGCTGGTGCTTCGCATCACCATATATCAGTCGCATGGCCTAGTTGAAGTCAGTGGGGTTGAGCTGCAATACAAAGCACAGCCGCTGATCGGCTGGAGTGTCCGGAGTCAGACCCCTGCGAATGTGATAATGATGACCTATCCTGAGGATATTTACCTGGATAACCCCTTTGATGCACATAGGTCTGTTCAGTGTATATGTCTGCAGTGAGCTCCCCCTAGTGATGACTTCAGGCAGCAGAACTTTATCATGTAAGTATGGCTATGCAGGGACAAGGAGCTGTGTATCAGAAAACCAAAGTGTCTCCACCATAAAGCCAGATTATGTAATCAGCACAGAATTCATTTTAAGGCAGGTTCTCATTGATATTTATCTTTTTGAATCCTCAGATGTAGATCTGAGAATTATGAGGCACAGTTTCCTATAATCAGCCTTAGATTTACTTTTCCTCTTCCACAAAATGTTTTTCCTTCACCCCCGTGGCCACCACAGCAAAGAAAAGTTCTGGGAGGAAGGTCCTGACGTAAAGTGCAGCCTTGGGGACGGGGTTCGCCATGAAAACTTCCTGTTTCCTCCTGCTGACCGTGCGCAGAACCTCTTCAGCCACCTCCACTGGGTGGATGCCATAAGACAGCTTTCTGAAAAAGACTATAATGGAACAAAATGGATAAAATAATATAAAAAATCATCCACCATTTGTGATAATATCCATCTCTCTAAAGAGGTTGTCACAGCCCCTCCCCCCACCCCGTGATCTTACATTTCCAGATGGAGGCTTCCCAGTTCCCGGGGTCTGGCTGGACGTGATATGACCGGATGAAGGTAGGGCTGACGGTGCTGACAAACACATCGAACTCCTCCACTTCGGCTCTCAGGCAGTCGAAGAATCCCTGAATGGCGTGCTTCGACGCTGCATCTGGACACGTAAAAGCATTTTAGTAAGTTGACGGTCAATACAACTGCTCACTCACTACCCAGTCTTACTAACCCGGCCACCATCACTCAATACTCACAGGCCGCACGAAAGGGAACGCCCAGTTTTCCCTGTATGTTGTTCACTAGAACAATCTGTCCCGTCCTTCTAGAAATCATATGAGGAAGAATAGCTGCAGGGGAAAGTGACCGTCAGAATTATTACTGGAAGCTTCCCCTATCCAGTCCAGGTTACGGTAATGAGTTGTGTTGGTCCACGTGACAACAGTTCCCAATATTCAAGGACCATACATTTGAGTCACAGGAGTCGGACTCTAAAATTCAATTTGCTCTTACAGCTGCTAATTGGCATTGAGTGCATCTGCTAAGCTTGCTTTCAGTTAGTACACCCAAAACTTTCTCCTGTCGTGTGTTCCATCTAACCTATGAATGACCACGCGCCATACGTCTACGTCATGTGGTCCCGGGCTTCAGCACCATTTTAAATGTACTGCACAGGTTTAAAGCTCCACCTCCTGTAATCCAGAAGAAACAGCCAGGGACCCTTAGAAAAAGTGGGTTGTATCTGCTTCTGTATTCTCTGTTGCAGCTTGCACGGCACTCAGTGCTGCACACAGGGAGCAGCAATTCTGCTGCCACTATTGGGCGTGGTGATCACATGATCGCCAGTTCCACCCCGGCATAGCAGAGCTGCTGGGTCTTAGCAGATCCAGAAGAGCTCTGCCAGCAACTAATGTCACTAATGGGGGCTGTTTTCACCTCTAACCTGGGTTCCCAGTGGACTATACTGACCTCATGGAGGCCATATCCTGTACTAAAAATACTTATAAAAATAGGTAAAAAGAATTCCACAATGAAACGCAAATTATAAAAAAAAAAACCCTGTCCTCACTCACGCCAATAAAAAACGGCACCACCGCTGCCCCGTCATCTGAGACTATGCATATCACATATCAAAACAGGGAACTATAAGAACTATAAAAGTTAAAAAAAAAAAAAATTTAGCTTTTCATACAACAAAACAAAAAAAGAAAATAAAATGATTTCGGTACCACTAGTAATAAAACAAAGGGCAATTAAATCACAAAAAAAAGTCATTAAAGGGTTAATGTTTATATGTAATATAATATTGTTTTGATTTGACAAAAATTAGCAAAAAAAAAAATCCATAGTTTTAGAGATTCTGTGATCATTACTGTTAGCGATCCTTCTGGGATTCGCGTCCCCACCTATCCGTTGGTTGAGCTTGATGGTCTTTTTTCAACCGTATTAACTATGTAACATATGGTTCACTTACTTTTAATTAAGGTAATGGGGCCGAAATAATTGGCGTCCATGATCTTCTTGTCCAGCTCCAGGGTGACGCTGTGCGCCGGCCCCTTTATCTTCATGCTGGCGTTGTTAATTAACACGTCCACGCAGCCGTAGCATTCCTGGATTTCTTTGGCAGTGGCCTCGATGTTGTTGACGTCACTAATGTCCAGGAGAACCAGCTTGGGGGTAAAAGTCTGAGGGGACAAAAAACAAACGTAGTCAATGTCTATGCCTTGTGGCCTCCACACTGCTGGGTTACTGAGAAGATAACCACGTACCACGCTGGGGTCGGCGACGCTTATCAGGGCATCGTGTAGAGCTTCCAGTTTCTCCCACGTTTTTCCACAGAGAACCAGACGAGCTCCTGCCGAGTGGAAGACTCTGGAACATTCTAGAAACGGTAAGAATATTCAAAAACTGCATTAAAATGATTTTCGCCCTCCTCTGTCCCACGGTGCCACGTGCACAGACCCCACATACATTGAACTTTTTGGAGAGGGGTGTTTGAGCCCCGGTTGATCAGTCATCAGTGGTAAAACTCATGACCACGGCACACACAACATCAACAAGAGCACCTCACCTTTACCCAGTCCCGAAACGGCGTCGGTAATCACAACCACTTTGTTCTTCACCGCTGACCTGGACATCAGTCGTACAACTTCTCGATAGATGTAAATGATGCCGCTTATCCCCAAGATAAGCAGCGGTAAAATAAGAAAAGTAATGTATCCCATTTTTAACCTAAAAATTGAAAACAGAAATTCAGGATTCAAAAATTTAAAAACAAAATGTTTTAACCACTTAATGATTGGCCACCATATTGTGCTACAAACCTCATACATGTAAAAAAAAAAAAAAAAAACTGAGCAACCACCATGAGCACAGACGTGACTGCCAAGTGATTACGAGCAGCCATGTAAAATACTGTACATTTTTTAAGAAACAGCAGGTCTTTTCATCCTCATCGCCATGGTTTTTTTTCCCCCATGGTCAGTAGGGGGAGCTCCGTTAAAGGGGTTATCCCACGAATAATGTAAAAAATGAAAATCATACATCTTATAGTAAATGACAACCTCTTTCTAACAAAGCTAGAACCAGCCCTGTACCTCACATGGATCCAGAGATCGCCACATTCATTGCTCTGCTAGATTTATACCAAGCTGACAGCTCAGGGGTGTGTCCTTTCTGCTGCAGCTCAGGGGGCGTGTCCATGCTATCCATATCACAGCTCAGGGGGCGTGTCTCAGCTCTCCCTATCACAGCTCAGGGGGCGTGTCTCAGCTCTCCCTATCACAGCTCAGGAGGCGTGTCTCAGCTCCTCCTATCACAGCTCAGGAGGCGTGTCTCAGCTCTCCCTATCACAGCTCAGGAGGCGTGTCTCAGCTCCTCCTATCACAGCTCAGGAGGTGTGTCTCAGCTCTCCCTATTACAGCTCAGGAGGCGTGTCTCAGCTCTCCCTATCACAGCTCAGGAGGCTGTTGAAAGATTAAACTGAGCATGTGCGGCCTTCTCAGTGAGCAGGTCAAAGAAATAAGAATTTAAGTGGCGCTATACAGATACATTTTACAGAATAACTCAGTAGCTATACAGAATTTTTAATTACATGCAATAACAAAAGTATTCAGATCCAGGGGCTGGTTTGAAAACTGTAGAATATTTTTCGTGAGACAACCCTTTTAAGTAATTTCAGATGCATAGTCAGACAAGGTTAACTCCTATATGATTTTTTTATTATTTGTAAAAATATTCATCATTTTTTATAGATTTTTTGCATATTTGAACCTCTTTTTGCTTCTCATCAAGCAATTAGTCAGTTTTTATTTGACAGCTTTACAATTCACTTCAACTCCATCATACACAATCAACCCAGCACAAAAACCCCCGATGTGCAGTGTTATTTTCCACAAAAAAAAATCAAACTCAAATAAAAATACAAAACACATATAAAACACAACAGCTGCACAAAACCCAACATATAAAAGCACATGTCCTGAGGATGACAGCGCACTACAAACATAATATCCAAATCAACTATTAGAGTCTATATTTAGATAGCTCCGCCCAAACTGATGACATCACTGCCTCCTTACTGTGATGTAACTTACCTCAGCTCTCACTTCTATGGCCAAACCAGAATTTCCGCACATACTGTACATCAGTTATGTCATGGCATTGGCTCAGTACTATTTAGGCACTATATAGCAGTGGTATTTGGGCATTGTCATGGTTTATTATATGGTAATATATGGGTACTGCTGGTACTGTTATCTGCACATTGTATATCAGCAATATTAAACAGGTACTGTATTACGGTATTTATGTGGGCACTGTATAGTACAATTATTTGGCTGTTTGGCCATATACATTAGCTCTAGGTCGTCTGACAGCTGTTCCTCCCGACCCCCCGTGCACAGGCATGCTTGGCTCAGTAAGGGAACGATCATCTGACCTTTACGTGAAGCACATATACAATATATGCAGTACAATAAAACTGTGATGTTACTTACGGTAAATGCCCCCAGAGCTGGTTCTTCTCTCCAGTAGATCACACAGTCCTTGAGAGTCTCCTCCTCGGATGTCCCCGGCCCAGTGACCAGGGGGTGGATATAAATAGGAGTCAGCTGTGAAGAAGTTGGACAGGATAATTTGAGCCCCTGGGTATAATCCAGAGAGGGGGCTGGCACGGTGGCATCGAGTTTCACATTATTTTCTGCAGGGTCTATGTGGACAGCCATGGACTTCATGATTATTTCCGGCTCTGCATTAGGAGGAGACACTGGCGCACTCAACTTCATATTATAGAGAGCACTATAATATATAAGACATAGAGATTATTCCGAGTACTAAAATAGACACATTTAATATACGCGGCTGAGGCCCATTATTCTGAGCAGCAGCTAATATCCAGAGTAACCGCCAGGTGTAGCACGGACAGCAGCTAGACCGGCCAGGAGTGACTCCAGAAGGTCCTGGTAGGTTGTCGCAGGTATCTGGAGCCATGCTGACTGCAGTGCATCCCACAGCTGCTGGATGGTGGACGGTGAAGGATTCATAGAGGAAACACTATCATTGAGGTGGTCCCACAGCTGCTGAAGGGGTGTGGGGGAGGATCAATAGAGAGAACACAACTATTGAGGTGGTCCCACAGCTCCTGAAGGGGGATTTATAGAGTGAACACCATTGAGGAGGTCCCACAGCTCCTGAAGGGGGATTTATAGAGTGAACACCATTGAGGAGGTCCCACAGCTCCTGAAGGGGGATTTATAGAGTGAACACCATTGAGGAGGTCCCACAGCTGCTGGAGGGGGTGTGGGGGAGGATCAATAGCGATAACACAACCATCGAGGTGGTCCCACAGCTGCTGGAGGAGGCATGGAGGGGTCCATAGAATGAACATGATCATCGAGGTGGTCCCACAGCTACTGGAGGGAGGATTCATAGAATGAACACCATCGAGGTGGTCCCACAGCTGCTGGAGGGGGCATGGGGGGATCCACAGAACCATCGAGGTGGTTCCACAGATGCTCAATAGGGTTCAAGTCTGGAGAATTAGGGGGCCAAGGTGGTACTTGGAGGTCTTGGTCATGTTTGTCCAACCAATGTTTTCTAGCCGTGTGATATGTCGCATCGCCTTACTGGAAGATCCCGTCCACCCCAGACGTGATCTGAAAGGATGGATTCATACCCAAATCTGTTTAGAGTGCCTTCCACATGGATGAGTGGCCCAGAGGAGGCCACAAAAACCTCCCCCAGACCATAACGCTGCCCCCACCAGCTTGTGTTCTTAGAGCAATGGCTGCGGGGTGTTTGTTCTCTGATGTTTCACACGTCAATGTCCATCCATTCCATGAAGCAGAAAACGTGACTCATCGGAGAAGGCAACCCTTTACCAATCAGCGAAGGTCCAATTCCAATACTGCCAGGTGCAGTGACCGTCCATCTACTGCAGAGCAATCCGTTCTCTGAACTGTTGTGTTAGACACATGTCTGGTCGCCATTGGTTCATTTGGCGGTGAGCTGCTCCACTGTAGCGTGACGGTCCTCCCTCATGCACCTTCATAGCCGACGTTTACCTCTCACATCAATGGCACGTGGTGCTCCGTGGTTTCCACATTGCTTATTCACAATGCTGCCATTTGTCCAATCACGATTTGACTAGACAGCCTATCACACACCTTATATACTCACCGAGCCAGCTCCCCACACATGACTCCCTTCATGAGCTACACGCTGCCGATGTGGAAAGTAGGAAGTGGTCAGAATAATGGGACTCGACTGGGTACACATACATCAATACTAACATACCGATCTAGGGTAACGATAGAGGGCACTAATGTATACAGAAAGAAGATAAAGGCTACTAATATGTTGAGAGAAACAGTACTAATAGATAGGTATATAATATACAAATAGATTAGAGATGAGCGAATCTATTCGTCGATTCGTATAGAATCTTGAAAATTTTCAGCTGCGAAGCGAATCCGAATATTAGGTGATTCGCTCCGTTAAGATTTGAAAATGTTCCTAAGGCTTTTTACGCATTCGCTACGTACTTGTCCGATAAATTGTACGCTAATGCTACGTATAAGTTACTCTATACGCTGTTGCGTACGAATTCAAGTAATTAACGAACCTTTACTGTTAGTTCGTTATTTGTGTGCAAATGCCCGGGAAGAAAGCAGTCACCTGACCTAGTGGGCAGGGCTTGCTCTGATTGGCTCAGGCTCAATCAGCCAGTGATGCATCACTTCTGCTGCGACTGCTGAGATGAGCAAAAGCACTGTGTGTGAAGTTCCTAAAGACTGAGACCTGTGTTGTTGAAATTAGGGTGTAATTGTTCAGGGAATCCATATTACACATCAGGGATAGTGCAGGGTCAGTAATCAATCAGGCAGGGAGACAGATAGGGAGAGAGACAAGGAGAAAAAGAGGGAGAGAGACATGGAGAAAGATAGGGAGAGAGACAGGGTGAGAGACAGGGAGAAAGATAGGGAGAGAGACAGGGAGAGAGACAGGGACAAAGACCAGCTGCAGGGCCACAGAGTGAAGTGAAAAATGTCTGGAATGGATAAGCAAAAGGGGTCCAGTTCCAGCCAGACCTCGAGCTCCAATAAAAAGGAGAAGGTGGCACAGGGCAGCAGTGCCAAAGGACCTGTAGCCGGAACTTCTACTTGTAGAATTCGCAATACTTGGCCGTTGTTCCACCAGGCTAACCCACCAAGGCGCAAAACTGTAGTGGAGGAGAAAGTGGATGAAGTAGTGGAGTGGATGGCACGCTCATCTCAGTCTCAGCCGGATGGTCTGCTGTCATCTGCTGATACAGTATCCATATGTAGCCAGGGGTCAGACTCAGAGCGTTCCTCCTGCTCCACCATTCCTCTCCAGCAAAGCCCGTCATTTTCGTACGCAATTTGTACGCTCATGCGTACCTTTTAAAACTGAACGGTCGTTATTAGTGCGCGAATGTTCGCTAAACGCCACATAATAACATATATATTGTACGCAGATTCAACGACTATATTTGGCGAATATACGAATCTTATGAAAAGTTCGACGAACAAAATTTTGAATGATTCGCTCATCTCTAACATAGATTAACCCCTGAAGGACGCGGCCTGTTTTGGACTTCTAAAAGTCAATTTTCTTCTCCACATTTAAAAGCCATATATTTTTTAAATTTTCTAAAGACATAGGTGAATGAGTGCTTGCTTTATTAGTGGGGTGAGTTGTATTTGGTGATCCCAACCTGCTGTGAGTGAGGAGATATGCCAGGATTAATGAGCCTGGACTACCTCAAAAAGAAGAGAAAGAAGTAGGACCTCTCCTTAATTCTTCTCTCGGGGGGGTGAGCAAATTTTCTGAAATTAGTTTCAATTCCAATTATTTCAGATTTGATTTGGTCAAAGTAAATTTGACATGAACAGAAAGTGTTAAAACAGCGCTAGTAATGTGAGCAACATATATGGCTATGGGTAAATGCTACAGATACTGCACTATAAGGGTCCATTCACACGTCCTGATAATGTGTCCGCATCCGTTCCGCAATTTTGCGGAACGGGTGCGGACCCATTCATTTTCAATGGGGCCACAAAAGATGCGGACGGCACACTGTGGTCCGCACTTCTGGTCCGCGGCCCCGCAAAAAAATAGAACATGTCCTATTCTTGTCCGGAGCCAAGGACAAGAATAGGCATTTCTATAGTGCCGGCACATGGCCGGTGAGCGTGTTTTGCGGATCCGCAATTTGTGGATCCGCAAAACACGTGCGGACGTGTGAATGGAGCCTTAGATTTATATAAAAATTAAAAAACACCAAAAAACGTTCTTTTTGGGGGCAGATGTCTGCCCAATGGCTTGTTTTTAACAATCAACTGAAAAATTGCCCCAATTTAGGAAGTAGCAACAAATTTAGTGTTATTTGAAAGAAAATATGTATCACCCTAGACAGTACAGTAATGGCTTTTTACAAAAGCTGTCAAAATTATGATTCCTTTTTGTGGAGAAGTTTCAGGTTTGTTATACTGTGAAGGGTAGAGTTCCTAGCAGCAGCAGTACAGTATAGACCATGACAAGACAGGAGATGTGTGGCTGTATAGGGGTAGTGATACTGGCAGCAGCAGTACAGTATAGACCATGACAAGACAGGAGATGTGTGGCTGTGTAGGGGTAATGGTACTGGAAGCAGCAGTACAGTATAGACCATGACAAGACAGGAGATGTGTGGCTGTATAGGGGTAGTGATACTGGCAGCAGCAGTACAGTACAGACCATGACAAGACAGGAGATGTGCGGCTATGTAGGGGTAGTGATACTGGCAGCAGTACAGTATAGACCATGACAAGACAGGAGATGTGTGGCTGTGTAGGGGTAGTGATACTGGTAGCAGCAGTACAGTATAGGCCATGACAAGACAGGAGATGTGTGGCTGTATAGGGGTAGTGATAACTGGCAGCAGCAGTACAGTACAGACCATGACAAGACAGGAGATGTGCGGCTGTGTAGGGGTAGTGATACTGCAGCAGCAGTACAGTATAGACCATGACAAGACAGGAGATGTGTGGCTGTGTAGGGGTAGTAATACTGGTAGCAGCAGTACAGTACAGACCATGACAAGACAGGAGATGTGTGGCTATATAGGGGTAGTGGTACTGGCAGCAGCAGTACAGTATAGACCATGACAAGACAGGAGATGTGTGGCTGTATAGGGGTAGTGATACTGGCAGCAGCAGTACAGTATAGACTATGACAAGACAGGAGATGTGTGGCTGTATAGAGGTAGTGATACTGGCAGCAGCAGTACAGTACAGACCATGACAAGACAAGAGATGTGTGGCTGTATAGGGTAGTGATACTGGCAGCAGCAGTACAGTATAGACCATGACAAGGCAGGAGATGTGCGGCTGTGTAGGGGTAGTGATACTGGCAGCAGTACAGTATAGACCATGACAAGACAGGAGATGTGCGGCTGTACAGGGGTAGTGATACTGGCAGCAGCAGTACAGTATAGACCATGACAAGGCAGGAGATGTGCGGCTGTGTAGGGGTAGTGATACTGGCAGCAGTACAGTATAGACCATGACAAGACAGGAGATGTGCGGCTGTACAGGGGTAGTGATACTGGCAGCAGCAGTACAGTATAGACCATGACAAGACAGGAGATGTGTGGCTATGTAGGGGTAGTGATACTGGCAGCAGCAGTACAGTATAGACCATGACAAGACAGGAGATGTGTGGCTGTATAGGGGTAGTGATACTGGCAGCAGCAGTACAGTATAGACCATGACAAGACAGGAGATGTGTGGCTGTGTAGGGGTAGTGATACTGGCAGCAGCAGTACAGTATAGACCATGACAAGACAGGAGATGTGTGGCTGTATAGGGGTAGTGATACTGGCAGCAGCAGTACAGTATAGACCATGACAAGACAGGAGATGTGTGGCTGTGTAGGGGTAGTGATACTGGCAGCAGCAGTACAGTATAGGCCATGACAAGACAGGAGATGTGTGGCTGTGTAGGGGTAGTGATACTGGCAGCAGCAGTAAAGTATAGACCATGACAAGACAGGAGATGTGTGGCTGTGTAGGGGTAGTGATACTGGCAGCAGCAGTACAGTATAGGCCATGACAAGACAGGAGATGTGTGGCTGTGTAGGGGTAGTGATACTGGCAGCAGCAATACAGTACAGACCATAACAAGACAGGAGATTTGTGGCTGTGTAGGGGTAATGATACTGTCAGCAGCAGTACAGTATGGAACATGAAGGACAAGGCAGAACATATGCAGCTGTGCAGGGGTAGTAGTATCAGAAGCAGTATCACAGTATGAAACATGATGGACCAATCAAGATCTGCGGCTGTGTATAGGTAGCCGTAGCGACAGTAGCAGTACATCATGGAACATGATGGACAAGGCAGGAGTTGTCTGGAAAGCAGGGCAGTAGTAGCAGCAGCATCACAGTATGGAACATGATGAATATGATGTGTGGCTGGGTAGGCGGTAGTAGTGTCAGCACAGTATAGAACATGATGGGCATGGCAGGAGATATGCAGCTGTGCCTGTATAGTAGTAGTGGCAGCAGCATCACAATGTAGCACATGAAGTAGTCGTGGCAGATATGTGGTTGTGCAGGGCTATAGCATTACACTATGGAACATAAATAAAAAGGCAGGAGATTTGCAGTTGTGTTTTCCACACTTATGGAGGAAATTATTTTCTGCTTCAGTGTGACACCGCCACCTGCCTTCCCTCACAGTACACCAACGGCAAACCGCCCCAGTTCCTGCCACTGGTCCAATTTACTGACCCAGAAGTCTGAGAATTTCAGTCACCATGTCCTCCATCACCTGAACAGGAGGACTATCAGCGGTCAGTGTAAAGACAGAAAAAAATGCTTCTATCGCCATTGAATTACCATCGCCATTGAAGTATTTTTCGCACTTCCCCCCCAAAAGTAGGGGGAAAATAGCCGTGCGTCTTATAAAGCAAATACTAGTGAGCGCTTCCATTATGGAAGCGCTCACTAGTATTTATTAGGTGCCGGGAGCGGGAAAGAAGCAGAATACTCACCCTCTTGTGCGCGGCTCCGCTCTGGTCCAGCACTCCATTATCTTTTCCTCCCGGCGCTGCACTGTCCTGACCCCGTATAGCGTCAGGACGTAGTGAGAGCACTATGACCTGACGCTGCACACAGTCAGGTGACAGTGCAGCGCCAGCCCGGAGAAGACAGAGGAGCGCCGGACCGGAGCGGAGCTGCAGCACAGGAGAGGTAAGAGAGGTTTTTTTTATTTTAGTTTTATGGGGCTGATCTGAGGTCTGATGGGGGCTAATTAGAGGTATGATGGGGGATGAGGGGGCCGATCTGAGGTCTGATGGGGGTCTGAAAGGGCTGATCTGATGTCTGAAAGGGCTGATCTGAGGTCTGATGGGGGTCTGAAAGGGCTGATCTGAGGTCTGAAAGGGCTGATCTGAGGTCTGATGGGGGTCTGAAAGGGCTGATCTGAGGTCTGAAAGGGCTGATCTGAAGTCTGATGGGGGTCTGACATGGAGGGCTGATATGGGGGTCAGATGTGATGTCTTGATATTTATGGGGAGTCTGATATTAGGATCTGATATGAGGTCTGATGAAAAATATTTTTCTTCTTATTTTCCTACTCTAAAATCTGGGGTGCGTCTTATCATCGGGTGCGTCTTATAAAAAGTGAAAAATACGGTAACTGTTATGGAGGAAGAACACAGTGAACACTGCCTCAAAGTCACGGTGTCACGATCATACGTAATATTAGCATCAACCTGCCGTGACTGAGATGACGAGCAAGTCCTCCAGTCCACAATGTTATCCGCCTTCTCCACAATAATATGACGTTGACTACTGGAGGCCCAGCACACCTGTCCCCTGATACTACTGGCTGCTGCTCAGGGCCGATCCTAGCTTTTCTGCTGCCTGTCCCCATCCAGTGTAGGTTCCACAAGGGCCTGGTAAGCTTGCCCATGTGGTCCTATACGTGGTAATGTAATAGAGTGAGGTTGTAACCATATGGGTTTAGCATTAGTAACCCTTACATTTCCAATCTCACCCTTGTGATCACTGACATTTTTATGCCCCCGGAGTGCCCTCGGTGTCTGCTGTAACACTGCGGACCGGCAAAGGGGCTTCAATTAACGATTCTGGGGTATACACATCAGTTCCTCAACACAATTCTGCAGAATATTTATCCCCAATACCACTGGGGGACAACCCTCATCATGCACAACTATTAACCCTTGCTGCTGTAATTCAGTATTACCACATATTTGCACAGTGTGCTCCCAGTATCACACTGGATTAGTATCAGTACCTTCACTGCAAGCTCCTTAAAGTCAAGGAATGGCATATCAGGGTGTTGTAAGGCAAGAACTCCCAGCTGGGTCTTTACAGCATCTAGTCTGACCCCTCTACAAACTGGTCAAATACCTCATGTGGACCTATGTGCTGCATGGCAGGCGCCTGTCAAACATACTGGCAAGTCTGTCTAAAATGTGCTTGACAGTATGCTTCTCAGTACTAGGCCATGAATTAACCTCCGTTAGGGCTGCTCCCACCAACTGACCAATCAGCACAGCATCATTAACCCTTTCAGTACCAGAGTTTTTTTCGGTTTTGCGTTCTCATTTTTCTTCCCTATTTTCCGTGAGCCATAACTTTTTTATATTTCTGTTCACATATGTTGGGGGGCTTATTTTTGGCAGGACAAGTTGTACTTTCCAACACCACCATTTAATATTGCATATGGTGTAGTGGGAAGCGGGAAAAAAATTCCAAATCGGGTGAAATTGCAAAGAAAACGCAATTCCGCCACAGTTTTACGGGTTTTTTATTTACAGCGTTCGATGTTAATTAAAACTGACCAGTTATTTCATTCTACAGGTCAGTACGAATCCGGCGATACCTAATATGTATGGTTTGTCTTGTGTTTTGATAGTGATAAAATAATTCTAAAGTTGGAATTTTTTTTAAAAAAAAATTTTTGTCGTCACATCTTGACCCCTAGAACTTTTTGGTATTTATGTATACAGAGCTGTGTGGGGGCTCATTTATTGCGTGTCGATCTTACCTTTTTATTGATACCATTCTGGGGTGTGTATGACTTTTTGCTCACTTTTTGTTTAATTTTTTTTTAGAAAAAAAGCGACAAAAAAAGCGAATCAGCCATTTTGACGCTTTTTTCCATCACGCAATTCACCGTATTGCAAATTTTTTATATATTTTAAAAGTACGGGCGTTTTCGGTCGCGGTGATACCAATGATGGCTATATTTATTGTTATTTAGGTATTTATTTTTAAATTATACAGAAAGGGGGGTGATTTAAACTTTTTTTTTTTCATTTTTTGTGATTATTTTAAGGCTCACATATGAGCAAATAGATCCTGTTTTTTATTTTTTATTTTTGAACAATCAGGGATTTTAAATCCTGCATTTAATATCCCTTTTGCTCATTTCTTAGCCTGGCCTGCCATCTAGTGGCCAAACTAAGAATTGCACATTGAAAGCTATAAACCTCATCAGCGAGATTTACAGCGTTCAAACCCACCACAGGTGCCCTGATTGGCCACAGGGGGGCGTGCGTGGGACACCCGGAAGTGAGCACTTCCGGTTTTAGCGCTATTAGATGCCGTGATCACGTGAGATCACGGCATCTAATAGCTTTAGTTACAGATGGGGTACATCAGTAAGTAGGGGGAAGTCTCTGTCTCTGCACGTGCGAGCGGGTGCCATGTAGGGGCAAGTCTCTGCTGTTTGAAACAGCAGAGACTTGCCGGCCATTACGCCCGTCATATCTTGTCGTCATATCTTGACCCCTATAACTTTTTGGTATTCATGTGTATGGAGCTGTATGGGGGCTCATTTTTTGCGGGGCGATCTGAACTTTTTATTGATACCATTCTGGGGTGTGTATGACTTTTTGCTCGCTTTTTATTTAATTTTTTTTAGAAAAAAAAGCGACAAAAAAAAAGCGAACTTTTTTTTTTTCATTTTTTGTGATTATTTTAAGGCTCATATATGTGCAAATAGATCCTGTTTTTTATTTTTTATTTTTGAACAATCAGGGATTTTAAATCCTGCATTTAATATCCCATTTGCTCATTTCTTAGCCTGGCGTGCCATCTAGTGGCCAAACTGAGAATTGCACATTGAAAGCTATAAACCTCATCAGCGAGGTTTACAGCATTCAAACCCACCATAGGTGCCCTGATTGGCCACAGGGGGGCATGCGTGGGATCACGGCATCTAATAGCTTTAGTTACAGATCGGGTACATCGGTAAGTAGGGGGAAGTCTCTGTCTCTGCACGTGCAAGCGGGCGCCATGTTCCCGCATCACCCCAGCGCCGTACATGTACAGCACTGGGAGTGTAAGGGTTAAGGGAAATCATCTTGTAAAAGGCACTCATTTGATTTCTAAAGTTTTAGAGGCCTGTAGGCTCTCCTCTATATTTCGGTAACCATGGTGTGCCAAAAAAGTATGGTACTAACAAGGGTATTGTTGGAGAAGGGTTGGAGACGCCAGGACTAGCAGGCATATCACCGCTTCCATCTACTGACATGGCATCAAAGTACATATAGTAGCACAATAAACCAGTAACCCAGTCCCTCACTAGGATACAGTCTCACTAGCTCAGTCACTTGCTTGTGGTAGATCTCACGAGGAGAACACTTACAATGGCAGATACTTAACCAGTTAACCAGTGTGCTTCTTGAAGGAACTCAAATGCAAAACAATACAGACGAGGCGTAGGGCTGGCTTCTCCAGTCTCCTCCTGGGCAGAAAAAGGATTTGATGATGAGGATAGGCCTGAACTTCCTGTCTCTCTCTCAGAAGGCTGGTACCCTGGACAAAGGCTGGTGGCTCAGGGTCTGCCTTGGCATCTTCTTCTGGTCACTCAAGTACTCTGCAGAGTCTACTTTACTAATCAATGATTCCTAACTGCAGAACACTAGGGGCTCTGACTGCTCTCCTTATATATAGTTTCTGGATGAACTTTGGAGAAACTCAGCACAAACAGATACAATGTTACACTTTCCGTCTCTCATAGACTTACATTAGAGCTTCAATGACACTCAATGGCAATGACACAGCAGATTTTCCAGACAAAAACAGGTTTTCAGACATAATACCATAACTATACCTGGCATTCAAAAGGTCAGTCTGGTTTTGGTGGTAAACAAGTCTGGCATTTTCCCTCCAAAACATGCTCTTCTTCAACTCTTATAGTAACTGTGCAAAATTACCAGCTTCTCATTATAGCTACAAAGTACCAAAAGTCTCTCAGTATTCATTAACCCTGTCCACAGTGCTGTGCAAACACAGGGCAAATGAACAAGATATATAACAAACATATAAAATGCAGTTACACAGTATTAAACAGTATAGGTCAGTGCAAGTTAAACCTTCAAAGTCAAATGAAGTAAGGAGAGGCAAATGTCCACAAATGTCCAGACTTTAAAGCCCTGCACTCTTAGCATGTTATGTTCTGTTACTACACGTGGTATTTTCTGTTGTTTGCTACTTTGCATGTCAGTTAACAGAATGCCTATTTGAAGCAGTTCTTTACCGTGATAGTGGTTTAGCTGTGGTATGTCCCACCACTAGAGTTAGTAAGTGAAAGGATTCTTTACTGTAAGAGTGTTTATACTGCGCTTTGGTTTTGACAAGTACTGGTAACAGTGGTTATACCACAACACCCACAAATGAATTACTTGTAAGAGACTATTGGCACTTGTAATAGACAAGGAGAATGCTTGAAGATAACGTGCCCTTGTAGGGTCAGGAAGGTTACACTTGCCATCCTCAGGAAGCAAAATTGGCCAGAACCAGTGTCCTTGTTGGGTTTCTTCCGGCCAAATATCTAGATCAGTCAGACTTTCTGGTCGTGGGCCTTTTTTTTCAGCTAAGTAACTATATTTGAAGAGCATAGCACTGGATTATCGTAACGCAGGCCGAGATTACACATACAGTATGTTTTCCTGAGCCAATGTTGAGGCATCTCAGTACTAAGGACGCCCACTCAGCCCAGAAATAGCTATGGAGCAGAAAGTGGAGGAGGAAAGAACGAGCAACTTTACGTTCAAAATGTTCTGTCATTTTAATGTTTCCAGAAATGTCTGGACAATGAGTTTAGTTCTGTTATATATTTATAACCTGCTCCCCGAGGTGGAACAAAAAGAACGTCATTCGGGAATATTAAATCACAAATCTGGACTATTCTATTGATGCATCAATGGAAAGTCTTTATCAACAAGGCCCCCAACAGAGCACAACATAATGCCGTGTCTTCCATATTTGAATTCCATATGGGTACCATGGTTTAGACAAAAACTGTTCCATATTCCCTACTAAGGAAATCCTTAGAGGACCTGGAAATGTCTGTATGTCATAAAGACACCATGTAATGCCTCATTTCTCCTCTGATGGAGTGAAATTAAACACTTACTGGCAGGGCTGTGGAGTCGGTAAGCTAATTTCCCCTGACTCCGACTCCCTAATACATGGCACGCACTGTAACAGTGATTTATGCACAGTTTATTGAAAGTTTAGACATACTAAGAAGCACTTGCCTTAAAGGGGGTTTCTCAGCACATTGATTCACTGGCTGACAGGCAGTTTGCACTCACTCTGTCTCCTCAGGCTGTGGGGGGGGGGTCTCCAGCAGTTATTAGCATATATTAACTTCCTCTGACAGAGCAGGAGATCTCTAACATAATTACAGGTAAAGCTTCTCAGTCCTCAGAACACATTTTGCTTACTGCAGGTAATCACTCAGAGCTCAGTCCCATCATTTCTTCACTGCTCTCAGCCAATCAGATAACAGTCTTTCTGGGCTGCAGGTTACCATAGAAACCTATGTACAGTAAGAGACCTGCTGAACTGTCTATAGTTCATGACTAAAGTACAATCTACTAGAGATGAGCGAGTAGTGAAATATTCGAAAGTTCGAAATTCGATTCGAATAGACCGCGAAATTCGACTATTCGACCGAATATCGAATCCCATTAAAGTCTATGGGAAAAAAATGCTCGCCACTTGGAAATCTCAATTCGACCACTTGGAGGTCACCAAGTCCACCCTGGAACCTCAGAAAAGGATGCCAACACTGCTGGAATGCAACTGGGACAGCAGGGGAAGCATGTCTGGGTGCATATAACGCGCCCAAGTCGCACTATTACGCCACTATCACAGCCTCTCAACAATACACTCCAAAGACAATCTAATCTCTCTGTAAAGTGAGACCATACAAGGAAACCTTCTTTCCTCTACATTGCCATGGACCCAAGCCAAACTAGACAAAAAAGAAGATGAAATTCTGCACCCCTTAAAATCACGTTGCCTATGGACAACCACAGATGGCATAGGCAAGGGGGAAAGCAAATAGACCCCACCCCTAATTGTCATTGTGTGTGTGTGTGAAATGTGGTCAGACATGTCTTCTTTAAAATGTAAAAAGCAACTCAAACACATGCAGAAGCCTTAAAATGCCCAAATTGTTGGCGCTAGAGATATCAGTGACCCGACCTGGCCAGTGTCATGTCTAGCAGGTAAAGCG
>ONZH01015683.1:0-116819 GCA_900303285.1 Rhinella marina | reverse complement strand
TGGCAGAGAAGTCTTGCTGGGGCGATCAACGATGAGCCCCTTGCTCCTGCGCAGGGGCCTCCTGCTGTCTACAATACTGCCGAATCTGTCACGTAAAGGACGTTAAGACACAGGATAGGAGATAAGTCTGATTGGCGGGGGGGGCCCCACTGATCACATCAATGGGGGCCATGCTTCCCAGTTTGAATGAAGCCGCTCTATGGGGCTGCCGGAGATAGTCAACCACTTGTGATCGGCTGTCTCCCATAAAGCTGAATGGGGTGCTGGGAACACACGCCGGTCTGTAGGTCCATTCAAACATGGAGCACAACCCCCTGTTCTCCTGATCAGCAGGAGGCACAAGGGTCAAATGCCCACCGATCAGACACTGATCCCATGGATGACTTGTCTCAATGGGACAACCCCTTTAAAAAAAAAAACGTAAAGCTACTGGAGACGTTACTATGGTGTAATGGATGGGACGACGCATTTCTCACAATACTCATTTTGCTTCATTTTAAGAGATTTTATCCCCCAACCGCTCTGCCTTTTTTTAAATGTCCTAATGCGGGCGTCAGCAACCTCCGGCACGCCGGCTGTAATGAAACTACAACTCCCAGAATGCACACTTGCTTGGGTCTTCTCACAGCTTCAATAGAAGTGAATGGAGCATGCTGGAAATTCTATATCCGAAACGCGTAGGCCAAAGTTACACTGTTGTTGGATAAGTATACAGGCTGACACTAATTTTTCTACTGTAAGGGCGCATGCACATGACCAGCACAAGAGATCTGTGATCAGATATTAACTATCATAAAAACCGTGATACACGCAGTTCACAGGAGCCGCGGGCAACACGGCAGACACATGGACCATGTTTCCCAGGCTGATCACAGTTAGGTGCATAAGTCCCAAAGAAGAAGTTTTACTTAAAGTAACTGGATCTGGTTTCCTAAATATTCTGGAAATTGCAGTTTCACAACAGCTGCAGGGTGGGAGGTTTCTGACCCCTGTCCTAATGAATATGAACCAATAAGGTCACCAGCACTACCCTGTTCTGAGCAAGCTGCCAAATTGCACCCAATAGAGGAGTTTGCATCCCCCGACTGGCGCAGTCCACATACTGTCACCCTTCTCTAGTAAACTACCCAGCCAGAGACAAGGGATAAGCAGCTGTCAGGGGCATATGTCACCGCTTATCTTCAAAGGGAACAAAGGACTAGACAACATTAAAATTCAATCTGTGCTTTCCACCAAAGGCAGATGTCAGGTCTATGGGGGTGAGCATCAGACAAGTGATGGCGGACTAATATCAAATCTATGTGCAGAACTTTACACCGGTTGTCTTAGGCTGGCGTGAGGAAGAAAATGGAAATATGGCGCAATATGTCATCAAATACACCTGCACATGTCCCGGGTACAAGCAGCATCTATGTGTGATCACCATAAATAAAGAGGACATGTGCGGGGCACAAGGGTGGCAGTATTTACTCAGTAAACAGGATGTGTTTGACCCAAAGCAAGTGTGACACATACAGCAAAGCCATTACCAGCCCTGAAGACAGCAGAGAAACAAGTGCACCCCATGGACACGGGTGCACTACAATCCTCAGCCTTCCACCAGTGTGACTACAGTCCCTAGCATGGCCGCTGTCACTGGGGGGGGAGTAGTAGTTTCTTCAGAGCAGATGGAGAGCCACAGGTTGCAGGCAGCGCGCCTATGGTGTATGATACAGTCGGTCAGTCCATGGAAGACACTGTCGGTCGCACTTACCGTCACACACGTGGTACAAGCGGCTCCGGTGAAGTTGTCGGGGACAGATGGAGTCACATCTCCGAGGACTGCTCTCAGCCTCTGCCGCCACCAGCTCCTATCCAGTTCAAACTGTGAGCGGTGCGGGGAGGGCGGGAAACCCGGAGCTGGAGCTGTGAGGACGGGAGCCGCCCCCAGCTGCACCTGCTCCAGCCCGGGACTTCCCTCATCACCTCTCACTGCCCTCTGTGGGGTTATCCCTTTCTTTCATTTTTTATTTTGTATTTTTCTTTAATTTCCGCTGTGATTTGTAATAAAAAGTATCCACAGGTGGTTATACACAGGATCTGGCAGCTATCACATAAGGCTGATACATTCCAATTCTTGTCATATGTTCTATTTCGCACAATCCGATTATTTGTATGATGGAAAATATCGTTCATATCTGTTGTCCAGGCTACCAGAAAAAAACATTTTGGGGGTCATTTACAAACATTTTTATGGCAGTTTGTGTATAAATGTCACACGACCCCTTCTTTTTTGCAACTGTTGAAATGTGTGACACTATTTTGTCACACTGGCGTTTTTGAGCTGCTTTCAACACTTAGGAGTGGCGGGGGCCAGACCAGGGCATCGGCCCGAACAAATTTACCAACACCTTGACAAAAAACTACTCTAAGTAGTTTTTACGTCAGGTGTACGAACTGCTGAAGGGGCGCCTAATAAATGACCGGGTGCACAACACCGCCATAAATTATGCACATCTTCCAGCAGCAAAGCCAGTCAAAAGGAGAGTAAAAGATTGTAGTAAAACACTGGTCTTAGTAAATGACCCCCTTTGACTTTTCAATGAGTCAAGGATGGTACTTTCTGTGTTCTGCATCAGCGGGTCAGTGTAAAAACCGTGGAAACATGCACTATTTTGGATGCAGATATGCCTATTGAAGTCCATGGGTCCATGAAAACCACTGACACAACACGGACGGTAGCCACGTTCAGTGGTTTTCACATGCTCTGTAAATCCCTTATCAGCTGAACAGTGTCCGTGAAATACAGATGACACACACAGGGCAAACACGCATACGAGGACTAAACATGGATCCTTCACAGACATGTGAAAGAGGTCTTAAATAATCATTAGATCATTACTGACCAAGCGTTTTTCTTCCTTTTTTCGTCGTCGCCTTCCAAGAACTATAACTTTTTATTTTTCAGTCGATGTAGCTGTATAAGGGCTTGTTTTTTACAGGACAAGTTGTAGTTTTTGGTGTCATTTTGGGGTACATATAACTTTCTGATTAACTTTTTCTGGGAGGGAGATGGGAAATGATCAGTCGACTTGTTGACTCTGATATTTTGCCTGGACGTCCACTTCTTGGCTTGGAAATGGATGGAATTCATTTCATATTTTTCCAACTGTCATGGCACTCACATGATGCAGTTTGGCAATTTTCTTGGCCAAGATAAAGCTATTGATTGATCTGGATGATGCTATTTCTCTTGGAAAATCTTCTTCATGGCTGCTGCTGGATTCAAACCTTTCGCTTGGGAACAAAGCTAAGGCTACTTTTACACCAGTGTTTTTGCTGGATCCGTCATGGATCAGCAAAAATGCTTCTGTCTAGATAATACAACCGTTTCCGTTCTGAACGGAGCCGGTTGTATTATCTCTAAAATAGTCATGACGGATCTGTCTATAAAACCATTGTAAGTCAATGGGGAACTGAGGCGTTTTGTTTTGTGTGTCCACCACATCGCGGACAGAAAAACGCTGCTTGCTGTGAGAGTGCTTTTTTGCAAACTGTAGGAGAGCTTTCATGTGTCTTACCGAGAAGAGGCTTCTTTCAGGCCACTCTACCATAAAGCCCAGATTGGTGGAATGCTGCAGTGTTGGTGACCTTCTGGAAGTTTCTCTCATTTACACATGGTGTGTGGAGTTCAGCCAGAGTGACCATTGGGTTCTTGGTCACCTCTCTTGCAAAGTCCCTTTTCCCCAATTAGTTTGGTGGGGGAGGCCAGCTCTAGGAAGAGTCGGGGTTGTTCCAAACTTCTTTGAATTAAGAATTATGGAAGAACTTGCAGTGCAGCAGAATTTTTTTATATCCTTCTCCAGCTGTGTATCCAAACAATCCTGTCTCTGAGCTCTACAGGCAGTTGTTTCCTCCTCATGGCTTGGTTTTTGCACTGACATTCTCAGCTGAGACCTTGTAAAGACAGAGCTGTGTCTTTCCAAACCATGTCCAATCAAATGAACTTACCACAGGTGGACTTCAATCAAGGTGTAGAAAGATCTCAGAGATGATCAAAAGAAATGGGAGGCCCCCAGGGCCATATTTCAAGTGTAATAGCAAAGAGTCCATGCAACAATTTTGTTTTTTCTTGATAATAAATTTGCAAATATTTCTAAAATTCTATTTTATCATGATAGGATATTGATTGCAAGGCCGTAACACAACAAAATGTGGAAAAATTGAAAGGGTCTGAAGTCTGTCTGAATGCACTGTATATATGGAAGGTCTGGGAGAGATAGCTTCGGCCAAAAATGATCTCATGTATGGCCATCTTAAATATCATTAAAAGACAACAGGTGCTAAATGAAACTTCCTAGGGGTTTTCCGGTAATAATTACATTTTATCTAATGCCTTGCAGCCCTTCTGAACAGAAAGTTCATACTTACCTACTTCCTGCCACTCTGGTGCATATGCATGATCACATGCTCCGCTGCAGCCAATGAATCGCTTCAGCGGTGATGTATTGCTTGTAGCCACCTCAAAGCTGAGGTCAGTTATTGGCTGCAGGGAAGCATGTGACCATGACGATGCACAGCAAAATGTAAGCAGTGCAGGCACTGGAAGATGAAGACAGCAGTGGCGTGACCAGGTGACGGAGAGAAGGTATGTATGAATCTTCTGTTTCAGGAGGCAAGCTGCAGACATTAGATAAAATGTTATTATTACCAGAAACCCCCTTAAAGTGCTAAGACACGTGTCCGAGTTTTGGCATCTGCAGTGCACTTACCATTAAACGCTAGGCTGCAACTATGCTCTGCAAGTGGAAACCAAGCAAGTCCAGGTGTGGCCCAGAAATTAGCGGTAGACTGTCTAGTCTAAGTTCATACCACCTGTTAGGTGGCCTATTATACACCAGACTTTAGTGCCACAGTTGCGTCCCAATTTTGGCAAACATTTATTCAGAATTTCTAATTGTATTAGTTGGTAAAGCTTAGACTGGCTGTCTAGACCTGCACCAGATTTATCACACGGGCTCAGGCTGGATGATAAATCTAGTGGACAAATTGCCACTTTTCTCTAAAGGCCCTTGCACACAACCATATGCCCTCCGAGACATACGGTCCGTGAGTGGGCCATATGTCCCGGAGCGGCATTGCTCGTGTGCAGGGGAGAGCACAGTATCATAGATTACAAAGATGCTGTGTACGTCGGGCCGCCCGCGGGGCTATTGTCCTGCACTCATAAGATCATATGAGTGCGGGACAATAGTCCCGCAGGCGGCCCGATGTGCACAGCATCATTGTAATCTATGATGCTGTGCTCTCCCCTGCACACGAGCAATGCCGCTCCGGGACATATGCCCACTCACGGACCGTATGTCTCGGAGGGCAAAGGGTCGTGTCCAAGGGCCCTAACTCTGTACAAACTATCGGTGGGCTTACATTGAAACATTTTTTTACTTGAGAATTGTGGCATATTTTGATGTAAAATGTTGCAACTTAGGCCATGCGTCTTTCCCATGAAGCTCCACCTCCTCCCCTATAAGCCATGCCACTTGTTGAGCATGTTGGGGAAAAAAGTGTACAAACTCTAGATGCGCTAATTTGCACCACTTGTTAGACAGATTTTGGCGCAGATACATTAACAAATACTCGTTCATCGGGCAATTGTGATTTTCAAGCACGCTTAAAAATCATCGTTTGAAGGCAGCAGATTGTGCTGTCCAATTACGATCTGCTGCCAGCAAACCACTAGTCAGCGTGGGGACAAGCGATAGCATAGTGATCGCTCCTCCCCATGCTGCAGAGGAGATGCATGTAACGGACGTCTTCTCCACTAGTGAACAATTGATTGCTCAATCGGCCTGTGTAAATACCGCCTTTACTCAGGTTATATCCATCATGGCCTGAAAGGCTAAGTTGGTAATAACTCTTTAAGATTGGAAAAATAAAATGATTGGTCAGAAAATCTGTCAGATAATCTGTTGGTGTAATACAGACCTTACATCTATTCAGCACAACAGTCATGAAATATCTATGATGGGACCATAAGTGGTCTACAGACATCTCTAGAGCTGCTTATCTCAGGAGACAATAGGATTGTATGCCTTGAAAACCAACTTGTCTAATTCCTATTTCCACTGAAGGCACATGTTGTCAATGTAGACAAGAGGATAGTAAACGATGCTGCCAGTAGGTGAGAAAAGGAAGGCTGGGTCAGGCTGGATTTTAAGGTGCCTGGCAGCCACTTATCTCTATATACAAGGACAACACAACTATTGAATGTGTAGGAGAGGAAGCTTAACAACGAGAACTTTGTTGTACTCCTCCTGCTTTAACCATTTGTGTAGACTTTGTGACATTACTATGACAACAGACATCATTTATTTGTAATAAATAATTCCCTGTAATTCCAAAGTTCACCAATCCATAAACTACCTGTGTATAATAGACGCAGGGAGACGCAGAGGGCTAGACAGCACACAGATAGGAAGTCATATAATGGGTAGGCAGATAACACATCACTATATGTATAGACAGATAAATATTAGACAGACAAAAGTACATAAATAGATTAATGGATTTATGGCATAAATAGATGTACTAGAATTATAGTTGATATAAATGATAAATCTACACCAGTTATGAGGTTTGATGTTCGGTGCACAGACTGCTGGCAATGCACCAAATGTATTGAAGGGGTTGTCACTCTCGCTAGGATATGTCATCCATGTCCAATAGGTGCGGTTCCCACTTCTAGAAAGGAGGAAACAGAATGCACCAAACATGCAAAACAACGCTCCGTTCACTTCTATGGGATCAACAAAAATAGCTGAGTGCAGATCTTTTCCCATAGAAGTGAATGAAGCGCATGCTTGGTGCATTCTCCTTCGCTTTGGGGGCCTGTTCTAGAGATAGGTGCGGGTCCCACCTCTGGACATTGGTGGCATATCCTAGCTATATGCCACCAAACTGCGAGATTCGCCAGCCTGCAAGAGCTCTCTGGATCCGGCATTGCCAGACGCTCCCGGCTACCTGAATGCCCGCTGGCCCCGTTAACTATAATGAGGATCGGCAAAGATCTGGCTGCAACTCAGCAAGTATGCAGAGAATCAGCCGGACAAAAAACGCTGCACGCATTCAGATCCAGAGAGCTCTGGCAAGCTGTTCCCTGCCAGACCTCTTTACCACTAGCGTGAAACTAGCCTAAGACTGGCCTATGAAACACCAGTCTCAATAAATTCTCCCACTATTCTGTACCAGGCATAAGTCTTCTTGATGAAAAGATCTCATTCTGCACTGGGGGAAAAAGAACTGTGGTGTATATCTGGCGCAGATTCTGTTACACGCAGGGGCGTATCTAAAGGCTCATGGGCCCTGGTGCAAGAGTTCAGCTTGGGCCCCCCTTGCCTTAGTGCTTTGTGTGTCTTCTTATGCGGTACAAGGGTCTTTGGGCCCCCTCAGGCTCCTGGGCCCGGTAGCGACTGCTACCTCTGCACCCCCTATAGCTACGCCCCTGGTTACACGCCATGGTGCATAGAAAATGGTCTAAATGTAAGACAGCAAGGAAGCCAGCTTACATTTAGACCGGTGCTGGATACACTGAAGTTATGTTAAGTCCGTCGCCTCTACATAATTTTGCCGATCCACCACAAGCTATAGGGCTTTATTAAGACCGGCGTCTAAAACATCAGTCTCATTAAATGTGCCCTAAAATGCCCTAAGAAACATCTTTTGGTTGCTTTGCCTCCCAAAAAAATGAACGAAGAGTGATCAAAAAGTCACCACAAAATGGCTTTAATAGAAACTACAGTTATGGGTGTCAGAATATGCAGATGAAAAGAATTTTATATTTTCAAAGTATTAAAATATAACAAAAGTAAATACATTTGGTGTCGCTGTCATTTTTACCACACAGTGAATGCTGTAAAAAGGGAACTCATGAAACAGCGGCTCTACTGCGTTTTTTTTCCCATTTCCAGCTCATTAATATTTTTTCCAGCTTCCCAATATATCATATGAAATATTCAATGGTGCCATGAGAAAGTATCCCTTACACAGCTATGTGATGGAAAAACAAAACAGTGAAGCCTTTGGGAAGTAAAAAACAAAAATGCAAAAACAGAAAATGGCTGTGGCAGAAAGGGGTTAATGGGGGGGGGTTGTATCAATACTGTTTTTATACAAACTGATTAAAACTGTGATTTTTGCTATTGGTGGGTGAAGATGTTCCTCATAATCGCATGATGAATCTGTTGGGTGTGGAAGCCCCTGTCAGATCCAGCCTGTCCTTTCCATTTGGTGTATAGATCATAGTCCAGGTTTCTGATCATCTGTGGTTTTATTCCACTTACTGTCTCTTTTTAGGAATACTGAGATTTCTTTTTCGGATACAGATAGAATAAGCCATTGATTCATGGCTGAATAAAAAGTCTTCAAGTTTGT
Organism: Rhinella marina; assembly: GCA_900303285.1. Lineage (NCBI taxonomy): Eukaryota > Metazoa > Chordata > Amphibia > Anura > Bufonidae > Rhinella > Rhinella marina. The sequence continues at coordinate 108,410 of ONZH01015683.1, read as the reverse complement.
GAATCCACTTCCAGCTCTTGAAGATGTCTCTTGGCTGGTAGTAAGACAGCCCACATTATTTGCCTGTTCAAAGTCTGCCAGGAACACTAATCTGAAGATTTACTTCCCACCACAGCCCCCCACCAATAAGAAAGCCGACTCCCACCATTAGCACAACAATGGGCTTTGAATGACAGCAAACTGTTATTGAAGTAGACATGTTCTGATGTTAATGGTTAACCAGAAGGTTACTAAATAGGGTCTACAGTACTCTCCTCTAGAGGGACTTCACAGTACCCATAGCTACAGAAACCTGCCACAATCAAAAGGCTGTAGAACTAAAAAATGATAGCATGATTATATAAGAAAATATATCCACACACATACAGCAACATATATCCCTCATTGTCAATTGCTGGCTTTGCCCTGAAAATATGTTTTCCAATAGATATTTTATGACCTGTAGAGTAGAGAAAAAAAAAAACAAGATTTCAGAACGAGTCAAAATTCGCTAGTTATTGAAGCGATGAATAAAACAGTGAAATATAAACCTGAAGCAGTGTGTGACCAGCGAGCATCTTGAGTTTCCACGTCTGATCTGGATCCACCAGCTCAAGCTGATGCCATAGAAACAGACAGCTTTTATCAATGGACTCAGCGGGGTCACTTCTAGCCTTGCAGCCATGTGGCAATTTGAGTAGAAACGTTATCTGAAGGTAATTGTGAAGGAGAAGCTTGTGAGGAGCAGAAAGAAACTACAGAACAATGAGAGGGAGATACTGACTCACTATGGAAAGAAGTAGGGATAAATCTGGAGGTTGGAATCACAGCTGTCAGCTCCTACCACATCTGCTTAGCCTGAATTTCACCAGTGCAGTGCTATATAAAAACTTCTACATACATGTATCATGGCGTTTGAAGCACTGTCCCAGATTCTGTGGGATAGTCCTAGATTGCCAGTAATATGCTGCTGTCCCCAGATGCTTTGCTTTTGACTGAAAACCATCTGTCAAAGAACATTTCTGTCAGGCAGATATCTTTGTCCTGTGTAGATCTCTGGCACAGAAACTGGAACTGATGTTGGGACCACAGCTTGATTAACCATTCAAATTTGTCTTAAGCTCGCCATACACATTAGTCTAAAGTGGATGAAAATGGACAATATCAACCAAAATGATAGATCGTCAGGTGAAATTTCACGATGAACAATCGTTTTAGCCAACCAATGTCAAACTATCATCTTTTGAAAATAAGTTGGTCTTTTTGGAAATTTACCTCTCACAGTTAAAGATTTAATTATTTTATGCACTTATATAGCGCTACTATATTCCGCAGTGCTTTACAGACATTAGCATCCAACTGTCCCCAAAGGGGATCACAATGTAAGCTCCCTATGAGTATGACTTTGGAGTGTGGGAGGAAACCCACGCAATACAAACTCCATGCAGAGAACATACAAACAGATGTTGTCCTTGGTCAGATTCGAATCCAGGACCCCAGTGTTGCAAGGCACCAGAGCTAACCACTGAGCCACCATGCTGCCCATTTTTCTTGGATGAAAGATCTTTCTTTGAAAGAACTTTCCCCGAAAGATCTTTCATCCATCGTGTGTTTTGTAACAGATAAGGCTGGTCTGATCAACTGCAATAGCCAATATGGACTAAATGTGTATGGCCGTGTCTGTGAAACAATCGTTCAGCAGAAGATTATTCAACCACTGTTCAACCATCAACCAAACTGTCTCAGAGTGCCTTCACATGCAGCAGATTTTGTGGCAGAAAATTCAGCGACTGAAAATCAGTTCCATTCATTTCAATGGGACAGCAAGCCCCTGGATTTCTGCAAGCTACATTAAGGTAAATGGAACTGATTTTCAGTCACAGAATTTTCTGTCACAAAATCTGCCGCATGTTCAGGCACCCTTATCTGTGTCTGGTTCTGTTCTGGAGGTACTGTGGCTGGCATTGTTACTGGGGTATAAGATCATATGTAGTTGGTTTAATGGCACTCCACCATTACAATTAGCTACAGACCTTGGGTCTCAACTCAGTCAATATGTCAGTAAGAAGAGACAAACATTTTTGGCCAGTGTGGCCTTCTTCAGATATGGGATGCTGCACTATAGTCTAGAGCAGAGATCAGCAACCTTCAGCACTCCAGCTGCTGTGAAACAACAACTCCCAGCATGCAAACATGCTCGGCTGCTCTTCTAATTCTCAGAGAAGTGAATGAAGCATACTGGGAGTTGTAGTTTCTGAACAGCTGGAGTGCCAGAGGTTGCTGACCCCTGGTCTAGGGACATGTGGTCAGGGCTCTTGTGGAGAGAGGTCCTCAGTAGAGAGCACATTCCATTCAGGGCACAGGCAACCTCGCCACAAGCTCCATTACCCCATGTCTGTAGACTACGGTGCAGCATCTCATATTTAAAGACCAAAAACGTATACAGTGTTGGGATTCACATTTACATGACTTCTTGGAGTGCAGGCTTCTTACTGAGGGCTATATAATGAGGCAAGTTGTTTGGATGGTCTAGAAATAATGGCAGGCACAGACATGAATAAAAAAACTTTACTGTACATGTCCACATTAGTTTCTCCATAGGTGGGTTTAGTACATGCTATATGGACTAACCACAGGCGATAAAATATACGGGGATCTGAAAACAGCACTATGCCTACACACATATATAATATGTCCATTCCATTGCCCAGGATGCACAGCTCACCTACCAGCATACACTACATTAGCCCTAAGGCAATCAGCCTAATCACTACATACAACAGCCTTCATCTACATAGAACAAGACTCCACTTCTTATCTATCTGTAGGAAATGGCCTGCTCTAATCTATTATGTACATTCAGGTGAGGAAATAAGCAATGCTCTGACTAATCACACCAACAATTAACAATTGTTTACCCTGTCAGCGAACATTTCAGGTAGCATTTTAATGGATTTCCAGTGCAATCTCATACATATCTGTGTTGTATGATCACTCAGCAAAAATCCAATAATAATAATCTTTATTTGTATAGCGCCAACATATTCCGCAGCACTTTACAATTCAGGGGTTCGTGTACAAACAGTGATAAATAACATAGCAACAGACAAGTCAATTATTACAAGAGGAATGAGGGCCCTGCTCACAAGAGCTTACAATCTATGAGGAGATAGGGGTGACACAGAAGGTAGAAGTGCTTGTTTTGTACAATGGTCCAGCAATCTTGGGAAAATAGGGGAGCAGATATAGAGCTGTATGAACCAGTCACCAGCTAATATATAAAGTGCTTCTGGGTGCGATGGAGAGTTTGGTGGAGGATCAGGTTCAGGGAATGATAAAAGGGCTATGTATGGAGAGGACTTAGGCTACTTTCACACTAGCGTTTTAAAATTCCGGTATTGAGTTCCGTCATAGGGGCTCAATACCGGAATAAAACGCTTCAGTTTTGTCCCCATTCATTGTCAATGGGGACAAAACTGAACTGAAGACAACGGAATGCTCCTGAAAGCATTCCGTTCCGTCTTCAGACCGGAGAACAAACCGCAGCATGCTGCTCTCCGGTCCAGGCATCCGCACCAAGATGGATCCGGAATGACCCCCAATGCAAGTCAATGGGGGTGGATCCGTCTGGTGTGACCACAATGGTAACCGGATCCGCCCTCCATTGACTTTCAATGGAGTTCATGACGGATCCGTCACCACATACACACAATACACACATACAGACATACACATAAACATACACAGACATATACACATACAAATACACATACATACTTACATGCTCCCCGGCAGGTCTCCAGAGCACCGGAGGGACAGGACGGCGCGCACAGATGACGATTCCACCAGGCACCCAGCAGAGGGCTGGAGACCTGCCGGGAGCATGTAAGTATGTATGTGTATTTGTCTGTGTATATGTGTGTGTGTGTCTGTGTGTATGTATGTACTGTGTGACATGTGTGGGGCCGGAGCGCGGTTCCGGCTCCACACGTCGCTGCGGCAGTCCTGATCCGGCAGCACCCTTCACCTGCCGGATCAGGCCTGCCGCTAGTGTGAAAGTAGCCTTAGATTGGGGAGGTGATAGGCCACCCTATAAAGATGTGTTTTTAGGGAGCACATAAAACCACGTATATTGTGTTAGCCTAATTTAGATAGATTAGAGCACGGTGAGTAGGAGATGATGGTCTACAGTGTCAAAAGCTGGTCTACAGTATATTTCTGGAAGTGCCCATAGACTTTAAAAGGTAAATATATGCTGAGTGTCTTTTGACCAGGATTCATCGGAAAATTGAGTTCCAATTTTCAGTACAACTGTATACGGGAGAGAAGCCTGTATTCTAGGTCTGGTCTGTAGTCCACGGTTTTGGCACAAACCAATTGTTTGAAAATACGGTATCCACATTGCACCCTATTGGTCTGCACTGATAATTCAGAGCACTTGTGACTCACTAGGTAATAGGTCGATTATGTGCTGTTCACATCTACTACCTGAACAGTGTGTAATGTCCTGTTTCAGTACGCACTGCTTAGAGCTAAGATTTCATCTCTGCTGGCACTGCCTTTCATTTCCCCTTGGTGATTCCAGAAGGAACACTAAGCGCTCATGCATATGGCTTGGGAAACATGGCATGTGTGTCGGCCACATCTCCCAGGCTGACCACATCTCTCCTGACCTAAACTGACTTTATCATAGTAATTTATGATACATTCCGTTGGTATCTGATCACCAGTCTATTGCAGTGTACTCACATCATTGACTGTATCATAAATCACTATGATGCAGTCACTTCAGGTCAGAGGAGCTATAGTCAGTCCAGATGTGGAAGACACAGGGACTGTATTTCCCAGGCTGATGAGGTTTATCTTACACAAGAGATACAGATTATGGCTACTTTCACACTAGCATTTTATAATTCCGGTATTGAGTTCCGTCATAGGGGCTCAATACCGGAGTAAAACGCTTCAGTTTTGTCCCCATTCATTGTCAATGGGGACAAAACTGAACTGAAGACAACGGAGGCTCCTGAAAGCATTCCGTTCCGTCTCCAGACCGGAGAACAAACCGCAGTCCAGGCATCCGCACAAAGACGGATCCGTCATGACCCCCAATGAAAGTCAATGGGGACGGATGCGTTTGGTGTGATACAATGGTGAACTGATCCGTCCTCCATTGACTTTCAATGGAGTTCATGACGGATCCGTCACCTGCACACATACAGACATACACATAAAATAAACATACACAGACATATACACATACATACTTACATGCTCTCTGCAGGTCTCCACAGTGCAGGAGGAGCAGGACGGCGCACATATAGGACGAACCCACCCGGCGCCCAGCAGAGGACGCTGTAGGGAATCGTCCTATGTGCGCGCCGTCCTGCTCCTCCTGCCGGGAGCACGTAAGTATGTATGTGTATTTGTATGTGTATATGTCTGTGTGTGTACTGTGTGACATGTGTGGGGCCGGAGCGCGGTTCCAGCCCCACACATGTAACTGCGGCAGCACGGATCCGGCGGCACCCTTCACCTGCCGGATCCGTGCTGCCGCTAGTGTAAAAGAGGCCTATGTCAGGAGCTGACATATGCTCAATCAGTTTTGTCTGCGATTGCGTTCAGTGTTTTTACCGCCCATGAAGAAAAACTGAAGAATAACAATCTACATCTCCAGCAACCATCAGTGAAAAACAGATTGCATACTGATACCTTCAATTTCTTCCAAAAGCCCCATTCACTTCTATGGAACCAGAGCTGCATGAAAGACGCATAATATAGAACCCACAGGAGTGCCGGTGACCCTCCCAAACAGGGATCGGACCCCCACCGATCAGACACTGATGACCCATCCTCAGGAGTAAAATCCTGGAAAACTCCTTTAATTTTCTTAATCTTCATATTCTCTTATTTTCAGATGACATTTTGGGTTTTTAAAACCAGTGACTAGTTTTCCATAGAATTATGGACTCAAGTTACAATGGTTGTCCTGGAACCAAGTAATATTGTAACTTGAGGTGCCACTGGCAGTTACTAAGACAGCCAAGTCAGGGGAGGTGACAAGTCCTCTTTACCACTTTATTATATTATACTGTCACTATGATTACTGTGTGCTTTATTCCTTCATGGTGACATCACTATGGATATGATTCATGTACGGTTCTTCAACTTAGTCACTAACCACAAGCTTTGACATCACTGTCCTTATTTTCTCTGTATTGTGACATCACTGTGCTTAATATACTTGCACTATGACTACAGCATTTAGTATCCCTGTGTACGGATACCATTGTGTACATAATCCATGTGCTCTGACGTAACCATAAGAATTACTAATGTGTATGCATTGCTATCATTGGGTGCAGATTCAGGGGTATGTGAGGTGCTAAAGTTGCTTTTGCACCTGGAAACAAATTGCATATAAATTGCATATACACACATCTATGTATAAATATGATGGGGCTGTCCATACACATTAGATGAACCTACCATTTTCAGCATGACCAGCCCATCATCTAAGGCAGTGGTGGCGAACCTATGGTACTGGTGCCAGAGGTAGCACTCAGAGCCCTCTCTGTGGGCACCCACTCCCTGGAAAAAGTCTATGGTGTACCAATATGCCTTCACTTCTCTTGCCATTCATCAGCGCAGGGCGCACTATGTACAGCACAGGCATAGGATTGAATGTAGACAGGCTATTATAGCTAAATGATAAAGTACATGGAAGATACACTATATTGGTATTCAGGTTAAATTGCTGTGTTGGCAGTTGGTGATAAATAAGTGGGTTTTGGGTTGCGGTTTGGGCACTCAGTCTCTTAAAGGCTCACCATCATTGATCTAAGGTGTATTGAGTTGTCCCAACTCTCCCACATTGGCAGCTATTGCAGGAGCTAAGGATCGTTCTGTTGGATGCAGCTCCTTTGTTCCCAGGACATACGCTGCCAAAAGAGGTATTCTTATTATTCTGCTTCTTCTGATAAATCCCCTGCTATTCCAGCCAGGCTGTGCTACAGACAGGATGAGATATTTTGAGGCAAATTGCACCCTCCCCCATAAAAAAAAATCTATTTAAAGTGACCTTTCTAATAAAGATATTAAGGAATGTCTGTTTTAGTAACTACTTGCATTTCCCTTCTGAAGCATCTATTCTTATGACTCTATGTGTCCCTGCACAGACTGAGAACAGCAGCACTGAGTCAGACACACCTGCTACTGGTAACATCCACCAGCTTCCTTGGTGCCCCCAGTAGATAATGCCCTCACTCTGTAGTGCCAGGTAAACATAATGCCCACCCCCCCCCCCACCTTGGTGCTGTCAGTAGACAGTGACCCCCTCTGTAATGCCAGTTATATATAATGCCCCCCTCTGTAAGATAATGGGTTGCATCAAAAGAGGCATAGATGCCGTGATGAGAACATAGTCCTGCCACTTTACAAATCACTAGTCAGACCACACATGGAGTACTGTGTACAGTTCTGGGCTCCTGTGAACAAGGCAGACATAGCAGAGCTGGAGAGGGTTACAAGAGGAGGGCAACTAAAGTAATAACTGGAATGGGTGGACTACAGTACCCAGAAAGATTATCAAAATTAGGGTTATTCACTTTAGAAAAAAGATGACTGAGGGGAGATCTAATAACAATGTATAAATATATCAGGGGTCAGTACAGAGATCTCTCCCATGATCTATTTATCCCCAGGACTGTGACTGTGACGAGGGGACATCCTCTGCGCCTGGAGGAAAGAAGGTTTGTACATAAACATAGAAGAGGATTCTTTACGGTAAGAGCAGTGAGACTATGGAACTCTCTGCCTGAGGAGGTGGTGATGGTAAGTTCACTAAAAGAGTTCAAGAGAGGCCTGGATATATTTCTGGAGGGTAATAATATTACAGGTTATAGTTACTAGAGATGGGTCGTTGATCCAGGGAGTAATTCTGATTGCCTGATTGGAGTCGGGAAGGAATTTTTTCCCCTAAAGTGGGAAAAATTAGCTTCTACCTCACAGGGTTTTTTTGCCTTCCTCTGAATCAACTTGTAGGAAAACAGGCCGAACTGGATGGACAGATGTCTTTTTTCGGCCTTATAAACTATGTTACTATAAACTATGTAATGCTAGGTATATGTAATGCCCCCTCTGTAATGCCAGGTATATATGTTTCCCCCTTGGTGCCCTAGTAAATAATGCCCTGCTCTGTAGTGCCAGGTAAGTAGTAGTGACATTTAGGGTTAAAAAACAAAAACAACTACCTTATTCCCATTCCCCCGTCTTCAAGGCAGGCCACAGCTCAGGAGGTCCTGATGACATCCTCGCTCCTGCATCGGGTCTCGAACAATTACTTGATCACGTAAGACCGGGGGTAGAAGGTCACGGTGATGTGAATCTAAGCTGCGATTGCGCCCCCCATCTTGGGTAGCGAGGTGGCGCCCTAACCTCACCCACACCTGCTGAGGATAAGTCATCAATATTAAAATCTCGGAAAAACCCTTTAATGATCACAATCAAGGTGTTCTCACAAACAGAGGGATGAAAGGAGACAATATATCTTCAATAGCTGTTGGCTAAATGCTCAGTTTTCTCCCCATACATACAAGTTTGGTTTGGCTGAGAATGTATGTTTTTTGAAGAGAAGTGAAAGCCACTTCCAGACGCCTCCTGCAATGCCTTATCTCCCTGGAGAACAAAAGGTCGGACAAAAAAAAAAAAAATGAAGTTCACCGAATACTTCTCTTTCCCAAAATCATCTGCCGGCGAGAATCAGGAGCTCTCCATACACTAATGTGTATGTAGGAAACAGTCACAAGGGATTGGGAAACTAATTCCTCCCTTGTAGGTACATATGAAGGCTTATCAAGCACTAGACAGGAACGCTTCAGGTGTGCACTGCTTTTGTGTAGATGTCATACTGCTGCCATCCATACGGACATAACTGCTAGGGAGTACTAGTGCCATCACGCTTCATACAGAAACACAACACCAGCATACAATTCAGGACCGGAATTTCTTCCAGTACTTTGTCATCAAACTGAAGAATTGCTTCACATGCTGAATAATACTATTACTGAGAACTGTATTGGTCAGTATGTTCAGCTGGCTCTCTTGTTTCCAGAGCCCTTTCCGTGCCTTCTGTGCCTTGATTTCAGCTTGAAGTAGTCTTTTGTAAAATGCCAAGTGATGCCCTGGTCCCTGATGTACACCCCGAATATGAGCTGTTCTTCCAAGTCCTTCTTTTAATAGCACCACATTCAGACAGTCATTGATGAAACCTCCCTGTAAAGATGCCAAAAAAACATAATATTAACATCTGAAATGAAGCTTCATAAATGCACATCCCTCCACTGGTGCCTTCAGGGGGTTTTAGATCCAACACAAATGGTTAGTTTCTTTTTAGTGAAAGTGAACAGATAAAAACCATAACATTAATACGGACCTCTGTCAATTCCATGCTGCTAATATTGCTACTGTCCACAGCATCCAGAAAAGAAGCCATCCATGACTATCTTGGCAGGTTTGACTACAGTCAAGGCTCTGTCCACATCTGCAACAGAGGCTCCAATAGAAGTCTCCACTCCACAGCATGTCACTTTATACTATGGATTTCCACCATGGATATTACCTTTAGCACCGGGTGATATCCTCAGCAGATCCACAGCAAAATCCAATTGGTAGGAGCATATCCTTAGTCTACCCACAAAAATGCTATATCATTGGTTATAGACTAGTGACCAGCACTCCAGCTGTGGTGTAACTATGACTCCCAGCATGCTCCATTCCAGTTCTGAGAACAGCCAAGCAAGTGTACATCTTGGGGGGTCTTACGTAGTTTTACCACAGCTGGTGTGCCGGAGGTTAGTCATCACACATAGACTATTTAGGCTATGTTCACACTGACTCTTTTCGGCACGGATTTTGGCAGGCTAAAAATGCCTGCAGTTCATCTTCACCGATTTCAGTGGAAAAAAGAAGTGACATGTCGATTCCATGAATGTGAGGTCTAAAAACGCTCTAAAACCTGTTCTGGAATAAAAACCGCTGGTGAAAAACAATGCAGAATCTGTTTTTCTTTTTAGAACAGAAACTCATCTGTGTGAACTCATTCCGCAGTATTTTGTCCCAGTATTGCTCTGGTCTTTATTCCTAATACAACCAAACAAGAAGAACTAAAGTGAAAGACTCAGTTTCTCTCTTCTGTTATCAGCTTCTGGCTCGTGCACACGGCAGAGCCCTCCACATGGAGCCTCTATGGATGTAGGCTGTGCGGTTCTGTACTGAGCTTGTATGCATGTAGATGTTCTCCTCTACAACGCCTCACACATGGAGTTTGATGGAACGTGTCACAATTTATATAATTTAACCAAACAAAATGTTATTTCCAGGTTACATGGAAGTACTGAAATGAATGCATCCATCCCATGCTTCAGGTCAGATACCAGGAAAGTACTAACGCTGGAAGAAAATCAGGAAAAACAGGTTTCTGAAAGTTTATTGTTTACATTGAAATGATAATCCCATGATGTTCATGTGTAGAATCCTCTGTCTGGGAACCAAATATAGACTGCTGGATGAAGGCTGGATATACTAAATACACTTTGTAAAATGCTGTGTGTGTGACTAGAAAACCTAACCTTTACATGGGCCAACAATAGGAGCAAGTATCTATAAGGAGCGTTCCAAGGAACACGTGTTCCTGATAATCACCCCGGGTAAAGGTGTTGCTGATCACCAGATGAATAAGAAAAGGTTGTCCATCGGGTGGACACCTCAATCATGATTTCTGGGCAGTGATCTACTGCTCTGAAAACAATGATTCTCTAAGGGGACCAGTGATCGCTGTGGGGGATGATTACTGCATGTAAATGCAGCTCTCACCTCTTCTTACAAGCAGGCAACTCCTGATAACTGTTTGTTTCTAATAACCGCCAGCTGTGTTGGACATGTGAAGGGGTCTTTACAGCTAACATCTAGGCACGTGGGTTAAAACCACCACTGAAACTGGCCCAACGGTGCCCATAAACCTTGATTAGTTCATGGCTGAACACAAATGGTGGGTTTACATGGCCTGAAGAGCAGACGATTATCGGGATGGACGCGTTCCTTCCCAACAACCGGCTGCTTGTTCAGTTGGGGTGAAGCTCTGCATTTACATTTTTCAACCTTACAAGCGGTGTTACCCACTCCCCCATAAACGTGTATGCTTGGTCGAGCACACATCTTCTCACTGGGGGATGGGAAATAAGTAAGCCAGTGCCTTCTCCAGTGAGAACTAAGGATTTGGAGAAATTCAACATGTTCGATCTTTGTTCCCCTACATTTGATCCAGTTGGGCAGAGATGGCATATAAAATGGCCAGTTTTGCTCACATCAGTGGGTTCAGACAACTAAGCTGTAATGTGTATGGGCACCAATATAGTTTTAGGGCTGTAAGGTGACTACTAAATCTGAACTGCACTTGATAAAAAAAGGAAGGGCTGACTGCCATCTGCTGGTCCTTTGCAGTACTGCTTACATTATTGAGTTTTCTACTCTAGAGAGAAATATATATTTTGGCGACACTAGTAAGGCTTCATTCACACGTCCGTATGTGTTTTGCTGTCCGCAAATTGCGGATCCGCAAAAAAAAAAAGGATGACGTTCCGTATGGCATCCGCATTTCCGTTTTTTTGCGGATCCATTGTAACAATGCCTATCCTTGTCAGCAAAACGGACAAGAATAGGACATGTTCTATCTTTTTTGCAGAACGGAAATACGGACATACGGAAACGGAATGCACACGGAGTACCTTCCGTTTTTTTTGCGGACCCTTTGAAATGAATGGTTCCGCATACGGTCCGCAAAAAAAACGGAACGGACATGGAAACAAAATATGGTCGTGTGAATGAAGCCTAAGGCCTCATGCACACGAACATGTGCCGGCCGTGCCCGTGCTGTGGGCCGCATGCGGGGGGTCCGCAATAAACGGGCACCGGCCGTGTGTAGCCCGCATCACGGATCAATTCACTTCAATGGGTCTGCGATCTGGGAGATGCGGAGCGGAGGTACGGATCGGAACGCCACGGAAGCACTGCGGTGTGCTTCCGTGGCGTTTCTGGCCGTGTCTCCGCACCGCAAAAAAGTAGCGCAAGCACTACTTTTTTGCGGTGCGGACCCTCGGATGCGGATCGTGGACCCCATCCAAGTGAATGGGTCCACGATCCGCATGCGGTGGCCCCACGGTCAGTGCCCGTAGCACGGGCGGCACACGTTCGTGTGCATGAGGCCTAACACTGAGGCTCTTACCCTGTTGATGAAGACGAAGCAGTCCAGCATTGAGTCCTCTCTGTTCAGTAACTGAAACCACAGAATTTGTGAGGGCTGGAGATTGTTCTGTAACCATATCTTGCCATCCTGTGTCAATTCTACTCCAGCGAGTCTGACCAGCAGGCTGCCCTGCCCATGCCCTGTGGACATAAAAAGAATTCAGTGGGGTAACTTACACCTATTCTGCAAATACAAAACACAAAATGTCATATTCCTTATATACATGAAGTTACATGAAATGTAATCTAATCGGCTTCCTAATCTTTACAGAATAAGGACTTGCGCACACGACCGTGGTTTTTGTCTACATCTGATCCTCATTTTTTGCGTGTCAAACATGGACCCATTCACTTTAATGGGGCCACAAAAGATGCAGACAGCACACCGTGTACTGGATCTGAATGTCCGTTACGTAGCACCCACAAAAAAAATGTCCTATTCTGTCACATGTTATGGACAAGAATAGAACAGTTCTATGGTGGGCAGGACATTCCGTATTGCAAAATGCAGAACGCACATGGCCATTATCCGTGTTTTGCGGACCGCATGAATGAAGCTGGTGTTATATTAATCTCTATGGGACTGCCGGAGATAAGCTAGCGCTGTACCCCTGTATGAGTTTGCTCCCTCTGAACGTACTCAAGAATGCTTTCATTCACTGACAGCAAACACATATCTTGAAAAGAGTGATGAACTGAAACAAAGTATATCGGAATGTTGTAGAACTTTTATATAGTGGGCTGTCTAAAATCAGGAAACCATGGATGCCTTCTTCAAAACAGCGCCACACCTGTTCATGGGTTGTGTCAGGTACTGCAGCTCAGCAACTTGTGTAAACAGATGTAGTGTTATTTTTTTGGGAGGGACGAGAAAAGCAGCCATATCTGTTATCATGTAGACCAGGGATGCCCAACCTGCGGCCCTCCAGCTGTTGTAAAACTACAATTCCCAGCATGCCTGGACAGCCTACAGGACCATAATCCCTAATAAGCAGAGCAGAGAGGAGGATGAGGCAGATCTTTACCTCAGTGTTGTGAAGTAACTTGTCCTCCTGTGTGATGAGGACAGGTTTTGTGTCTAATAGGTTGGCAGCCATTTTGTTTCTCCTAATGATTGCTCCCCAGACAAAATGAGCCATTATAAATAATGAAAGGTATATGGGAATATATTTATAATAAAGTAATATTTAAGTATTTTCATTTTCTTAATTCCCGAGAACCCCTTTAAGATAAAAAACTACATGGAGCAGAATGGTGTTCAGTGGCAGACATTCACCTTAATGATTATTAAAGGGTTATTCTCATTTTAGACAATGGGGACATATCGCTAGGATATGCCCCCATTGTCTTATAGGTGCGGGTCCCACCGCTGGGACCCGCACCTATTTCCAGAACGGAGCCCCCGAACTGAATGAGGGCGCACTGCGCATGCGCATGCGCAGCCGCCCTCCATTCATTTCTATGGGGCCGCCGAAAATAGCCGAGCCAGCTGGCTCGGCTACTTCCGTCGGCTCCATAGAAATGAATGGGAGCGCACCGCGCATGCACGGCCCGGCTCCCATTCATTTCTATGAGCGGCGCGGGGAGCTGCGCCTGGTGGTGGCCGGACCCCCGGAAACCTGGGGTCCTCCAGGCGCAGCGCTCCCCGCTCCGTTCTGGATATAGGTGCGGGTCCCAGCGGTGGGACCCGCACCTATAAGACAATGGAGGCATATCCTAGCGATATGCCCCCATTGTCTAAAATGAGAATACCCCTTTAAGGTGAATGTCTATTGATGGCCTATCCTCAGCACTGGCAGGCGGTGGCTGCTGTCCTCCTCTCTTTCTTGTTCCTCGTTATCTGACCTTCCGTGTATACTTACATTTCTTCTGTACAGATCTCAGAATAGGCAGACTAATGGGAATGTGATCTATTTCTATTGTTTCCTCCTTCACACAAACTACTTTCCCGCGCAGCTTCACATTCTTCTTTATGAACTGTTCTGGGATGTCTTTAGCTTGTGTAAATTTTGTAACCTGGTAGAAATTAGTAAACACAAAAAATCATTAGTTGCATAGACGTGAGATAAACATAAGGCATTCATATTAAAAAAAGGGCAAAAGCTGTTGAAGAATCTGTGTGAAATGAACACTCCAGTCCCAGTGACTTTTTGAAGGGTTGTACTAGTTTGGGCCTAGTTTACACTTTACTGTGTGACCAAAGTCTTAAAGGGCATCTGTCAGCAGATCTGTACCTATGACACTGGCTGACCTGTTACATGTGCACTTGGCAGCTGAAGACATCTGTGTTGGTCCCTTGTTCATATGTGTCCACATTGCTGAGAAAAATGAAGTTGTAATATAGGCAAATGAGCCTCTGGGAGCAATGGGGGCGTTGCCTTTACACCTAGAGGCTCTGCCCTCTCTGCAACTGCCGTGCCCTCTGCACTTTGATTGACAGGCCCATGCTGATGTGATGATGTTTTCAGTGCCTGACCCTGTTACTCAAAGACGGCACGGCAGTTGCAGAGAAAGCTGAGCCTCTAGGTGTAAAGGCAACGCCCCCGTTGCTCCTAGAGGCTCATTTGCATATATTAAAACATAATTTTTCTCAGCAATGCGGGCACATATGAACATGGGAACAACACGGATGTCTTCAGCTGCCAAGTGCAGTTTCATAGGTACAAATCTGCTGACAGATGCCCTTTAAAGTGTTTTTCTTTAAGTAGGTCATCAATATCCGATCAATGGAGATCTGATTCTCAGAATGGGCCCAAGCTGCAATACCTTGCCCGGCTGTTACTGAATAGCGTACAGTGTAAACAGTGAAGAGACCGCAGCACAGGCACAAGGGCCACAGCTCTTTCGAACAGCTGATCAGTCAGGGTGCTGAGAGTTAGATTCCTACCTATCGAATACTGATGACATACTCTAAGCACAGGCCAGGGATCAGCAACCTCTAGCTGTTGTGAAATTAGACCTCTCACCATGCTTCAATTCTGAGAACAACAAAGCAATGGTGCATGCTAGGAGTCATAGTTTCACCACAGCAGATGGTCGCTGATCCTTGTCACAGGCCATCAATATTGTGAAGCTGGTAAAACCCTTGGGTCTCTCAAAATCTAACTGGATGACCTGTCATAATGCAGTCATACACACAGAGATCCAACAGGAGGCCTAGTGAAAGCACTGCAAGAACATTAGGTTATCACTACAGTAAGTATATTTGATAGTTTAGCATTTTTGGATTTGGTTCCCAAAGAAATTTTTTTCAGGTGCTATAAAAACTCCTAAACCTCATTCTGAACAACAACCAACAAGTGCCTGGAGCGTTCAGACCTTGTGCCACTATTACGGAGGCACTGTGGCCAGAGCTCTTATGCAGACACAGTGCTTGGCACAGTAGGTGACGTGCAGAAAATCCAAACAAATGTGTAACTTGTGGTTTTTGGTGCTGATTGGATGCAGTTTTGCGCAGATCTCTAGGATTTCTAAATCCTCACATCAGGCCAATTTCCACATGAAAGAAAGACACAACGTTTACATACAATTTGTCTAATCTCTTACACATTGCTGGTACTGTATTACTCTGCGTTTTTTATGCACGAAAATCCACGCAGAAATGCCGCACGGAATCCGCAACGTGTGCTGGTAGCCAGACCAATAGAAATGATCCTAGCCCTGCATAAAGATCTGTACAATGAGCAAGCACAAAAAGCTATCTAAAAGAGATATATTCTTCAACCTCTTCATCTGTGTAGGTTCCACTCCTGGGTAGGGCTCATAAATAATATAATATTATAATAAACACTGACAAATATTGATCATGTGAATGTGGCCTTACTGAGCTGACTGGGCCATGACAGCAGCTGCAAACAACCTGCATTTCCGACTGCTGTCCTCCAGTATCCTCGCCCAATAAAGTCAGTAGATACTGCACATATATACTAGATTTATTGCTGATAATGTAACCCCACAAGATATGCATGTGGTTTAAAGTGGGTTCAGTGCAGCACTTCACTTACCACATTGCAGATCTATACATACATTAAAGGGCTTCTGTCATCAGGAACATGGTTATTAAACTGGCTGACTTCAGACATGTGCTAATGTAGGCTAACAGTCTGCGTCGCCTCGTTTTTTGTGAAAAATAAACTTTTATTTTATGCAAATGAGCCTCTAGGAGCAATCGGGATGTTGCCCCTACTCCTAGAGGCAGTGCTCTCTGGGCACACCCTCATCATGCTGATTAACAGGGTCAGGCAGTGTTCATGTCATCCTGCCTGGAGGATGAGGGTGTGGCCAGAGGAAGGAGAACAGAGCCTCTAGGAGTAGGGGCAACACCCCCTTTGCTCCTAGAGGCTCATTTGCATAAAGTAAAAGTTCATTTTTCACAAAATGGAGGCACATAGAAAAAAATGGGACAAACTGACATCAGCACATGTCTAAAGTCAGCCAGATTAATAACCATGCTCCTGATGACAGAAGCCCTTTAAAAATATCACATCCTTACCAGTCGTATGCTCCTGGCGCACAAAACGATGCCAGCTATTGCCAACCCTGTGCTGATATTCTGCAAAAGTAAATGACAGTCATAGTTAGGTTTATCATAGCAATAAGTGCGCATTAGCCAGTGTAATCATCTCTGCCCACAACCGGCCTATGAAGAATTCCTTTCATAAATCCCAAATGCCAGGTTGGCATGGTTCACAGGCAGTGGCTCGGGCACGAGTTTTCAGGAGAACATTTTGGACCTCAGTAAACCAATTGTTGCAGGAAATCCATATTAATATACAATGTGTGGTCGAGGTTTATGGAAGCCATTTCAAACAAGTTGTGGGTGTATATGATGTATTAGAGAAGAATTATATTTTGGAGGGTTCTGCCTCCACCCCTAACTAAGATGGCAGCTATGTCCACGGGCGTAAGCTCCTGGGCCCCAACATAACAGGGCCTAGTACCATTTATATAATTGTCTTTTTTTATGTGGCAAGCGGGGCCTATGGGACTCTTCAGGCACCAGGACCTGGGTGCAGCCGCTACCTCTGAACCCCAGCTTTCCAGCAGTGGTCAGGGCATGCTGAGAGCTGTAGTTTCAGAACACTAACTAAGGGCTTATTCACAACCATAAGCCCTTCCGTGTGCGGCCATGCCAAAAAAGACAGGACACATCCTATGCTTCACCACAACATGCAGAGCGTAGACCCATTGAAGTCAATGCGTCCGCACCATGATGTGGCACGCACCCTGCAGAGGATGGCACTAATTAATTCTTACCACCTCCTGTCCCCAGTTATAGGTTAGGTCTCTTTCACACATTTTCCATTTTCTGTCCGACAATGGATCCTAAGGCCCTTTTCATGTGAGCGAGTGTCAGGGAGAGCACCTGTCCTGTCCTTCTGGAATGTATTGGATAACAGTGACAGCATTATGTCAGTGTCATCTAATACATTCCAGAACTGTAAGGGTTACATAGCATCATAAATCAATATAATGCTATGGGACCCCCAGCAGTGCTGGGAGGTCAGGACAGGTGGTCTCGCTGACACACGCTGTGAGTCCAATGCGTGGAACTTGCTCGTGTGAAAGAGGCCTAAAGCCTCATTTAGACGAGTGGGTCCTGTGCGGGATTTACGCTCCCTTTGTGACTAAATATTCTTGCACTGAGGACGTGCGACTTTCTTTTTTTTTTTACGACTCAAAAAGTTGCAAGTCGCTTGATAAATGTCCCCCCCCCCCCCTTTAGCTCCATTCAGTGGGGTTAACCACAAGCAGGTCCGCTGCATTGACAGTAAAAACTCTGCAATTTCTGCCATGGATATATGGCAGAATCACCAGGTGAACCGACCCTGAGGACCTGTAGGAAGGGGTCACACATGCAGGACCCCCCTAATCACTGCACCCATTTTCATACCCTCCATGCTTTATATTATGTCCTCACTGATAAACACCAGTTTTATGCCGAAAATGCAGACATCACATAATAGCTGCCGCTCCCATAACCTGCACAAGAAATAATGAGAAGCAGACAGGCTGCCTACCCGGACTAGATACAAGTGTGAATCAAGCAGCCCGGAAGCCTTAGCGATGACGTTGTCTGCAGACTGTCCGTCACCAGGCGCCATGTTGACACAGCATGAACGAAACAAGACAATATCCTGCTGTGCACTATATGTGCAGTAGGGGGCAGCAGAGTTGTATCGACGTATAAAACACGATCGCAAGAACCCGCGTTACATTTTATGTACACTAGGGGGCAGCAGGGTTGTTTGCGCGATAACCCAACGTAATGAATAGGAGCAGGCGTAGGGTCAGCGAATTTATGTCGTGCAATAATAATGGCGCAATTTGATAAGTTGCAGAATACGTACACATTGTGCACTACCTATCGTCTGTGCACAAGGAAGTATTAGCAAAAAATGTTCAAAACTGCATGGCGTATACTGCACATTTTACATCTTT
Source organism: Rhinella marina (assembly GCA_900303285.1). Classification (NCBI taxonomy): domain Eukaryota; kingdom Metazoa; phylum Chordata; class Amphibia; order Anura; family Bufonidae; genus Rhinella; species Rhinella marina. The sequence continues at coordinate 89,693 of ONZH01015683.1, read as the reverse complement.
AGGCCACTCTATGGTACTTATGCAAAGAAAAAAAAACAGACAAGAATAGGACATGTTCTATCTTTTTGTTAGGCCCCTTTCACACGAGCATCACGGATTAGGTCCGTTCAGGGTGCGTTCAGGAAAACTTACACCATTTTGCAAGCAAGTTCAGTCAGTTTTGTCTGCGATTGCGTTCAGTTGTTTCCGTGCAGGTGCAATGCGTTTTGATGCGTTTTTCACGCGCATGAAAAAAACCTGAAGGATTACAAACAACATCTCTTAGCAACCATCAGTGAAAAACGCATTGCATCCGCACTTGCTTCAGGATGCAATGCGTTTTTCACTGAAGCCCCATTCACTTCTATGGGTTCAGGGCAGAACTGATGCGTGAAAAAAAACGCTCATGTACACAGATCCATTGAAATGAATGGGTCATAATTCAGTGTGGGTGCTATGCGTTCATGTCACGTATTGCCCCCGCGCGGAAAACTCGGTTATGTGAAAGGGGCCTTAGGGTCACGTAATGGAAGTGCGGATGCGGACAGTAGCATTGAGCAAAATCTGAAGTGGAATTTGGTCCGAAGTTTAGGAAAACTTCGATTCTAAACGAATTTTTATATTTAAGTTAATTAATTATTATTAGATTACTATTTTATTGTTATATTAAGAATATTTGTATTTAATATTATGTTATTACATCTATATCTTTATATCCATTAAGGAGGCGCTCACTAGTATGCAGGAAGCACGGGGAGGGGTAAGTGTAGCGCTGTTGGCGCTGGCTGTACTCACCGCTCCCTGGTCTTCTCAGGGCCCGCGCTGCACTGTCCTGACTGCATACAGCCTCAGAATGTGTTGCGCACACTATGACCTGACGCTGCACACAGTCAGGACACAGTGCAGCTTGGGCGCAGGGAAGACCAGGGAGCCTGACTGCCAGAGAGACCACTGGACCTGCAGAGTAGCGGCGGAGCTGGAGAGGTAAGTTAAATTATTTATTTTATGTCTATGTTTATGTCTCATCTGAGGATCTGATATGGGGGTCTGATCTGAGATCTGATATAGGAGTCTCATTTGAGGTCTAATATGATGGTCTGGTTTGAGTTCTGATGAAAAATATGTTTTTTTCTTATTTTCCTCCTTCATAGTGTCACCTGCCGCTACAACGTACTATTAATTCAGGACAACCCCTTTAATAGTTCTGTGAACCTGAAACTTGACGTTTGAAAACTCATATTCCCCAATGTGACAAGAGTGACAACAAACCACCCAGAACACTTTGCCCTGTTCTAGAAAACGAACACACTGTACTCCCTGACAACACAACATTAGTTCTATTTATGCCCTCAACATCTCTTAACCTTTTATGTTTTTCAGATGCTTAATGCTTCTGCTGAGGACATCACTTCAGAGGAATTGCACCAGAATTACAAAAACGTAGCTGCTATATTCCAGAAACAGTGCCATACCTGTCCACAGGTTGTGTGTGGTATTGCAGCTCATCCGTATTCATGTCAATGAGGCTAAGCTGCAATACCACTCACAACCACTGAAAATGTGTGATGCTGCTTCCAAAATAAGTATGCGATGATTCCTGATCCTGGGTAACCCCAAGGGGGACAACCAGTGGGACCAGTATAGAAGTCAGATTCCATACAGGATAGAAAATAATTGGTGGAATCTGACTGTGTGCTTTAGTGTGGCCTCCTTTGACTGGTGCTGGAGCTGCTTTACAAGTTGTAGCTTCAATGAAGGTGGGAGGAGGCCTGACCTGACCCCTGCCCGCAGTTATCAATATACTCCTGTGTTTAGCTCCACGCTAAACTGTATACAATGCCATGGTCAAATCGGATGTATATCATCGGCACTAATGCTAAGATTTTTAAACCAGAAACTATTGGCTGTTAAAGGATATGCCATAAGTGACTGATAAATGCATGTCACACCTCTTGGATCCACATCCATCAGGATAACGGGTGTCTGTGGCCCCTCTGAAAAGCGAGGGTCCCAGAGGTGGCATTAATGGCATATCCTGTGGTTTAAAAAGGTTTCTTGTCCCAGTATAAGGAAAACTAGAACTAAAAGCAGCAAAGTGGGTCCTGAAGGTCTGCAGCTGTCAAGCCATGTGGGGAGTTGTAGTAGGTTGAAGGGAAGTTGGGTGACAGGGATTGAAAAATGTATTAACTTTATCTATTTCTGTATCTCTTATTGGAGGAGACTTCTATAGATAATACCACCATCCATTGTTCCTTTACTAATGTCATGATCTACCCAGATATTACTGCCATACTATGTATTGCACAACTAACTCCAGATTTCTCAAATTTTCATTCTAATGCATTTGACCTATGTAGTAAAAGTTATTCATCCCCCTGCACCTTCTTTCATCCACTCTTGTTATGTATTTAAATCCACGAATACTGGCAGCAAGTGATGTTTTGTCACTCATCAGACAAGATGCCCAGGCGCTGATAACCATAGACCTTGCCCCTTGATCCTGTCGGATGACGACTGCTCCTTCTTATCTGGTAATAAATGACTAACCATGTCCAAACTCTCCGAGCTCGGATCTTCTCTGTCAATGCCACTTGCTACGGGCCCGTTCACACGGTGGGATTTTGGAGTGGACATTGCACCAAAATTTCGCTGTCTGCCTCCGATTGTTCTCAATTTGGTGCAGAGCTGAAGTTCGCGGGTCAGTGGTTTAAAGCTACGATCATGCCAAGAAGGGACGTGTGTGGACAGCCACCGATTAAGCTGCAGCGGCTGTCCGCTTTCAGCTTAGTGCCATTCGATGGGGCTATGCCGTAAGCGGGTCAGCGGCATCTAAAGTTAACCACTTCCAGTCTGCCCATTGACTATAAACGTCCTGGTAGTGGATCTCTATCTCTGAATGGACGTTTTAAAACGTCCTTGAGCTTTGCCCCCTGTGTGCAGCACCTGTACATAGAAGCTCCATGACTCAGCTGCCTCCTGCCAGCCAAGAACATGGAGCTTTAACCTGAGACCTTTTTTCCTGGCCTCCAGGCTTTTGATCACTCTGACAAGCTGTCAAAGCCATCACAAATGCTTGTACTATCTCCCTCTCATTACTGCCGGTCACAGAGCAGTTTACAACCACATATGGGGTGTTTCTGCAAACTTCAGAATCAGGAAAATAAATATTCAGGTTTGATTTGCGGTTTACCCTTGCTATCTTATAGGAAAAATGAATTAAAAATTGAAAATTTCACCTTCCTTCTGTTTTAATTCTTGTGGGAAATCTAAAGGGTTAACAAACTTTGTAAAATCAGTTTTGATTACATTAGGGGCTGTAGTTTCTAAAATATGTTCATTTATGGGAGGTTTCTATTATTTAAGCCCCTCAAAGTCACTTTAGAACTGCAAAGGTCCTTTAAAATTAACTATTGGAAATTTTCATGAAAATCTTAAAAATTACATCTAAAATTCGAAGCCTTCTAATGTCCTCAAAAAATAAAATTACATTTCCAAAATTATGCCAACATAAAGTGGACATATGGTGAATGTTCATTAATAATTTTGATATCCCTATGCAACTTAAAAGCAGAGAAATTCATATTTAAAAAAATTGTGATTTTTTTTCAAAATCTTTAGTACATTTTGGATTTTTTATAAATAAAGGTAAAATATATTGACTCAAATTTACCATTAACACAAAGTACAATGTGTCACAAGAAAACAGTCTATGAATGGCTTGGATAAGTAAAAGCGTTACAAAGTTATTACCACATGAAGTGACACATGTCAGATTTGCAAAATTAGGCCTGGTCAGGAAGGGGGTAAATGGCCCGGATGGGAAGTGGTTAAGAACCCTGGCAGTTTCTGCCATGAAAGATGTGGCAGATTGTGACAGCACACTGACCTAAAGGGGTTTTCCAGGTAAAACATTTTCTTTCGATTAAATAACAACTATGGACTTATAGATGGTGCTGGGCTGGTCAGATACACCATTCTGCTGTTTTCACCATTAGTCACAAGACTACTGAGCTCTGGTCCTCAGCTTTGGGCCGTTGAAGTAGGCGTGTCCTGTTCGTTCACACAGTGAGAACCCCTCACTATCCTCCTTTACATCCAGTCAGGTCAGAACTCCACTGAAGCCAAGAGGCACAGGAGCAGTCTACATCTTGACTCCACAGCACAAGCATCTGACACATTGAGGTGGCAAGGAAGAAGGGTCAAGTATGGGGATCACATGCTGACCACTGGGGCTGTGTTAGCCTGGTGACATAGGGGGCAGGTGATCAATACCACTCACTACCAATGAATTGTGTTAGTCCCATGGTGACTTGGCCAGCAGTGGAAACAGTGTAAAAGCAAATCTGACTGGTGCAGAGTACGACTATAAGTGAGTAGTCCAGCATTGTTATTTAAAGGGACAAAAAAAACAAAAACATTTTTACCCAGAAAAGCCTTTTAGGGAGGCAAGGCCCATGGAGAGAAGATGGGTCCTACAGGGCAGACAAGATGCAGCATCTACTGTACAGTTTATTAAATAAACAAATGCTCTGGTAACCGAGCGGCCCTCCTCCTGTCACCACACTGTTTTTGGCATCAGCGGGCTATGCAGCCAGGTGGGTGAAAAAGTGGGGGTTTGAGAGAGGCCCCATTTCAGGTCAACCTGAAAAAATAAAAGACACGCGACACATAGTATTGATAAACCATGTTTTCTTTAATATTTATATATATATTTCAATGTAGATTTACCCTCTTAGATTTCCAGTTTATGATCAATCAAGCAATTTAGGAAAATAGATCATATAACTAATGATTCCTGTTTATACAAATTGTATCCTCAAACAAAGAAAGTCGTGTCCTGCTTACAGTATGGAGAACTGTTATCTTCTATAAACATTTAAAAGCATAGAAAAAGACAAAAATGATAATAAAATAACCTTTGGATTTCCTGGTCCCAGCCCGTAGATCTGTACGGAAGAGTAAAATATGTACAAACTGGCTAATAACGATGTATACCATAGAAATATGAAAGGCTTTCTGAAACGTGTGACGGTTTCAGTTCTTGTGAGAAGAATCTACCTCAATGTGCTGAAATACTATAGTTATTAACAGCTGTCAATATGACAGCACGTTATATCCCGCTCTGCGCGTTGTATAGACCAGCACATGTCCGTAGGCCGGAGTACCTGAACTGGAGCGCACCAGTGTATGATAGCGTTCAGCTGCAGGGCTATACTGTCTACATTACCTTCCTTCACAACATGTTTTTATATATATAGAAGGGTTTATGATTTCATAACAAAAGGGCAGTTATCTGTAAAATCAGCCAAGACAGATCACAGGGATAGCTACAACATGACCGACCATGAGAAATAAAATACCTCCCGATTCTAATGAGTGTCTTATATGTAAGATGTTCCACATCAATGAATATCCCAAACTTGACGATCTACAGGTCCTGGTTTTCAGGACAACGGGGGTCATGTGCTAACGTTCTACACCAGTTTTATGGCGTAGAATAGTAGCAAATTTTGTCTCAAGTGAGTTTCTGCAATAATATTTGTGACTTTCTAGCTATTTCTGACACCTTTGCCACTCTTCAAAAGTGAGCGGGAGTAGGAGGGCCACGGACGAGAGCTACGTCCCAACTCGTTTACTAAAATGGCGTTACCTTACACTAGGAGTCTACTCCAGCTCCTGGCTGGAGTAGATTTCTTTTCTGGCGCACAGACAGGAGAAGATGCAACACATTTCCGATTGGGTCAGATCTGCCCCCAGTGCCTTCAGTGGAAGACTCAAAATCCATGTTTAATCTACAGGTGCATTTTACAGTGGATTTCACCTTTCACAGATGAGTTGGGACAATCTGTGGCAGAACAGAGCTGCCAATTTTATGGCATGCTCTCAAAGCTGCTCTAAAACCCATTCACATGCATTGTATTGTAGATCTGACGCAGAAAATCAAGAGATGTCTCGACAGAAGAAATGTGACGCTTCAAGTTTGAGTCTGGTTTTCTAGGATGTAAATACTGATGGCCTATAATTAAAATCAGATTGTTCAGGGTCTGACTCCCAGCATCCCTGCTGCTCAGAGCTCCTCAGAGCAGGGTCTCTTCTTCAGGCCTGTGACATTAAAGGGGTTCTGCAGTCCTGTAAAACTGATGATCTATCCTCTGGATAGATCATCAGCCTCTGATCGGCGGCGGTCCGACACCCGGGATCCCCGCCGATCAGCTGTTTGAGAAGGCAGCGGCGCTGCAGGAGCGCCGCGGCCTTCTCTGTGTTTACCGCAGGCCAGTGACGTCACGACTAGTATCACTGGGCGGGGCTAAGCTCCATTCAAGTGAACAGCGCTTAGCCCCGCCCAGGCCAGTGATACTAGTCGTGACGTCACTGGGCCTACGGTAAACACAGAGAAGGCCGCGGCGCTCCTGCAGCGCCGCTGCCTTCTCAAACAGCTGATCGGTGGGGGTCCCGGGTGTCGGACCACCGCCGATCAGAGGCTGATGATCTATCCAGAGGGTAGATCATCAGTTTTAAAGAACTACAGAACCCCTTTAACTTCATCGGTCACATGGCCTTCTGCAGCTACATGAAGGGGATTGAGCTGCAATACCAGGCCCAGCCACTACACAATGCACAACACTGTATCTAGTAACAGTGATCACCCAAGGGCCACAGCCCCTCCAAACAGCTGTTCAGCTGGGGTGCCGGGTGCTTGACCCCCACCATTCTGATATTGAGGACCTGTCACTTCAGCAATTGGTATTTATCATGTAGAGAAAGTTAATACAAGGCACTTACTAATGTATTGTGATTCTCCATATTGCCTTAGCTGGACTAATTTTTTTCATCAAATTGTACAATACTTGTTTCCATGGTTACAACCATGTGGTGGCCGTGCTTGGACACTATAGAAAAAAGTACTGGACTATACGTGCTCCTGCGGTCCCAGACACCAGAGCGCCTGTGCTTTTTCAAGCACAGCCACCGTTGCTGGATTGCAGGGTGGTCGTAACCATGGAAACAAGCCGTGTATAAGGTGATGGAAAAATTAAACTAGCCAGAAAAAAAAGCAATACGGATAATCACAATACATTAGTAAGAGGCTTGTATTAACTTTCTCTACATGATAAATGCTATTAGCTGAAGTGAGACAACCCTTTAAGGATAGTTCATCAATATTAAAGCCCTAGAAAACCCCTTTAATAGTTACTATAAGGACCCAGGACTCAGTGTAATTTTAACACTCACAAAGAACAAAATTACTATTTAAAATGTGTTTTTATGAAATTATTTTTAATAAACCAGCAGCATAAACTATTCAGACTCTTTTTCTGATGGACTTGATAAGACTATGGTGCTCCACTCTCTCCAGAGCACTAGTCCCTGGTTTCTACTAAAGTCAGCAGGAGCCATATACAGCTGTATACTGATGACCCCCTAAGTGGTGCCAACAAGCAGCCAATATATGTGTGTGGGGGACCAGTGCTCAATATTAACCCCTGATTGACCACTCACTATGTCTTATGGCTGTAACTAACTGCCTTGGTTCTTAACGCAGGCTCCTGCTTCACAGCCAGGGTTGGAGATCATGTCATGGTCCATACTGCGGCATGATCAAAGGGGGCTCCCCCATGCAAACGGGTCACCAAGTTTCCAAGTGACCCAATCAGAGACTGGAATAGCGATCCGCAGCTAACCCTGAGGAGCTACAAAGGACCCCAGCTCTGTCTGTGCAGTAAGCCTGCTGTCGGGGCACAGTATTGTTACCCTAACAGCAGGCTGTGTCACACTGACCCCGAGTATAATGTATTGGCATAGAGGACTATGTTAATACATTAGAAATCTGAAATAAAATTATAAAATAGTAGTCCTACAATAGGATTAAAAAAAAATGATATAACTGTAATAAAAAAAATAAAATATGCACCCCCCCCCAAAAAAAAATCACCATTTAGTGTAAAATACATTTTTGTGCAGACATTAAGTAAAAATAAAAAATACATGCAACCATCATATCCTGAAAAATTTCATTATACGGTTATTTTATGGGAAACAAGAACGGCATAAAAAATCAATTTAAAAAACGTCAAAAATAGCTTTTTTCTATATTTCTGCAGCCTAAATTACACCGTAATTTCTAAGTACCCCCGAACAACGCCAAAAAATAATAACAATTCTCCTGCATAAAACAAGGACTTGGACTGCCACGTCAGTGAAAAAAATAAAACGTTATGGCTGCTGAAATGCAGAGAGGCAAAAACTAAAAAAATGGTTTGCTGGTCATTAAAAGGTTAAAGAAGCAGAGTATCTTAACCTTATCAATTACATCAGAAAAACTCCCCAAATTTTTAAAGCTGCTGGTTTCTAAGAGAGAAAAAATACTGTAGGTCTTTACCGTAAAGTAAACCTCCACCATTTATTGTCATGTTTTTAGGTCGAAAATTCTATGCCGATTAATTTAATACCTGTATAGATGCTGGGTCTCAGTTTTTCTGATAAAAGGCTGAACATTCCCTGAATATGGAAACTTCTATAAGACATCCTTCTGACTGTCTAAAGCTGCCTCTAGAAGAAGCTTAGTGAATAGTGTTATTATTGAATTCAATGTAAAACCAAATGCAGTAAACTCTCAAGCCCCCTCTAGTGGTGACTGCAGGCATCCAGCAAGCAATCTTTTGAAAATAAACTCTCTTTTACCCCACTTATCATCCACTTCTACTCCCTCGCCTTCAATCAGTCTTAAGAAAGACTTCACTGAGAGATCAGGTTACAGCAACTGCCTATAGAAGTCTGCCAAGGAAGGAACAACTGCAGAAAGAGAGGCACAGACACACAGAGATATTGCTGTTGCTTCTAGGACTATCCCCTACAGTGCTGGATTCACAGCTACACTGCTGCTTATGGTAAAATGGCCAGGAATACTACTATTCCTACTGTACAGACTCACAGCAGCATATCTGGAAAGGTGAACTGAAGCAACAGGTACACATTAAATCTATACCTATGAATGGGGACCGCTCGAAAAAATTAATCAGCAAAGAATTTTGAACCGATACAGATTTTTAAAAATGGTATTAAAGAGAATCTAATACATTGAACGTGTCATATCTGCAGGCAGGAGGAGCTAAGCAGATGGATATATAGCTAGATATATAGATGGATACCCACCCTGCGGCCCTCCAGCTGTTGCAAAACTACAATTGTCAGCATGCTTGCCAAGCCTACAGCTATTAGGGCATGCTGGGAGTTTTTGCAACAGCTGGAGGGCCGTAGGTTGTACATCCCTGTTATGTAGTTTGGTAGGAAACCAGTTATTATAGCTTTTAAGTTATTGGCTACAACCCTGCTCTTTCTATGCTTAGGAGTCCAGCGGGTGGTCCTAATCAGAGATTGACAACTTTCCTTGTATGCATGGTTGTCAATTACGAGTGGGACCACCCACTGGACTCCTCTGCAAAGGAATTGTAGCCAATATAGTTACTAGCTATAATGAATGTTTTCCTCCTGCCTGTAGACGTGACACCTTCAATATGACAGATTACCTTTAAGGCCAGACATTTACCTTAAAGAGGATCTGTCGGCTCCCCTAACAGGTTTGTTTTAGTAAATACTTATATCTCCCATAATATAACAATGGATTATGTCCTCTTATAAACGTGTTGTGCCGTTCTTGTTATTACTACTAGAAATGTAAAAATCCATTAATGATTGGGTGTGACCAGTAGGGGGTATATCCCTATGCACTCTAACATTGTCCAATCAGTGCTGCCAGTGTCAGACTGTGTAGGGATGCACCTCTATGACAAGGGGAATGGCTACAACCAGTTGTTAATTTACTCACGCATATACATTTCTAGTAGGAATAACAGAAGGGACAGAGTTATAACATCCAGAATTGTTATGTCATGGAGAATACAATTAGTACTACAGACTTGTCAGAAGAGCTGACCCGACCTCTTTGAATAAACTTTCTTGCATCAAGTAAATTCCATTTTAAAGCACATTGAACTATAGGGAATGTACCGCAGGAAAATGCTTTGGAAATGAATAAAAACTGTAGATAAGGCAAGTAATAAATATCCACCAACAGACCAAGTGGTGCAGCAGATTCTGACTGTAATGTAGACGGTAGCTCCTATTCCCAACAATGGAAGGAAACACTTTTTAAGATCCACCGTTAAGTGGCAGAAAGACGTTCACAATGTGTCCTCCAGTCTTTAACAGTAACTTTTCCGCCGACACTTCCATGAAGACTGGCCTTCATCCTGTAATTTTTTAAATGTGGGTCCCAGAAACAGCCACCAGCAGAATCCAATGACAACACATATGACTGATTCTACATAATAACCATCTATTATGGTCACACAGGAGCCTCCCAGACCTGTACACAACTGTAAAAATAAAAAAAGAGAAAAAAAAAACAAAACATTGGTTGAGATCACAGACTTCATTATCATGCATAAACATTAAAGAATTCATAATTCTGGGTTATAGATATTGAGGACGTATCCTTAAAGAAGAACTCCCGCAAAAATGTTTATTCTCTGACCTGTTAGAAAGGTGCATAATATAATCTGTAGTGATTGTCATTTTCAGTGACTGTTTCTGTGAGTAAAAACCTCTCTTCTTATTGTAGCTAGGTCATGTGACCAACTCCCTGACCTCCAACTGACCCAGGACAGAAAGCCAGTAACTGCTCTATTCATTCCTATGGGAGCCTCACTTTCAGTCTCATAGGAATACATAGAGAATTAGACTTCCTGTCCACACATAAGTCTATGTGTGAGTTGGTGGGTCTAATTGCTGGTCACATGACACAGATAAGAAACTTCAGAATGATATAAGTCCAAAATTCAGACACTGGTAAGAAAATGACATTCACTACAGATTATATCATGTACATTTCTAGCAGGACAAGGAATAACATTTTTTTCGGGAGTTCTTCTTTAAGATAGGTAATGAATATCATATTAGGGGATATTCTGGGGGTCCGACATATGACACCTCCATCAATCAACTATCTGCGTAGAGGTTCTACTTCTGGAGCAGCGACTGTTCATGTGCCCCTACCTGGAAGTTAATGAAAACAGAGGGGGTCATTTATGAAACTGGTGCAACCAATTAGATTCCTCCTTTTATTTTCCAAAGGAGCTGTGAAAAATGAAAAAATGAAATGTGGAATCTAATTGGTTGCTATGGGCAACTAAGCCAGTTCTACTTTACACCAGTTTGATAAATGACCCCCAGAGTCTCTATGCTTATGCCACTACTTGGAGCAGCGACTTAGGAGCAGGACTGGCAAGAACTCTTGTTGATGAGACAAATTGATTCGTTCATCCCTTTTATTAATATACAGATGTAGCCGAGCTAAAATTGACTGATGACACATGGCACAGTGTTATCGCGTGACAAAAGCCATGGAAATCCATTGAAAAAGTAAATTAATATTTTCTTGCCGTTGTTAACTTAATGTATTAAGACTGTATTACACAGCTCGATGTGGCAAACGATTGTCAGGAAGGAAGCGTTTCTTCCCGCCAATCGCCTGCTCACTAGTGGAGGAGACTGCTGCTATTACGTGCTGTGATCTCCTCCTCAGCATGGGGAGGAGTGATTACTATGCCATCACTCGTCCCCATGGTTTACCAGCGGCAGATGGTTACTAGAAAGCACAATCTGCCGGCTGAAAATGATAATTTTTTAACAGGTCAAAAGATTTGGAATGCCCGATGATCAAGCGTTTGCTCGTTCATCAGACAATCGGCGGGCAGTGTAATACAGGATTTAACCATCAAGTTTAGCATCTGTATCTGCATTCATAGATTTCCATGTTTGCTTTTTATACAGTGATAACATGCCAATATACAACAGTTACGGAAAGTTGGCTGTTGTTCTGTTGGGCCTCCTGCTCCAAACAATGTAAAATGCACAGACCTATAGAAGGACTTACCTCAGAAGCTTCGTGGTCAGCACAGCTCTGTCCATCTGCTCCAATACATTCCTTACTGGTTAGATGGTCGACAAACCAAAGGGCCATTGTGGCTGGCCAGTTCCCTCCGAGATTAGAAACGGTGTTTAAAAGGGTCATATAAGTTCCTCCAATAAAAGGGTCGCTAACTTTGGCATTAAAAGCCATGATTGCCACAAACATGCTATATAATGCAACCTGGAGAAGAAGAAGAGGTATCTGATGAAACTAGCCGCACTGTAAATTATACCATACAAGGGATTTATGGGAGGACCAGATTGTTAGGGATGATATTCTGCAGACTCTTCTTCCACTTCCAGAGCGGCGACTGTGCATGCACCGTTAGACTTCTGGGTAGCAGCAAATTAACAGTCGCTGCTCCGGAAGTGGAAGCAAAGCCTCTAAGCTTGCACCACTATTTGGAGCAGCGGTGCAGGTGTGTCAATAAAGCGGCAGGGGGAGCATCTTTAGCATCCGGGACAGCCCCTCACAGGTGAAGAACTCTTGTTGATGAGATGAATCGATTCACTCAACTCTAATCCCAAGGTTTGTGTTATTGCATATTTAATCACACTTAGTAAATATATTTATTCACTTAGCCTGTGTAAGTGTATTCTTTCTCAAATCTTTTGAATTCACGTTACGTTACCGTAATGAATTAGGAAAGAGGAGAGGTCTGCAGCACAAATGGCTACACTTGAAGGGAAACAACTTTCATCCCATCTCTAGAAATGTTATATAGTTATCAGTGTCTATAGGTAGGAGTGCCCTTTTCCATCCTCCAAGGATCTTACAAAAGCCTAGATGGGTAAACTTAAATTATATTAATCGCCCATCTACCACATACAAAGTTATCTGGATAGTGATCATATACAAATCCACATGAATAATTCTATTCTAGTACTATTAAAAGGTTAACCACTAAAATGTATATATCTTTTAGTAAAATGGATGAAAGAATACAGTAGAACAGATAGTAGTACTGCCTTGGAGTAGAAGTTGTACATCTCACACTCATGAACTTAAAGGGGTTGTGCAGGCTGCCGACACCCCAACCGATCAGCTGTTTGAAGAGGAGGCAGGGCTCCATGCGAGCACTACTTCCTCTTCATTACACTGCCCGTCATCTTGGAAGTTTCGTCTTCGCTCCATTCACTTGAATGGAGTGAGTATGTGTAATTACACAGCGCCACCGCTGCAAGGGAGATGACGCATAATGAAATGACAGGAAGTCAGATCAGATATTGATGAGCCATCCTGACGATTGGTCATCAATATATATGGCCTGCACAACCCCTTGTAATTCATGTCCACAACTGTGTACCACTTATGTAACAGTGACAAAAATGTAACAGAAATTTATATTCACCTGATGTAAGGCATAGCTCAGCAGCAGGGCTGCGTAGTAGTAAAGAGGGAACCCTCCCTCATGGCTTACATGTGGGGTCCACCAAACTAAGAAGGCAAATTCCAGGCCCATGAGCAACCTTTAGAAAAGTGAGAAATATGCAGTTAGTAAAATCAAAGGCGTTTTCTAAAGGCCCATTCCCATCATTGGTTGTCTTTGTATGACATACCCTCGTATCTATTAACTCCATAATGATCAGTCCTAAAATGGCCTTAATGACTGGACACTACTTTGTGATTTAGGACATGTGGTAGTTTAAGGACACTAACTTTATTTGTTGGACTAGCAAAATAACTGTCACAGTTTTTGGAATTTTCCACTCGAATGCATATCCCATGACAAGCTCCAGATGTGTATCTCAACCGTATCTATAAGAGATCCCATCTACCTCATAGCGGAGCATTCTTTTGGGTTTGTTTGGGTCAAGGCACTTCGTAAAAACCCTTTTTTTTTTGTTTTCTGTGAAGGGAGTCTTATCAGTGATTTACACAGGGTGTGTGACAGCGGGCCCCAGCTGATTATCCTTACACAGGGTGTGTGACAGCGGGCCCCAGCTGATCATCCTTTACACAGGGTGTGTGACAGCGGGGCCCCAGCTGATCATCCTTTACACAGGGTGTGTGACAGCGGGCCCCAGCTGATCATCTTTACACAGGGTGTGTGACAGCGGGCCCCAGCTGATCATCTTTACACAGGGTGTGTGACAGCGGGCCCCAGCTGATCATCTTTACACAGGGTGTGGTGACAGCGGGCCCCAGCTGATCATCCTTACACAGGTGTGTGACAGCGGGGCCAGCTGATCATCCTTACACAGGGTGTGTGACAGCGGGCCCCAGCTGATCATCCTTACACAGAGTGTGTGACAGCGGGCCCAGCTGATCATCCTTACACAGGGTGTGTGACAGCGGGCCCAGCTGATCATCCTTACACAGGGTGTGTGACAGCGGGCCCCAGCTGATCATCCTTACACAGGGTGTGTGACAGCGGGCCCCAGCTGATCATCCTTACACAGAGTGTGTGACAGCGGGCCCCAGCTGATCATCCTTACACAGGTTGTGTGACAGCGGGCCAGCTGATCATCCTTACACAGGGTGTGTGACAGCGGGCCCCAGCTGACATCCATTACACAGAGTGTGTGACAGCGGGCCCCAGCTGATCATCCTTATACAGGTTGTGTGACAGCGGGACCAAGCTGATCATCCTTACACAGGGTGTGTGACAGCGGGCCCCAGCTGATCATCCTTTACACAGGTGTGTGACAGCGGGCCCAAGCTGATCATCCTTACACAGGTTGTGTGACAGCGGGCCCCAGCTGACCATCCTTACACAGAGTGTGTGACAGCGGGCCCCAGCCTGATCATCCTTACACAGGTTGTGTGACAGCGGGCCCCAGCTGATCATCCTTACACAGGGTGTGACAGCGGGCCCCAGCTGATCATCTTTATACAGGTTGTGTGACAGCGGGGCCAGCTGATCATCCTTACATAACCTGAATTCCTACTTCACTAAGAGAGTTCAAGAAGGGCCTGGATGTATTTTTGGAGGGTAATAATATTACAGGTTATAGTTACTAGAGAGGGGTCGTTGATCCAGGGAGTTATTCTGACTGCCTGATTGGAGTCGGGAAGGAATTTTTTCCCCTAAAGTGAGGAAAATTGGCTTCTACCTCACAGGGGTTTTTTTTGCCTTCCTCTGGATCAACTTGTAGGAAAACAGGCTGAACTGGATGGACAGATGTCTTTTTTCGGCCTTACAAACTATGTTACTATGTTACTAAAACAAGAACATTTTTATATAAAGATGTTGGATGTGGTTATTTTACATATTTCCAAACAATGACCTGAAAGGCATGGCTTTGTGGAAGACATTGAGTGGCTTGGGCCCCGCAGTGTACTTGCTGATTATCAGTGGCAGTAATATCTGTAGTGGAACCATTGGAACTGCCAGAAGTGCCAAGTGTTCTTTGGGGACTCCACGTTCTATCAGTTTAAGACCAGTAACCGCATCGGCCGCTGAAAATCCAATCTGGAAGAGACACAGGTCAACTGTTAGAGTACACAAGCTAGTGCCCAGACACATAGGCATATGGCATATAACAAACAATCACAATCTCTACCAAGCCATGTGCCATGAGGGTAGTGGTATCCAACCTGTGCTTCCCCAGCTGTTCTTTACTGCTCGGTGGGGCTTGAATGAACTGAAGAACATTATATAAGTGTAGAGAGTAAAGTACAGCGCCTGTAAACTCAAGACGAGTCAATGCAGAGCACTTGATCCAAAGATGTCTCAATACCAGAGCACCCACCAAATAAAGAACATCTGTTATGATCAACCACATTAAACCAGGCATACTGCTAAAATGAGCCTTTTTTCTCTGCTATTGGTATTAACGATGCAGAGAAACTCATACATAAATGAGGTGGTCAGAGCACCAAGGAACTGGCCTTACCCTTCAGAGCACCACTTCACCTCCACTTCTCCCCATTGCCATTCCCCCTCCCAGTGAGATTCTCATGAAATCTCATGAATGCGCTGATGGCAGTATCATTGCTGCATATGTAGTGCAAATCTCAGAGCGGGGACTGCCCTGAGATCTTCACTGCACCAGCGCATATGCAACATATCAGGGCCACGCATGGAAGAAGGGAGGATCTCACAGGGAGAACTCCGAGCATCTCATTTACATATAATTAAAAGTAATTATTTCTCTGCATTTGTAATACTGACTGTAGAGAGAATGGGCTCATGTATAGTCACCATGATCAACCCTACCGGGCAGTATACCAGTGTAACAGGGCTGAACATGGGGAGAGACTCTTTAATTGATCATGTCTCCCAACCTCATTGCCTTATCCATCTTATAAGGCAATACTATATCACTATTATATGCCATCACATTATGATTGGTGAGGGTCTGACCTCTGGGACCCCCAATGATGAGAATGAAGTCGGAAATACAGCGAGGCTGTCCGGGGCAGGGTGTGCCTATGTAGGTATTTACTCTTCTCTTTGGTTTCTGCAGGTTGGTTACAGACAATGGTTTACATAAGAACGCTTCTAGTATCTCGCCTGTTAAAGAAGAACTCCCGACAAAAATTTTATTCCATGTCCTGCTAGAAATGTACATGATATAATCTGTAGTGAATGTCATTTTCTTACAAGTGTCTACATTTTTGACTTCTATCATCCTGAAGTTTCTTATCTGTGTCATGTGACCAGCAATTAGACCCACCAACTCACACATAGACTTATGTGTGGACAGGAAGTCTAATTCTCTATGTATTCCTATGAGACTGAAAGTGAGGCTCCCATAGGAATGAATAGAGCAGTTACTGGCTTTCTGTCCTGGGTCAGTTGGAGGTCAGGGAGTTGGTCACATGACCCTGCTACAATAAGAAGAGAGGTTTTTACTCACAGAAACAGTCACTGATCAGGAAATGACATTCACTACAGATTATATCATGCACCTTTCTAACAGGTCAGAGAATAAAAATTTTTGCGGGAGTTCTTCTTTAACTAAACAGGTCCTCCGCTCACAGGAAAGGAGGGCAAACAAATCCTGCTGCGCACTTTACAGAGCGCATACACCGGGTCTATATGAGTATAATGGTCAGGAGATCCAGATCATGGCTGGATTCATTTATTCTCTTCTGGCTTTAGATAAAAGAGAACTCCATCAAAACCTGTATGTGTGACTCCAGTCCGTGCTACAGAAATCCATTGTATTCTGCCTGCTGTTTCTGGTCCTGCTAAACTGGTAGTAACACAATATTATAGTGGATTACATTGGTGTTCACCAGTACAAATAATATCTCTACCCTACAGAATTCTCACGTATTATGGAATTTTACATCTACATGTTGCATTACCAATCCTCTGCAATAGGTCTTTTTAAAAGGGGTATTACAGGACTGACTTTTTTTAAATTGCCCCCCATTCCTCCCCGACAGACCTGTGAAGGGAGACTTAACCGCTCCTTGCTATTCGGTTCTGGCTTTGTCAGTCCTCGGCTGTCTTTACTGTGTTTCCATCCCTGTATGTAAACCTCTGGCATAGATGGGATCACTGCAGAGGTCAGTCATTGACTGCAGTGGTGCACGTGACCCGGTTCATGCCAGAAGTTTACATGCAGGGACTAAAATGCAGTGGAGACAGCTGGGGACCCACCGACCAGGAATCATGAAGAAGGCAAGGAGGCTTCCTATCACAGGTCCAGCAGGGCCAGGGGTGGAATTAAAAGTCAATCCTGGACAACCCCTTTTTTCAAACAATTATTTTAGCCAAAGCCAGAAGTGAATCCGGCAGAAGGGAGAAGTATAAGTCCTTCCTTTATATTTTCACAAAGCCATAGTAATGACAATTCAGACAAAATGCTATGACCTGTGGCCTGGTCTGGGCTTTCATTAAAGGGGTTGTCCGAGTTATGAAAAAAATATATATAGCACTGTAAATCTGATGGGCAGCAATATATAACTAAGTTGTTACTGGCCTTTGCTTAGCTGCAGTAACAACAATCTCTGCCCCTATCCCCCTGCTCTGCAAAGGGAGTGAATACAAGTGCTGCCCTGAGTGACATGTATGCCTGCTAGAATACTCAGCAGCATGTTGTATGTGTAGGACTACAAGTCCCAGCTGTACAATGACACTGCTGATACACACAGGAACTTCCCCTACCTTTCTTGTGCAATACGTTGCAGAATTCCTCTGCGCCCAACATTTGTCTCCTCACTGCCTGCAGCTACTGTTGTAAAGCCTCGAGCCCTCAGTGTGTTCTGGCTGAAGGGGTTAATGTTTTATCTGAAGGAATCCAGGGAGAGAGCAGGAGCCAGCAGTGCAGGGGGGTGTGGCCAGCACAGTGACGTCTTGTGTACAGACTCTTATCTGATCTCTAAGGCTTGTGCACAAAACATAACAGAGCAGGGCGAGAAGCTGACATCACAGGTCATGTGACCCTCAGTGAAATCTGAGAAACCAGCAGCTTTAGAAGCACAAAAGTGTATGGGAAAGTTGTTATATTTAATTACTTATATTTATATATAACGTTATATTTAATAACTTGGACAACCCCTTTAATGGGATGCAGATCTCTACTATGGCGTGAACTACCAAATCCAACACGGTAGATCAACATTTTGACAGATATCGTTTGCATCTGTTTGCGTCATCAGAAAATGGTATAAACCGGTCTCTTTGGCGGTTCAGAATCACTAACATATGGTCATTTTACCCTATAGTCCATTGAAGATTTACCCGCACACAATGTTTTTTTTTTTTACACATTTAACAGATTAATACATAGTTGTAGAAATAAAAAGGTTATCCCATGAGAGCATAAACACATTAAAATAATGTTTAATTCCGAAATGACTTATTTTGGTGGTAGTGGCAGTGCCTCCTGAATCTTGTGTCCACCTTCACCAGCAAGCAGAGAAGAAGACGCATGTGCTGGTTACCATCATTTTCCTGATCTGCATCAGCGCTGTGCATGACTACCTCTAATGACAAGCCCAACTGATGAAAATGTGTGTCTAAAAATGAAGGAGCCTTACCACTGACACCAGTTACAAAGACTTATCCACTACCCACAGGATAAGCGAAGGTCTAAGTGCTAGGACCCTGTGTTCTCCAGGTGTAATGTAGCAGCGGTCACACATGCTGCCACTCCAATCCCCTCTACAGAACTGTTCATCCATCCTCTGCAGTTCCACAGAGCTGACTGGAGCAGAAGCGTGTACGCATGACCGACACTCCAATTAAACAAGGCCCTCATTCCTGTGATCGGAAGGGGCTGCAGCAGTCAAACCCCCACCTCTCCTGAGGATAGGGGATAAGCTTTGTAATGGGACAACCCCTTTAAAGTTATTTTGGCAACATACTATTTAAAATGCATTCAGACTGTTTATTTCTTAAAGGGATAAGTTTACATGTCTTGTAATTGTCTCATTAAAAAAGAAATTAAATAAAATTTAAAAAAAGCATTTACATTGCAAATATACTTAAAGGGGTATTCCGGTAATAACTCTTAGATTAGTGAGGGTCCTACTGCTTGGGACCCCCACCAATAACAAGTACATCATGATACCCCCTGAGATGAACGGAGTGGCCATTTCTGTACTGGGCTATCCTCTGTGGACAAGAGATAACGTCACATAACCGGAATACCCCTTCACAGTGTGACAGCTTTCATGGAATAACCCATTTACCTGCACAGGAAAGAATACAATTACGGATGCCATGTACTCACTTTGGCGGTTAGAATCATGAGGCAGAATTTCTGGACGGCGGGCATCCTCACTATGCTCAGCAGTAATCCATAAGCCTCCTTCACACTTTCTGTCTCTTCTCTACTAGCTTTCCCATTTGGGTGTTCTTTCTTCATCAGTGCGACCAAAGTTGTGGTTATCAGAAATACTGCTCCCCAGAAGAACAAGAAGTCTGAAAGATCAGAACCAAGTGTTATACATTAGATCACTTCACAGGCAAATCCTGGCGCACAAATATCACTGCGTGCAGACGTTTTTGTCCTGCCAAATCCCGACATATTTGCCGGGTTGTGATTAAACCTCCGCCAGACCCCATTATAGTCAGTAACATCCAGCAATGCCGGATACAGAGCGCTCTGGCAGGCTGTTCTCTGCTGAAACTAATGCCGGCAGTGTGAAACAGGCCTTAAAAGGGTTGTCCCATGAAAAACATTCTACAGTTTCCAAACCTGGATCTCAATACATTTGTAATTGCATGTAATTCAAAAGTAAGTATAGCCTGTGAGCTATTCAATAAATTATATCTGTATAGAACTACCAGGCTGTTTATTCTTTTTCTTATTTCTTGGTCTGGAGAAAGCTACAGCAGAAAAGACACGCCCCCTGAGCTGCCGCAGAAAAGACACGCCCCCTGAGCTGCCGCAGAAAAGACACGCCCCCTGAGCTGCCGCAGAAAAGACACGCCCCCTGAGCTGCCGCAGAAAAGACACGCCCCCTGAGCTGCCGCAGAAAAGACACGCCCCCTGAGCTGCCGCAGAAAAGACACGCCCCTGAGCTGCCGCAGAAAAGACACGGCCCCCTGAGCTGCCGCAGAAAAAGACACACACCCCTGAGCTGCAGCAGAAAAGACACACACCCTGAGCTGCCGCAGAAAAGACACACCCCCTGAGCTTGCCGCAGAAAAGACACACCCCCTGAGCTGCCGCAGAAAAGACACCCCCCCCTGAGCTGCAGCAGAAAAGACACCCCCCCCCGAGCTGCAGCAGAAAAGACACCCCCCCCGAGCTGCAGCAGAAAAGACACCCCCCCCTGAGCTGCAGCAGAAAAGACACACACCCCTGAGCTTGCCGCAGAAAAGACACACACCCCTGAGCTGCAGCAGAAAAGACACACGCCCCCTGAGCTGCAGCAGAAAAGACACACGCCCCCTGAGCTGCAGCAGAAAAGACACACCCCCTGAGCTGCAGCAGAAAAGACACGCCCCCCTGAGCTGCAGCTGAAAAGACACGCCCCCTGAGCTGCAGCAGAAAAGACACACCCCCTGAGCTGCAGCAGAAGACACACCCCCTGAGCTGCAGCAGAAAAGACACACCCCCTGAGCTGCAGCAGAAAAAGACACACCCCCTGAGCTGCAGCAGAAATGACACACCCCCTGAGCTGCAGCAGAAAAGACACACCCCCTGAGCTGCAGCAGAAAAGACACACCCCCTGAGCTGCAGCAGAAAAGACACGCCCTGTGAGCTGCAGCAGAAGAGACACGCCCCCTGAGCTGCAGCAGAAAAGACACGCCCCCTGAGCTGTCAGCTTGATATAAATCTAGTAGAGCAATGGATGGGGAGATCTATGGATCCATGTGAGGTACAGGGCTGGTTCTAGCTTTGTTAGAAAGAGATTATCATGTACTATGTGATGTCTGATTTTCATTTTTTTTACATTAATTATGGAATAAGCCCTGTAATAGAAGACAATGTACAGTAGCAGTGCACAGATAAGAGTGCTGTACTGTATTATCTACATGAAGCTACAAGCCTTTAGGTTTCTTTGTTAAAGAGGACCTGTCACCAAAAAATGCAATGCAATCTGAAAGCACCATGTTATAGAGCCGGAGGAGCTGAGCAGATTGATGTATATTTTTACCAGAAAACAGTCAGTAAAACTTGTAATTTTTGCATTTACATCTACAGCCTTGTAAAGTGTTATCGGTACAGGGAGGCGGTGTTATCAGTGACTGACAGCTATCTCTCTATGTACATACACAATGCTATCAATCACTGATAACACCGCCTCCCTGTACCGATGCTGTTCATAGAAGGTAGAAAAAAGCAGAGATATAAATGTATAAATTACAAATTTTACTGAATCCTTTCCCACAAAACTATATATCAATCTGCTCAGCTACTCCTGCTCTATAACATGCTGCTGTCAGATTATATTGCATTTTTTGGTGACAGGTCCTCTTTAAAGGGAGTCTTTCAGCTGTTTTTCACCTATATAACTAACAGCAGTGCCCCACAGAAGATTGCATACACATCTCAGACATACCTGTGTGCACTGTGTGTCTGTATTACATGTCACATCCCAGACATACCTGTGTGCACTGTGTGTATATTACATGTCACATCCCAGACATAACTGTGTGCACTGTGTGTCTGTATTACATGTCCAGGAAAAGCACTTTTATTCTGCTGGAAAACAGCTCCCAAGTGCCCGGCTGAAAGTGAAACTAAAAACAGCTTTCTCTCCTGACTTGATTTCTAACAGCTATATCTTCTGATATACTGGATATAATGCTGTGATTTTGGTAGCATTGGAATGTCAGCTTTCAAAGAAGGTTGGAACCATTTTATCTATCTGCTACCAATCCCAAGATATGAGCAGCTAAAGCAGCCCTCCCCTCTTCAGTCTGGTTTCCTTTGACACTTGCAGCAGCAGAGCTGGGCACTTAGGAGCTGTTTTCCTGCAGAATAAAAGTGCTTTTCCTGGACATGTAATACAGACACACAGTGCACACAGTTATGTCTGGGATGTGACATGTAATATACACACAGTGCACACAGGTATGTCTGGGATGTGACATGTAATACAGACACACAGTGCACACAGGTATGTCTGGGATGTGTATGCAATCTTCTGTGGGGCAGTGCTGTTAGCTATATAGGTGAAAAACAGGTGAAAGACTCCCTTTAAACTGGGGAAAGAGGTGATTTGAATTTTTTTTTCCCATTTTTAAAAATGTAAAACTTTTTTTTACCTTTTTGTTTTTTCAGTTTTCCAACTCCAGTCCTCTGGGCCCACCCGCCGGTCACGATTTGGGAATATCCCACAGAATGAATACCTGTGGTAAGTCCTGATGGATGAATGCTAATTATATCATCTGCTCAAGAGTAAAGAAATCCTGAAAACATGACCAGCAGGTGGGCCCTGAGGACTGGAGTTGGAGACCACTGCTCTAGAGGCTGTGATGTGAACAAGCAATCGTCTGATCTCTTAACCCATAGACTATAATGATCTTCCATTGCAGCCTATGGGAGATTCACTATGTTGCTATGGAGGTCTGCCACAGTCCAGGCTTGATAGGAACTTTGCTATGACAGGCCTCAGAGTCTTGAGAAGAAATCAGGCTGCCATAGCAACTGAACAGTTCCTGCGATCATAGACACAAAGTGTCTGCTGTGTAACATAGGAGGTCCCCAGAAGCTATGGTGCCCGCTCAGCTCCTGAGCTGCCGCCATCTTTAAAGACCGGAAAGGGTCAGGAAGGGGTTTTAACATATTTTTTTCCCATTTATGCAGAAACTTAACCCCTCAATATCAAACGTCTTTAACCAATGACCACATAGCCCCCCACCCACATGCTTGTTAGACAAAGGGGCAGCAAATGCATATTACACTCTAATGAACATATGTTAGTGTGATCTGCATAGGGGTTGTGCTTCACTCTGGTCAAACTGAATTTTCAGGTTTGACTAGAGGCGTACTTTAAAAGGGATTAATGTTTTAAGTAAATAATCCTCACATAAAGAAAGGTTAGGCCGGGTCTACACATTGTGCTTACTTCGTGTCCATAGTGCGTGTGTTTGTATCTTATGTCACTGTCTAATAAAAACTGCACTTCAATTTCCCACAGTTTTCAAGAGCTCTGTTTGCCATCAGCGCGTGGAACCATTCAGTCATACAACCGGACTGGTCACTTGTGTTTATCAGGTGCAGTGGACACATGGCACCACAAAAAACAGCCAATTTCAGGCCACGTTGTGGCAGCGGACCTGTCAGGTTTGGGGTGCCCTGACGGCTGTACTGTGTCAGATGGACAGGATCTGGTTGCTGACAGCAAGCAAAGTTGTGAAAAATGTTGAGGAATTCAAACATAACATCTATTAGAAAACCGAATAACTTACAAACATACAAGAACAAAAAACTGTAAGTTACACATTGCTCATTCTCATTGCAGATTCCATAAAAAAAAAAAAAAAAAAAGAGGGTGAATGCAAACTAAGTAATGCAATATGCAGTAAAGTCCTTAAATCCAGCACCTGAATTGCAGGCCCTCTCCACTCATAGCCCATCTCTCTAGGATACGTGAGGTAAAAATCCTCTGGTGTAGGCCCGGAATAAAGACACATTGTAGAACACGTTATGTTAGTAGATTATTGAATTTAACCACTTCAAGACCAGGCCTAATTTTGCAAATCTGACATGTATCACTTCATGTGGTAATAACTTTGGAACGCTTTTACTTATCCAAGCCATTCAGAGATTGTTTTCTCATGACACATTGTACTTCATGTTAATGGTAATGTTTTACCTTTATTTATAAAAAATCAAAATTTACTGAAAATTTTGAAAAAAAAAAAAAAAAAAAATCACAATTTTTTAAATATGAATTTCTCTGCTTTTAAGTTGCATAGGGATATCTAATAAAATTGTTATTAATGAACATTCACCATATGTCCACTTTATGTTGGCATAATTTTGGAAATGTAATTTTATTTTTTTAGACGTTAGAAGGCTTCGAATTTTAGATGTAATTTTTAAGATTTTCATGAAAATTTCCAGTAGTTAATTTTAAAGGACCTTTGCAGTTCTAAAGTGACTTTGAGGGGCTTAAATAATAGAAACCTCCATAAATGAACATATTTTAGAAAACTACAGCCCCCTGTTCCTGATACTAATAATTAAC
The DNA here is from genome assembly GCA_900303285.1 of Rhinella marina. Lineage (NCBI taxonomy): Eukaryota > Metazoa > Chordata > Amphibia > Anura > Bufonidae > Rhinella > Rhinella marina. The sequence goes on along the minus strand of ONZH01015683.1, from coordinate 65,191 downwards.
ATAATCCGCGCCACATACAACGGGGGGTCCTGTGGACGAACGGGGGTCTCTTTTGGAAAAAAAAACAAACAGAGAGGGCATCAGTGGGGGCGCCCTATAAGGTAGATCCTTTAGTTTGTATTTCAAAAAGTGATGAAAGGTCCTCTTTAAATCCAGCACCTGAATTGCAGGCCCTCTCCACTCATAGCCCATCTCTCTAGGATACGTGAGGTAAAAATCCTCTGGTGTAGGCCCAGAATAAAGACACATTGTAGAACACGTTATGTTAGTAGATTATTGAATTTAAAGGGATTGTCTCAGGGGTTATGACCACCCTGCAATCAAGAGGTGGCCGTGCTCAGGGGCGCACCACCAATGAGCCCAGGTGAGGCAATCGCCTCAGGCAGCACCAGGTGGGGCAAGAGGGGGGCATCAGAAGGGCCATGGGCGATGAGCCGTTTCAGTTTTCGTCTCAGGCAGCAGAAAGGCTAGGTGCACCCCTAGCCATGCTTGTACACTATAGGAAAGTGCTGGCCTCTCTGGTGGTCAGGACCAGGAGAGCCCACATAGGCACACATGCACAGCAGCTCCCACTCCGACCACTTTGTATTTGCTCTGCAGTGGTGGCTGTAAGCCCTGAAATATGAGAAGTGTATAACGTGATGGAAAAATTAATCAAGGCAGCAAAGGAAGGAACATGGACAATCACAATACATTAGTGCCTTGTATTAAAGGGGTTCTCTCACTTCAGGAAATGGCATTTATGATGTAGAGAAAGTTAACACAAGGCACTTACTAATGTACTATGATTGTCCATATTGCCTCAGTTGCTGGCTGGATTCATTTTTCTATCACATTATACACTATTTGTTTCCATGGTTACGACCACCCTGAAATCCAGCAGTGGCGGTCATGCTTGCACACCATAGGAAAAAGCACTGCCCTCTCTGGTGGATGGGACTGCCCGAATGCACATAGGATGTCACTTTTCCCTACAGTGTGCAAGCACGGCCACCACAGTTGGACTTCAGGGTGGTCGTAACCATGGAAACAAGCAGTGTGTAATGCAATCAAAAAATGAATCTAGACAGCAAAGGAACAATATGGATAATAACAGTACATTAGTAAGTGCCTTGTAGTAACTATCTCTACATGATAAATGTAATTTGCTGAAGTGAGACAACCCCTTAAAGGGTTATTCCCATCTTGGAATAAGATAAGCCCCCATTGTCTTATAGGTGCGGGTCCCACCGCTGGGACCCACACCTATGTCAAGAACGGAGCCCCAAAAGTAAATGAGGGCGCACTGCGCATGCGCAGCCACCCTCCATTCATTTCTATGGGGCCAGCGAAAATAGACGAGCGCTGGCTTGCCCATTTCCGTCGGCTACATAGAAATGAATGGGAGCGGTGGCCGCGCATGCGCAGTGCGCTCCCATTCATTTCTATGGGAGCAGCGGGGCGCTTCCCCCCTCCGATCTCGATATGCCCCCATTGTCTAAGATGAGAATACCCCTTTAATAAATTCAATATATTAAAGCATAAACCATACAATTCGGAAAGGTCCCTCCTCGGGAACATCCACCTATGGAGAGAATGGGAGATTGCTTATTTTAAGCAGGAGGGAAAGTCATAAAGAATATTTACCTGGAAGTGTCACCAATCCCTTAGGCTGTGGCGTAGATCTTAAGTACTTGTTACAAAAGTCTGCAGATTCAAGTGCTAGGAACAGAACATTCCCCATGAAATATCCGGCTGTCTGGCCTACAGAGTTGCACGTAGAGGCATAACCTACATTTTCCCTAGACAGCATGGTCAGGGCCCAGCCATCCACAGCAATGTCCTGAGTGGCGGCCAGAAACTCAAACAGGAAGAAAGTAGCAGTTAAAGCCAACATATCGGGTCCATGTTCTCCGCTCAGGAGGTCGTCCACTGTTACGGACAGGTACATCATGAACAGTCCAATCAAGTACTGTGTAGGAACCAGCCAAGATTTTCTGCGGCCAAACCTCTTGATGTACAGAGAGTCCACCAGTGGTGCCCAGAGCAGTTTCAGACTGAAAGGCCAAAATACAAAGCTGAAAATGGCTTGGTCCGTATAACTAACGTTTTTGCTCTGGAGAATTAACGGAATACTACCAGCCAGTCCCAAAGGAATTCCCTGCAAAATATATAGGAAAAGTAGTAAGAGGATGTTCCCCAACTCTCCTCGGAGACCTGTGAGGCCTCTGTGTGCAGGCACTTCCTGTAACAATGCCTCCCTGTCTCCTTCCTCCAGTTCATCTTGACAGTTTAGGTCATTGCCGCCCATCTCAGAGAGCTGGTAATGCTGGCGCCGCTGTCTGCTGTCTTTCTGGGTGAGCGTCATTCTGTCTTTGGATGTCTCTGTCCAGGTATTAAATCTGAGGAAAGAAGAGACGAGTCAGAAGAGAACATAGCTGGAGAAGAGCCTTAGGTTAGGATCACACAAACAGCCTGCCTCCTCCTAAACCATGTGACTGATCACATGGTCATGACATCATTGAAGGTCCTTGCAAGCTATGGTGAATGGAGTGTTTCTTCTCTGCCTGGGCCTGTCAATCAACAGAGCCTCTAGGAGAAGGTAACGCCCCTTGCACCTAGAGGCCTTATTAGCATAAAATAAAAGTTCATTTTATATAAAAATGGGGGCACCATTAAATAAAACAGATATATATTTGGAATCAGGTGACATTAGCACATCTCTAATGTCAGCCTGATTCATACCGAAAAAACTGGTGACAGAAACCCTTTAAATAACGGAAATTATGGAACTGACAAAAACGGATGCAAACTGATCGGAACTGATGCTCAAAAAAAAAAAAACATTTCAGAATAATGGAAAACAAAATGGTGATATGAATGAACCCACTTGTGCAAAGACACATAGGCCACAATGCATTGAACTCATGGCCCATGTGAAAGTGGCCATTATCGTTTAGTTATTTGAAAGAAGCCCTTGGCTATTTGTGGCCTAAAGTTTTTTGATGTTTGCCCTGTCAGCAAAATTCCCTAGAACAGGGGTCAGCAACCTGCGGTACTCCAGCTGCTGTGAAACTACAATTCCCAGCATGCTCCAATCATTTCTATGAGAGTTCTGAGAAGTATGCATGCTGGGAGTTGTAGTTTTACAAAAGCTGGAGTGCCGGAGGTTGCCTTCCCCCTGCCCTAGAAGCTGCCCTGTAGCCACTGATGATGATACAGCCTGAACATAAGGTCACATAAGGAAATGCAGAGATATTCCTTATGAGGAGTTTTCACGTTGCAGGTTTCCAGTGATGAGAACTGTCTGTGTCGCTGTAATAGTCCTCGCCATTATGAGTCTTATCTGCTGAATTACTGATATCCTAATAACACTAGAAAAACTAGAAATAATATAGATACCACAGTAAGCAAACAGAATCACCCACATGCACTTAGTAAACTCAGACCTGACGCTGCGTAACAGATCTGGCGCCTCTTGCTAGAGGTTGGACATTTTCCACCTTTTAGGGCTAGTTCACATGGCGCAATTTGCAAAGGCGGTTTCTGCCATGGTTTTTCATGCCCCACAGAATGGAGCCAAACTGCGAGCGGACAACCTGCCATAGGTTCCAGTGCCAAGAATGGACATGACCTCTCTTGGCGTGGTCGTGGCTATAGATCAGAGCCGCATGAAGTGCAGTGTGACTTTCTATTGAAGACAATAGGAGGCAGAGTCAGTGTAGCTGCCAGCAGATTTTTGGTGAAGCTTCCTAAAGAAGCCAGCAAAGTTCCCCATGTGTATAAGGGCATAAGAGGGAAATCTCACACGAGCGCAGACATGGCGTGCGCTCCAGTGGTGATCTTGCTGATGGACGTCTTCCTCTCCTGGTGATCATGTGCAGTAAAATGGCGATGCCAATGCCCACATTTCTAGAATGTGTAGGAGCAGGCTGGGTGGCAGTCTGCGTTAGATTTGAATGTGGGGAAAGTCCTCGATATTTGGGGCCTCATTAGCACATCAAACAAAGTTCTTCTTCTAGGGGGGGAGGGGGAAGAGAAATGCTAACGGAACAAGAAGTATGTCTTATATCAGGTGTGTGGACTGCGGGCCAATGTAACCTGTATAATGGAGGGGATAGACTCCCATGGCCTACTTTAGACTAGGGATCAGCAACCTTCGGCACTCCAGCTGCTGTAAAACTACAACTCCCAGCATGCACACTTAGGCCCCATTCACGGTCATGTGAATGGGGCCTTACTCTGCTGTTCTTGTAACTCCTACAGAAGTGAAAGGAGGATTGTGGGAGTTGTAGTTCCAGAACAAATGGAGAGCCGGGGGTTGCTGATCCCTGCTTTACACCATTATTTTGCTCATGTCTGTAATAAATCTGGTGCATTTTACAGCTGCACCGTGCCTCCTTTTGTAGATACTTTTGAAAGTGTCTAGAACAGGGGTCAGCGGCCTCCAGCTGCTGTGGAACTACAACTATCAGCATGCTTTATTCACTTCTATGGGAGTTCAGAGAACAGCGAAGCAGTTGTACCTGCTGGGGGTCGTAGTTTCATCACGGCTGCAGAGGTCACTGATCTCTGGGCTAAAAAATGGAAGCATCAGTTCTTTAGGCATAACTGATCTGCACCTAAAAGAAGCGAAACATGACAGCAGAACTCTAGTGCAAGGACTTCAGTAAATGGGGGTCAGTGGTCTCCTCAGTTACCTGCCCTAGGAATCTGACAGCTTTATGCAGGGGTTGGGATTGGGGTGAGCAGGGCACTCAGGTGACTGCAGCTTCTTATGGAGGGACAGAATTCCCATTACGGACAGGTATGGGAATGGAGACGCGTCCGGTAATAAGTCCAGCAGCAGCTCAGCATATGGTAGACGGTGAGTAGGTAGGTAGGTGCCCATGAGGTAAAGATATATTAACATCACCGCCTTTCGCTCTTACCTTGCACTGACAGCTCATCACTACCATCTCGCACCGGCTAGCCTCCTACTATCGTCCGGCCTGGAACAATTTCTTAGTCTTGAAACCTATCCGGAACCAAATGTTCAGTGTTTTGCTTCCCGGGGAAGGTGTTTAACAGAGCAAAACGACCTGCCAATGCAATCCCGTTGTACCAACAGCGAGGCCTGGCTCTCCTTCATGTGCTACACGTGACAAGATGTAGAGGAAGCCATGTTTAGCGAGGGCACTAACTTATCTTCCAGTTCTCCCATGGGCTCTGTTGACGGCTGTCAGTAACGTAGCGGTAACGCTATGAACGTGCAGCGGTGACCTCATACTTTGCTTTCCTCTTCTATGACTTGGCCCTAATAACGCCACGAATTGGGCTCTCTCCCAAACCTAACATGGCGTCTTGAGCCTCAGGAGGAGTCTTTTTTGGTTGGTGCTCTAGGGCTCCAGCTGGTGGCGGATGAGCAGGGGGCGGGGAGACTGCGGATCACATATTCTTTCTACCACCATTCTATCCGGCGCCAAAGCCGAGCTCTCAGAGAGACATCCCCCAGACCTGCCGCTCAGCCCGCGGCTACTCATGGCTCTATGTAACGGAGACTCCAAGGTCAGTAGTGCACCGGGGCGGGGGAGGTAAAGGGGCTGTCAGATGAGGGAAGCACTGAGCGGGGGGCCAGAAGCTCCCCAGCCGAGGCCTTGTATCTGTTGACAGCGCAGGGGTGACGGTGTGGGGAGCACGGGCTGCAGCTGCCACTGGAGCTGTCATGTCCACCCGCAGCCTGCCCAGGAGATGCCAGTCACTAGGGCCCGGAGCGGGCTGATCCCACACGTGGGGGCCACATTGTCATGTGTGCATGTGAGCCGAGCATGTGCCGGTGCCGCTCCGCCTCTTGTGTGTTGTTGGGGATGGATCTGCTCCTGTTACCCACAGTGCAGGTTCCTAGAAGTTGGGTTCTGGTAAAACTTTCCCTTTTAATGTGGTCAGCCCCATCATGCTATGAAGTGTTAGACTGGTGCTGACCTCAAGCCATGTTCACACAGCACTTTACAGGTCCCTGACCTCAGTTACCCCTGTCTCCCCTTTCACACGGTCCACACATGACCAGAAATTTTACCACCGTTTCTCATCACAGAAAAAAAAAAATGCCCAAAAAGTAATACGGCCTCATACACACCATCATATTTTTTCCCTGGATGCGGACCCATTCATTTCAATATCTGCATCCATAATGTCTAGTAGTGCGTCCTGCAAAACAAAAAAAATCAAGATGTCCTATGCAGGTCCGTTTTGTGGACAAGAATAGGCCTTATGACAATGGGGCCCACGGCACAAGTATTTTTATTTTCTATATTTTGTGGATCCGTCACTTGCAGACCGCAACATAGATATTCATGTGCACGAGGCCTAATGCATCAGTACTGGTTAATCACGGTAAAAGTTCTGATATTCACAGTAATAAATACGCTGTTATTAGGCCTCATTCACACGACTGTTTTCATCCACGTTTTTTGCGGATAGCGCGCTGACCCATTCATTTCTATGGGGCCACACAAATGATAGAACATGTCCTATTCGCATGTCCGTATTGTGGGCCAGGTTAGTCTTTTCTATGGATGCAGGTGAGTAACATGCAGAGTGGACAATGGAAGGTATCCGTATGCTGCGGACAAAAATAGAGACCCGGCCGTGTACGTGAGGGTATATGTACACACTGCATATTACTTGGGGATTTTTTGTGCATAATGAGATTTTCAGTCTCGTACACAGTGCGTTGTTTTTTTTTTCTCTTGATATTCTTCAGTTTTTCTTCACGCTCGTGAAAAACGCATGCAATCCGGACGGAAAACACACGCACTGGACGCAGTTGCAGAAAAAACTGACTAAAGTTGGCTGCAAAACCATCAGTTTTTTCCTGAACAGATCCGGACACAATCTCTATCGTTTGTGTGAACGAGGCCTTGGGGGCTGTTCAGATGGAGCATTCTGTGCTGGCTGTAAAATGCAGCCTCCCATTGAAAACAGTTGGAAGCAGTTTTCACGCAGTTTCACGTTAGCTTTTTGGGCTGAATTTGTGCCAAATTCGAAATACGTCGACTGAACCCCCCCATGTGATGTTTGTAGCTATTTTTTGATAATTTTATTTTATGACGTGCTTAAAGGGGTTGTCCAAATTTTATCAAAACTTGGACAACCCCTGTAAGCTACCTAGACTAAATGAATGACCGTAAAGTCACTCGCTTTCTCCCCTGCTTATTCCTGCGCTCCTCTCCCGTCCTCACCGCCACTCTTTGTTTTTTGGCTCAGCAGTGACGTTCCATGCATAGGTCATCGCGGCAGCCAATCACTGGCCTCAGCAGAGATGTCCCGTGCGATTGGCTGCAGTGTTGACCTGTATATGGAACGTGACTTATGGCAGCAGTGGGTGCATTGGAGTGAGAGAGAGCTTGAAGAAACGGAAGAAAACAGGTATCCATTCAGTATATTAGGCCTTTTTTTTTTTTTTTGTTCCTCATTGTTCTTTTTTTCTAAGGTATTATATGGGTGTGTAGGTACAGTATCTCATCACAGTCACATCACAGTTGCAGATGAAGTCTTCTTCTAGCCGCCCAATGACAGACCGTCTTACATTTTTAACCCTTTGTTACATAGGACACACGTTCCCAGTGGCCCAGACATGTGGCATAGTGTGACCCCCCCCCCTTGTAAGATCAGATGTGACAGAAGAAGCCTTCTAGGGCTGACCTTAAACCAAGGGTTATCTGTACTCAGCAGGACTGTGAGGTGCCAGCTGCCAGTACATGGCGTTATCTGCGGGGACATCTTCAGTTGGAAAAGGGTTGGGCCTCTATTTCTTTTGAGCTGAAAAATAAATAGTGAAGCACGCACACGCGTGTGCTCTTCTCGGGGAGGTGTTTGGGATTCAGGGCTGGAGCTGCCCATACACATCAGACTAAAGTTGATGTCGGCCATTATGAATGTTCTTCGGGTGACATGTAACGGCAGAGTATCCTTTCAGTCGACCCGTGCCACAAAGTCACCATCTGGAAAGATGTCGGCCATGTTTGACATTCTCTTCCCATAGTCAGACAAAAGATCTTGACCCTCAAAGAAAGATTGCAAGTCCTTTGCCAGCGTAATGTCATTTAATATCTTTTTAATTTTGTAGGGAAGTTGATTAAGTGTTCTTTTATATGTTTTATTAGTGAGTTTTTTTTTTTTAAGCCTCCCTTTAGGCTAATTTCATAGGAATGTTTTCAGTCCAGGAAACATGCCCCATGCGATGGCCACGTTTCCCAGACTAAACACTTGAACTCACAGCATCAAGATAATCTATGATGATATGAGCTCCTTCCTGACCGCACGTCTTCTATAGTGTACTCACATAATGCCTTGAGTGCAGTACAGCAGCCCTGTGGTCAGGCAGGAACTCATAGCATCCGAAGTCATTATGATGATGTGAGTTCGAGTCATCGGTATTCGGTATGGGAAATACAGTCGTCACACGGAATGTGTTTCCCAGACTGAACATACTTGTGAAATTAGCCTTAGCATCATTACTAAGGAAAAATGGCATCTTCCGTGAATACAAATAACTGTAAGATGCTTCTCAGCCTGTCTCTTCTTCTCCTGCTGCCTCCCTTCATCTGACTCATTCAGATGTAGCTTTTTACCACAAAACAAATGCCTCCACAAGTGTCCTCTGCCTGTAACTTACTGGTGGTGCTCATCTCTGACAGGAATGGTTCCAGGAAGATAGGACTCGGACAGTGAATTAGAGGCAGAGGGACATGGGTAGAAAGAAGGTATAGTTTTCTGATACGACGGACTTGTATACCACAGATGTAGAGAGGCAGGCTGAGGAGCATCCTACATTTCCCTGTATTCTGTATATAGTAGACGTTGTAGACGGATTATCCTTAGCAAACCTCTGAGACTTGATGAGGGGATGGTTTAGAGGCCTTTTTTAATAAGTGTACAAAATTCCCAATTAAAGTATTTAAAAAAAAAAAAACACTTAAAGGGGTTAGACCATGGTTGACGTCAAAAATGAAAATCAGACGTCATATAGGACATGACAGTCCTTTCTAACAAAGCTAGAACCAGCCCTGTACCTCACATGGATCCAGAGATCTCCCCATTCATTTCTCCAGTTGTTCTGTTAGATCAGGGATCAGCAACCTTCATCGCTCCAGCTGTTGTGGAACTACAACTCCCAGCATACACACACACTGGGCTGCTCTTCTCACTCCCATACAAGTGAAAGGGGAGGATTCTTTGAGTTGTAGTTTCAGAACAGCTGGAGTGCCGGCGGTTTCTGGTCCCTGTGCTAGATTTATTTCAGGCTCGCAGCTCGGGGGCGTGTCCTTTCCGCTGCAGCTCTTTCCTTGCAACTGTCAGTTTCTGACAGATGGTATGGCTGGTGGCAGTAGAAGATTTAAACTGAGCACGTGCGACCACCTCAGTAAGGTGGACAAGAAATGAGAAGAACAAACAGCAGGTGGCGCTGTACATATAGTTTATTGAATAACTCAGCGGCTATACTAAACTTTAATTACATGCATTTACAAAAGTATTCAAATCCAGGAGCTGGTTTGAATGTAGAATATGTTTAGTGGCACAACACATTTATAACAAAACATGAAATTCACATTATAATTCAGATAACTCCCTTCCCCCGTCATTCAGAAGGTCTGTGAGACTCCGTGCAGGAGGCCTTCCCCTCCCCCTCACCATGATGTCTGGAGATGACTTGACATATCTGCCTGGCACTCATCAGTTTTATAGACTGCATCAAGCAACATGTTTCCTGTAATATGTTGAGCCGGATCTTCTACGTCACCTAAGCGTGTGATGTACCATGTGGGGACTTTTACATAGATGGCCTGTCTGTGTGGTTCTAGAACAGCTGATCAGTGGGGAGCCGGGAGGTGGCCCCCCACCAGCCTGATATTGGCGAGCTGTTGTCAAGATAGACAATCAATAGAAAAGTCCAATATACCGTAGTCAATCCGTAACATCCAAGCAGAAGCTCAGAAAAAGCCATCTTATTGCTGTACATTTTGGATAGTATTTCTCTTACATATGTGCACTATGTGGCGCATTTATTCCTTTTACATTTTTTTTTTTTTTTGTAGTGGAATGGCCCCTGTATGAATGTATATTTGCCAGGTAGCGGCCGGATCTGTGCTGGACCTTATTATAGATAATGGGGCTGGTGGGCACTCCGGTAATGTCGGATCCAGAAAGCTCCAGTAGCCTGCTCTCTGCCGGATCTCCTGCCGCACATGTGATCTCTGTGGCGACATGCTATTTGCACACTTGCTGTTTGTCAGCCGCATGTCGGCATTTGGAGGAGAGGCTTAGGAGAGAATTTATCATGAGAGGAATATCTGAAGTCAGTTTTGCTTGAGTCTGTGTTGTCGTACCTTATGCCACATTTAACAAATGTCATCTGTTGTATGATAAATTTGTCTTAAAGAAGAACTCCCGCAAAAAATTTTATTCTCTGTTAGAAAGGTGCATGATATAATCTGTAGTGAATGTCATTTTCTTTCAGAGGTTGAAATTGAGAGTTTCCACTCTCTTCTTATTGTAGCTGGGTCATGTGACCAACTCCCTGACCTCCAGCTGACCCAGGACAGAAGGCCAGTCACTTCTCTATTCATTCCTATGAGACTGAAAGTGAGGCTCCCATAGGAATACACAGAGAATTAGACTTCCTGTCCACACATAAGGTGCTGTGTGAGTTGGTGGGTCTAATTCCTGGTCACATGACACAGATAAGAAACTTCAGGATGATATTACTCAAAAATTCAGCTACTGGTAAGAAAATGACATTCACTACAGATTACATCATGTACATTTCTAGCAGGGCATGGAATAAAAATTTTTGCGGGAGTTCTTCTTTAAGGCAGATTATTGTAAAAATGATTGCTAACGATCGTTTGTATGAACACTCGTTAGCGATCATCTGACAATGTAATACTGCCGCCGATTACCAGGTGAACGAGCAAACACTCATCGGGTAATCGGGATCTTTTAATATGCTAAAAATTCCTGGTTTGCCAATGGCACATTGTGCCGTGTACTAGGCACTGTGCTGCTGGCAAACAATGAGACCGTATAAGGACGAGCTATACTGAGGAGGAGATCGCTGCTTGTAATAGCAGAGGTCTCCTCCTCCAGCGAGCAGGTGAACGCTTCCATCCCGACAATCGTCTGCTCTATCTGCCTCTGTAATAGGGCCCTGATCCTTAAAGGGGTTATCCAAATACCAAAATATGCCCCCTAATGCCCAGGCCCTTCATATACATTATACTTGCCTGCTCCCCAGCACTAGCAGCTAGGGAGGCATGCCCCTGTTACGGCTTGCCTGGAATGGTTGGCTGCACCCCCCCGTTGCTGGAATTGTGCAGGGATCTACGGGTGTCGGGGAGCAGGTAAGTATAATGTATACAAGGGGCCTGGGCATTGGGAGGGGATATTTTAGCCTTTGCTAAGCCCTTTAGGTCACTTTCACATGACTGTGTGTTTTGCAGTTCACAAAACACTGATTCGCAAAAAATATGGATGATGTCCTTTTGGCGTCCGTATTGCATCCATTTTTTTTTTGTGGATCCATTGTAACAATGCCTATTCTTATCCGCAAAACGGACAAGTATAGGACATGCTCTATATTTTTTTGCAGGGCTACTGAACGAACATACGGACATTTTTTGACAACTTATTAAAATGAATGGGTCCTTATCCAATCTGCAAAAAAACCCCGAAATGGACACGGAAATTAAAGTGTGAAGATGAAGTTTCTGATCATTTGAATTCCATTTTGTATCTGTTCAGTTAGTGTTGATTAAAGACCTGTGAGTGCAGGTGCACGGAGTAAGGTTTTGTCTACATATTTTCTCAGGGTTGTTTTGAGATTCTGACTCGCTGCGGACCTGGGAACTGGCCGCTCCAAGGTCTGCGGTGAGAGCAGATGAACAACACGTACACAGTGACAATTATACAGCGCATGTGCTGGCTATGTTCCACTAGGGAATGGAGCTCTTTGTTTAATTGGTATAAAGCTGTAACCCTTCAGGAAAAAAGTCAGAAACTCATCCTACGGGGGGACGCCTCGTGTAGGGACCGGTGTTTTCCCGATCGAGACTCTGACTGCTTTCGCTGAAAGGGCTTCCCAGCTGATGTCGCTGTCAGATGATGATAACTCAATCGGTGATGTATGTACCTTCATTCAGGATGTAGTCAGGACTCTAGATGAAGTGTTGATGTAATTGTGTATTATGTTCTTTATCCTTTGTGTATAGATAAGTGCAAAGGAAGGACATTATATCACTCTATGTATACACTACTTATTATATGTAATAAAATCATATTCTAAACCTTCCTTTGAAGTGGAGCTGTAGTTCAGTTAAGAGTCTCTCTTTAAAGAGTATCCGAACCTGAAGTCTTGCTCTTATCAGCAAAACAGAAATAAAATAACTTTGTGTGCACTCCACCCTCCAAATGAAGTGAGATTCTGATTTTTACAAAAGTCTCAGTAATAAATCTGGAGGGAAGCTCGTTAACATAGCTGGCCACTCCCACTTTCCCACCAATATTTCTGGAGGGGTGAAAAAATGCTAAAAGTTGAAAAACATTTGTGTAATTGAGCCCCATTTTGCTGATTATTGAAAGTTTAATTGTGGAGTGGAGGCATGATAAATCTGCAATATATCTATCACTGTTTTTTGTTGTTTTTTTTTTTTGCGTTCCATGCGGCATAGCACCAGTGCTCCAGATGACGACCAAAATAGTCGCCAATGCGACTTTGAATTTACAAAAAGTCTTGTAGCCATTTGGGCCTACACCCAGCATTTACCGATACTAGGCTGCGCTACTGCACAGCCTAGTTTCAGAGAACATGGTGCGCACTGCTCTCAGCGTGCTCCATGTTCCCTCAGCAGCACAGGGGAGAAGGAAGCAGTCTGTCCCAACTCCCTGTGCCGCTGCTTCCACCAATGAGGAGTGAGAGGGAAGGGGAGGGTGCACTGTGCCACCAATGCTCATAGCTATGTTTAATAAAAGTACAAAAGGCAGGTGCCGGCGCAGATTCCATAGCCAGCACCCATGACAGGGAGCTGACAGTGTAAAGTCCTATTCACCCTGATAGATCTCTATTAGGGTGAATAGGACAAGAGTTCTAGCAACTAAGGGGGTTAATACTTAGTAAATAAAAAGTAAAAAAAAACAACAATATATTAAGTTTAAGGGCCCATTCACATGACCGTGTGAATGCGTCCGCATCTATTCCACAATTTTGCAGAATAGATGCGACCACATTCACTTCAATGGGCGGCGTGCAAACTTGCCGCGGCTCCACAAGAACAACAGCCGACAAGAATAGGCATTTTGAACAGGGTGCCCAGCTGTGTATTCTGCAAATCCGTGGTATTGCGGATTCGCATTTTTGCGGATGCGCAATACGGCTGTCTGAACTAGGGTTGTCACGATACCAGAATTTTGAGTTCGATACCGATACGTACAAAAGTATCACGATACTCGATACTGATACGATACCTCGCCAAAATAAAGAAGAACCTATTAATGCCACCCTGGCCCTTATCTGTGCACCCCTCACCCCCCCCCCCCCCCCAGACCTTGCTTTTGACCCTGCTCTGTGCACCACCCTGGCCCTTTCAATGCAGCCCCTGGCTCTTATCTGCGCCCCTTTGGCTGTGCCTACCTGGCCCCTGTCTGCACCCCTGGGATCTGGCCCTTGTCTTTGTACGACTCTTCCTGGTCTGCGCCCCTGGGCCCTTATCTGTGCCCCACTCCCTCTTTGTCTGTGCCTCTCTGGTTGTCGTCTCTGCTGCCCCCTGTGTGCGCCACCCTGGCCCTTATCTGTGCACCCCTCACCCCCCCCCCCTTCCCCCCAGGACCTTGCTTGTGACCCTGCCCCTTACCCCTGATCTGTGCGCCACTGGCCCTTTTCAGTGTAGCCCCTAGCCTTATCTTGGTCCCCCCAGGCCTTGTTTGCACAGGTGTACTGTGACATCACTGTGTTTATTATCCCTGTACAGTGACATCACTGTGTTTATTATCCCTGTACTGTGACATCACTGTGTTTATTATCCCTGTACTGTGACATCACTGTGTTTATTATCCGTGTACTGTGACATCACTGTGTTTTATTATCCTGTACTGTGACATCACTTGTTTATTATCCCTGTACTGTGACATCACTGTGTTTATTATCTCTGTACTGTGACATCACTGTGTTTATTATCCCTGTACGGTGACATCGCTGTGTGTATTATCCTGTATGACACGTGTGTGTATTATCCCTGTACAGTGACATCGCTGTGTGTATTATCCCTGTACAGTGACATCGCTGTGTGTATTATCCTGTACAGTGACATCGCTGTGTGTATTATCCCTGTACAGTGACATCGCTGTGTGTATTATCCAGTACTGTGACATCGCTGTGTGTATTATCCCAGTACTGTGACATCACTGTGTTATTATCCTTACGTACATCCTGTGTTTATTATCCTGTACAGTGACATCGCTGTGTGTATATCCCAGTGCAGGAAGAGGTAAGTGGTCTGTGTTTGTGTGTTTGTTTTCTATTTTTCAGGGTCGTGAATGCAGAGGACTACGTCGGGGACCAGCTTTTTTTTTTTTTTTTTTTTTTTAAATAAAATGGTCAAACAGGGGTCTGGGGGAGTGTTTATTTCAATAAATGTTTTATACTGGTGTGTGTGTATTTTCTTTTTACAATACTACAGTTTTAGTAATTACGGCTATCTACAGACGGCCCTGATTACTAATACTGGGCTTAGTGCTTGCCGGTATGGCAGGCCAGCACTAAACCCCAACATCTATTACCTCGGCACCCACCGCCATCAGGGGTGCCGGGAAGAGCTGGGTACCCGCAGGACCGGACCTTCTAAATTGAGGGTCTGGCTCTGGGGCGGCTGCAGGCTGGTACCATTAGGCTGGGAAGGGCCCATAACAGTGTCCCTTCCCACCCTGGTAGTGCCAGGCTGCCGCTGCTGGTTGTATCTGGCTGGTGAAGGAAAAAAGGGGGGGACCCCACGCCTTTTTTTTTTTTTTAAATAATTGAATTTTTGGAAAAAAAAAATGGCGTGGGGTCCCCCCCTTTTTTCCTTCACCAGCCAGATACAACCAGCACTGGCAGCCTGGCACTACCAGGGTGGGAAGGGACACGGTTATGGGCCCTTCCCAGCCTAATGGTACCAGCCTGCAGCCGCCCCAGAGCCAGACCCTCAATTTAGAAGGTCCGGTCCTGCGGGTACCCGGCTCTTCCCGGCACCCTGGTGGCGGTGGGTGCCGAGGTAATAGATGTTGGGGTTAGTGCTGGCCTGCCATACCGGCAAGCACTAAGCCCAGTATTAGTAATCAGGGCCGTCTGTAGATAGCCGTAATTACTAAAACTGTAGTATTGTAAAAAAAAAAAAAATACACACACAAGTATAAAACATTTTATTGAAATAAACACTCCCCCAGACCCCTGTTTGACCATTTTATTTAAAAAAAAAAAAAAAAAAGCTGGTCCGACGTAGTCCACCGAATCCGACGTAGTCCTCTGCATTCACGACCCTGAAAAATAGAAAACAAACAACACACAAACACGGACCACTTACCTCTTCCTGCACTGGGATAATACACACAGCGATGTCACTGTACAGGGACAATAAACACAGCGATGTCACTGTACAGGGATAATAAACACAGTGATGTCACTGTATGGGGATAATAAACACAGCGATGTCACAGTACGGGATAATAAACACAGTGATGTCACAGTACAGGGATAATAAACACAGCGATGTCACAGTACGGGGATAATAAACACAGCGATGTCACTGTACAGGGATAACAAACACAGTGATGTCACAGTACAGGGATAATAAACCTCAGGTCAGCCTCTTGTGCCCCCATCAGACCTCAGGTCAGCCTCTTGTGCCCCCATCAGACCTCAGGTCAGCCTCTTGTGCCCCCATCAGACCTCAGGTCAGCCTCTTGTGCCCCCATCAGACCTCAGGTCAGCCTCTTGTGCCCCCATCAGACCTCAGGTCAGCCTCTTGTGCCCCCATCAGACCTCAGGTCAGCCTCTTGTGCCCCATCAGACCAGCGAGTTGTGCCCCCATCAGACCAGCGAGTTGTGCCCCCATCAGACCTCAGGTCAGTGTCTTGTGCCCCCCTCAGATCAGCCCACCCAGCCACTTTTAAAAAATCATACTTACCTGTTCTGGCCGCCGCCGCTGTCCTCAGGTTCCCCGCTCCACTCTCTTGCCTGCCGGCGCTCACTATGTCCTGACGCTGCGTCAGGTCATAGCGTCAGGTCATAGTGCGCGCCAGGGAAGACGGTGGAGCGCGGAACCAGTGAGGACAGCGGCGGCCAGAACAGGTAAGTATGATTTTTTTTTTTTAAGTGGCTGGGACCTGGGTGGGCTGATCTGAGGGGGGTGCGGGGGCCCTGGCAGCGCGGCAGCACGGCAGGCAGATATTAGAACATGGGGCAACGCATTAAAGTGATGCGCGCGCCATGTTCTAAGTATCGGACTGCAAGAAAACTCGGTATCGAGCTTCGGTACTGCACTAGGTACCGAAACCGTACCGAGTTTTCGATATATCGTGCAACCCTAGTCTGAACGGTCCCTTAATCACCCTCTTTTCCAATTTTACATATAAAATATATTAACAATAAATAAACATTTTACATATCGCCACGTCCGAAAAGTCCAAACTATTAAAATATAAAAAAAATCTCCTATGCAGTGAACACGTAACAGAAAAAAATAAAATAAAATCTGCACAATTCGCCAATTTTAGTCACCTTGTTCCCCCCCCCCCTAAAAAAAAAAATAGGATAGGACTGTTCTATTATGGGCCAGACTTTCCATCTTCTCCTCCAAGTCTTTTTTTAATTATATATATTTAAATTTGGCGACTAAAAATTTAATTTGGTTCCTAAATTTTTCAGTTCAGAAGCCAATGTCTCCTAGGCAGAGGTCGCAATAACGCATAAAAATGCGTCATAGACGCGTTTTCAAGCAATTTTACTCCCTGAAAAAAGTCTAAGGCGTACCACTATGCCTTAGACTTTTCCCAGTTTTTCATCAGCGCAGTGAGCGCTGTGAACAGCACAGGCAGCACAGCAATGCTGCCTGTGCCTGAAATAACGGTAATGTCTAAATCCCATACCGTAAAGGGACCTCCTGACGTCACACTATCACGTGACCTTACTAGGCCACGTGGGTCGGCAGCCGGCGCGCTCTGCTATCAGAGCAGGAAAGTCATGGATGGCTGCTCAGCAGAGTCTGTAGCAGTGAGACTAGAGGGTCTGTCTGCCTGAGAGGTAGACGTGAATCCTATGGAGGGGCTGACAACTCTATGAGGTGGGATTCTGAGTTAGCCTGCCATGTGATTGTATGGAGGAGGGGTGGGCCGATATGTGTGACTGAATGGTAATGTCTAAATCCCATACCGTAAAGGGACCTCCCTTCAAGTGAGTGATTTTCCCCCTCCCCCAACCATGGTTCTGTCCAGTCTCCCAGTTCTCTGCTCCCCCTCCTCCTGTCACCCCACTAATAACCCAGCTCTCCCCCTCTAGTGGCCCTGCTCCCCCTGTCGCCCCTCTAGTGACCCTGCTCCCCCTGTCGCCCCTCTAGTGACCCTGCTCCCCCTGTCGCCCCTCTAGTGACCCTGCTCCCCCTGTCGCCCCTCTAGTGGCCCTGCTCCCCTCCTTCTGTCACCCCACAGGGAAGCTGAACAGACTCCACCGACTACAATGGGATCCGTTCAGTTTCCATTTGCGATCTGTCTTTTTACCAGATAAAAAACTCCTGCATACAAGGCTTTTTTGTCTGGTCTTTCAACAGAATCTGCAACAGAGGCTCCAAATGCAAATCCAACACAGATGTGAGCAAGTGCAGGCCTGCGTATTATGTATTTTAATTACCGCAAATTTCGTACTCCTCCTCGGGTAAAAATACTCCTCAAAAATGGTCAGAGGAGTATTTTTACTCTTCTGAAAAAAACGTATTGCGACCTCTGCTCCTAGGTATTTTTTTTGTCTGGAGCACTGAGCAGTGTAGTGTAGACACGCGCACCTGATGATTACTTTCATAATGTACCCCCCAGGGGTCAGCCCGTACCCCCTCATATGCACAAGCACTCTAGAGTGATATGCAGATTTATTAATGAATATGGAATATATGGAGGAAAAGGTTTCTATGGGCAGCGAGGACAGCTTTGACGTTGTCAAAAAGCAACAGTTGTCTATAGCAACCAATCACATTGCTGCTGTTATTTTCTAGAGGGCCTCTGAATAAGTCTGGTTGCTATGGGAAACTGCACCACTTAAGCCTTGCACAGTTTTGACACCTCCCTCCCCATGTTCTAATTTGGTCCACGAGCTTTGAGATTTGAGGTGTCCATAGCAACCAATCGGATTGTTCCTTTCATTGTTCAAAGGAACTCTGGTTGCTATGGGCAGCTAAACCAGTCCTTTACAGCAGTCTTGATAAATCTCCTCCATCCCTTTCCCATGTATAGCAACCAATCAAACCTCTTCTTTCATTTTCAAACTTGCTCTGGTATAGCAAAAGCTGTAATCTAATTGGTTGCCATAGGCAATAGTTTCTATGCTTGAGGCTTATAGAAGTTAGACAGGGGCTCAGCAACCTTTAGCTGTTCACTTCTATGAGAGTTCTTAGAAGAGCAGAGCAAGTATGCATACTGGGATTGTAGTTTCACAACAGCTGAAGTGTCGGAGGTTGCCTACCTCTTAATTAGACTATTTTGTGTTGTACCCTCTTCATTACTTTCTGTAGTGACAGATATAAGCTCCTTAAATGATTACATGACTCAGATCACACATACACTGGTCATATACTTGAGACGTCGGCAACGCAGGAGTACATCTGTCTCAGCTAAGAGTGCACTGTTTATTTCCCTGAGAAGAGGCACCCAAAAGGGTATTCAATATCAAATTTCTGGATGACCTATCCTCAGTATAGAATATCAGTATCTGATTGGCCAGGGTGTGAAACTCTGCACTCCTGCTTATCAGCTGTTTTTGAGTAGTTCAGCTGGTATACCGCTGCAGTAACCAACTCCGTCCACTACACTATAGATGGGGCTGTGTAGTCCTGGAGCTACTCCGGAAACAGCTCATTGGTGGGTGGTGTTGGACTCCCAACGATCATATATTGATGGTTTTGTTGAGGGGAGAACTCAATGGGTTCGTAGGAGATCAGTTCGGCTGTCCTAATTACAGACGTGGTGCGCACTCAATAACTCAAGACGGACACAAATATCAGTTTGGAGTCATCCTCACGTCAGGGGCTCTCAGGTGGTCTGGGGCTGACTCAGTTTATTACCAAACGTATATACACAGGAAGAGAGGCGGGACATTTCCCAACAAGCCAGTAAGAGTTAAACACATATAGTCTTTGTTCTTCTTGACACACATGTGGTCAGTCCAGCACAGGGTCTTGGGGGATGGTCGAATCAGGAAGTGGACACCACCCTTGACCAGTTGTACAGCTGCATAGGAATTCACAGAACTGATGTTACTTTGTAAGGGAAAATAGCAATAGATACATATGTATACAAATGGCATTATACAGTGAGGGGAAAATTCAGTATTTCAACTGATCTACCTTCACAGTTTATCCTGAGGAAAGGTCACAGATACTACATCCTCTTGTCCCATCTCGCACATTGGTGGCATATCACTAGGGTTTGCCCCAGGTGGGACCTGCACCTATCTCTAGAATGTGGCCTCCAGAGTGAATGAGTCTGCACTACGCAAGAGCGGCCACCCTCCATTCACTACTATGGTAGTGCTGAAGGTAGCTGGCTCAGCTATTTCTGGAACTCCCATAGAAGTGAATGAAGAGCACCATTTACTCTCCTTCGCTTTGGGCGGCCAAGTTCTAGAGATAGACTAGTTGGACCACCCCTTTAACGTGACTTGCGCACATTGCATGAACAGTGTGTATGGACATCTTTAGTAACTCCTGGGGTCATTTATCAAACTGGTGTAAAGTAGAACTGGCTTAGTTGACCCTAACAACCAATCAGATTCCACGTTTCATTTTTCACAGCTCCTTTGGAAAATGAATGGTGGAATCTGATTGGTAGCTATGGGCAACTAAGCCAATTCTGCTTTACACCAGTTTGATAACTCTCTGCTTTCATGTCTAAATGAATGACTTGAATTATTGAATACGGGAATCTTGTGATTCTTATCTGTGAAACGTAATAAAGCAGGGAGGACAGATAATAAGGTTAGTAAATGCGTGCAGTTGTCATGCCCTCACATGGTTCCCCATCCTCCTTCCTGCCGAAATTTCTGAACTGCTTTTTAATGAAATTTCTCCACGGTACTACATGTCCTACACGGTTTCTTCATTCATCGGCGCCCTCACATGTCTGGTGGTCACGTGTCTTCTCATACGGTCTGCATTATGTTTCTTCATGTCGTCCAGTCCACTGCCAGTCTTCCTACAACTGAGAGGTAGCTCTTTCCTAAATATTCCTAGACTGTTATGGCCAAGGTAAAGCAAATTTGTGTTTTTTCGTTGGACGAATTGTGACCTCTTTTGACGACATTGAGTTATCTTAATGCCTATGTATTTGATTTATTTAGATTGCCAAGTCCGGAACTGAGGTAAAGGATGGCCAGCATCGCTACGAGGGGTCCGTGGTGATTCTCGATGCTGGTGCTCAGTATGGGAAGGTTATCGACCGCCGGGTGCGAGAATTCTTTGTGCAGTCTGAAATCTATCCACTGGAGACGCCAGCGTTTGCTATCCGGGAGCAGGGCTTCAGGTACGGGCCCCTGTTGTGCTCTGTGACCACCTCTGCTGTGCTGCCGCTTTGCTTTCTGCTATCTGTAATGCCGGGTTTCTCACAGCTTTGGAAGTGTTTTGCAGGATGCCAATGTGATGTAATCTCTTTCACACGGTCTTTATTAAACTGCCAGGACAATTACTTGGCAGAATATTGTTGGGGGCATTCACTTTACATTTGAAAGTCAGTGATTTTAGATTGCAAGGATTCAGGAAAACGTTGCACCCCTGTGCCAGTTCATGATAGAATATGTTCACGTATTGCAGATGCAGTGTGGAGTCGTCACCCGGATTTTGCAGGTAGACAGTCTCCAGTCTATTTATTTTACCAAATTTCATCCACATCCTGTGGAATAAATGAGCGTGAAAATTGATGTGCAGCAAGGATTTGAAATCTGCAACATGTCACTGACGTTTATGACGTTCATCATTTGCAACGTGTAGAGCGAAATCCATAACCCATGCCACTGCTTCCCACTGCAATTGACCTCCACCACGTGGACATACCCTTCATGCACATGACCATATGTATTTTGCTGTCCACAAAACACGGATCCGCAAAAAATACGGATGACGTCCGTGTGCATTCTGTATTGTACGGAACAACTGGCCCCTAATAGAACAATCCTATTCTTGTCCGTAATAGAACATGTTCTATTTTCTTGCAGAATGGACACACGGATTTTTTTTGCGGATCTATTGAAATGAATGGTTCCACATAAGGTGGAAAAAAACAGATTGGACATAGAAAGAAAATACGTTCGTTTGCATGAGCCCTAAGACTGGAAGGGTTGTCCCATGAAAAGTATTTCTATGCATTGAATAGGGCATTTCAAATAAAGTATTAAAAAATTATGAATATTTGTAAGTACTTTACGTTTTCCTTTCTAGTAGCGCCCCCTGCTGTTTATCCTTCTGGCCCACCTTCTCCTGAATTCAGAGGTGAACTAACAAACTCAGTAGCCTCCCTGCTCAGTTCCTCTTTTCAGTGCCGGCCCAGTGAAGAGTCCCGGACACCTTACATTTATAGAAGTAGGAATGAATGAATTTCTAGGCAGTGGAGAAGGAAATTTTGAGAGCTCTACATACTGTGCTATGGTATATGTTAGAGACCATTTTCTATGCAGTGGAGCAAGGGGGTAACAATAGGTAATTGCAGTACTTTCTGGGAGATGCAGAGGTTGGTGAGCTGCTGCCCACCCACAGAAAAGGAAGAAAGTCCTCCAGATAAATGAGTAAAAAAGAGTTTTACATTTGTGGCGTAAACCCTTCCATTAATCAGGGCACTGGTGCTTGGAAAGGAACTTTTCTGGTAATATGAGTGAATTGCCATTTTAATGGCTGCGAAACAGAGCCTTGTGCCTGGTGCAACTGATTTCATCTTTTGGAGAATAGAGTATAAAGAATGAGAATAATTTGCACCGTTACAAAGAAAACGTGACAGAGAGGCGCATCCCTCGTTAGAGAAAACAAGGAGCTCTGATGCTGATAATTGGGAATGAGCACACATTGATTGTAGTATTGACTAGCCAGGCTCGCAGCATCCGCTCGGAATAGTTTCTACTATGGAACACAATCAGAAATGTTTTTCCATTTTGAATTAAAATTTTTCAAATAGTATTTTCCCCCCCGCCAGAGCAATCATCATATCAGGAGGACCGAATTCAGTGTATGCTGAAGATGCTCCCTGGTTCGACTCGGCTATTTTTACCATTGGCAAACCAGTGCTTGGGATCTGTTATGGCATGCAGGTGTGTTGGAAATTGCTTGTCTCATGACTTTAAGGGGGAGAGTTTCTTAAAGAGAATCTGTCACCAGGATCTTGGACTGTTATGTGCAGTACTACTGATATATTACTGCACATAAGGAGTCCATATCACTATTTTGTATTTTCCTTCTGCCCCCGTTATCCGCTGTCAGCATTTAAAGCTGCATTGAAATACTTTGTCAGGACTGCTGTGCTGTGCTCACATAACGGAGGGGACTCGTGCGCATGCACAGCAGTCCTAAGAAAGAATTTCAGCGCAGCTTTAAATTCTTTTTACTGGGAGCGGTAGATAATTGTCCAGAATCACTGACAGATTCCTGGCGAATCAAACTAAATCTTTGGCATTTAATTTCTGTCTAGAAGAGGACAACTAGTTTGAATTGTACTGCTTAGGGCAGTGATGGCTAACCTCTGGCACTTCAGCTGTGGTGAAACTACAACTCCCAGCATACTCCATTCATTTCTATGGAGTTCTGAAATCAGCTAAGCAAGTGTGGATCTTGGGAGTTGTAGTTTTACCATCGCTGGAGTGCTGGAGGTTAAAGAAGAACTCCCGCAAAATTTTTTATTCTATGACCTGTTAGAAAGGTGCATGATATAATCTGTAGTGAATGTCATTTTCTTATCAGAGGTTGAAATTGAGAGTTTCCACTCTCTTCTTATTGTAGCTTGAGTCATGTGACCAACTCCCTGACCTCCATCTGACCCAGGACAGGAAGCCAGTCACTTCTCTATTCATTCCTATGAGACTGAAAGTGAGGCTCCCATAGGAATACATAGAGAATTAGACTTCCTGTCCACACATAAGGTGCTGTGTGAGTTGGTGGGTCTAATTCCTAGTCACATGACACAGATAAGAAACTTCAGGATGATATTACTCAAAAATTCAGCTACTCTACTAAAGTTCTTCTTTTACCATCAGTGGCTTAGGATATGTTCACATCTGCGTTGCAGGCACCTATCAGGTCCTCTGTCTCAGATTTATCCATAAAGAGCTGATAGGAGTCCTGTACGGAGGACATTTTTTGTCGGTAAAAAAAAAAAAAAAGCAACATCCCAAACAGACCCCATTATCGTCTATTCAGCTCTGTATGGGTCAGTAATGTGTCAGTCCCGGCACTGCTTTGTGTCCTCTAATGGAACAGACCAATGGACATTGCTAATGCTGATATGAACTCAGCCATATGAGGCACATGTTGTATAGCGGTATACCAGTTTTCTGGCGTTGCATTTGTTTTTGTACAAAACTATGCGCTATGCTCACTCCTCTTAAAAAAAGTGTAGCCATTTAACTGAAATCTACACCAGCCCATTTCTGGCACACTGACTTAAGAGATGCTCCAATTTGGTGCATGTTGCTCCAATGGCCGTGAAACGCCAGTCTTTATTAAATGTGCCCCTATGTGTTATGTTAGGTTGCGGCAAATTTCATTTTACTGATGGTTTAATGGTTTAGATTGATTATGGGATGTGAAAAATGCAATGTGATGTAGCTGCATCAGCATTTTCAGGACCCTTCAACTGGCCCCCGTGTTCAGTACTATATGGGGGTGTTCAATGGGGTTTCTTCTATCAGACACTCTAAGAAGGATCTTTTTGTATGAAGAATATTGATTTCAGTCGTATATATCCATGACCGAATTTTCGTTTATCTGCAGATGATGAATAAAGTATTTGGAGGAACCGTCCATAAGAAGAACGTCAGGGAGGATGGAGTTTTCAGCATCAGTATTGACAATACCTGTTCTCTCTTCCGGTAAGAGATGTCGTGCAGATGCATGATCATCTAGAAGTTTATATTGACATATAGATATGTTTTCTATGTTGGTATTCCTAATCTACCTAATCAGTTCTCATACTTTCCGAATGTTTGTCCAGACTCTGAGTCGCAGAGATGTTATGTCCTTGCTGATTAGGTTTCAGGGAAACTATCTTTGCCTCTGCAATACTTCTGAACTTTGCTTCCAGGGGGCTACAGAAGGAGGAAGTTGTATTGCTGACACATGGAGACAGCGTGGACAAGGTAGCTGATGGATTTAAGGTTGTTGCGCAATCTGGAAACATAGTAGCAGGTATGTATCTTACATTCTTCATCTGGTCATGTGAGCCTTAAAGGGAACCTGTCACCTCCGAAACACCCCCTGAACTAGAGTAAGCGGTGTATAGTGTAAGTGATGCTGAATCCGAATATGTAAGTTTTATCTTCATACTCACTTCCATTCTGACGCTGTGCTCCCACAAACCTGCAGTAAAATGCACTCAGTGGACTCCAGTGCTCACTCACATAATGGAGAGGACTCAAAGAAGAGTCCTCTCAATGTATTTTACTGCAGGTTTGTGGGAGCACAGCGTCGGAATGGAAGTGAGTATGAAGATAAAACTTTCATATTCGGATTCAGCATCACTTACACTATACACCGCTTACTCTAGTTCAGGGGGTGTTTCGGAGATGACAGGTTCCCTTTAACTCCTTTGCATTTTTTCTTCACTGTTAGGAAGGTCATCAGTTAAAAAAAAAAAAAAAGTCTCCAAAAACCCCTTTAAGAGAACCTGTCATCTCCGAAACACCCCCTGAACTAGAGTAAGCGGTGTATAGTGTAAGTGATGCTGAATCCGAATATGTAAGTTTTATCTTCATACTCACTTCCATTCTGACGCTGTGCTCCCACAAACCTGCAGTAAAATGCACTCACTGGACTCCGGTGCTCACTCACATAATGGAGAGGACTCAAAGAAGAGTCCAGTGAGTGCATTTTACTGCAGGTTTGTGGGAGCACAGCGTCAGAATGGAAGTGAGTATGAAGATAAAACTTACATATTCGGATTCAGCATCACTTACACTATACACCGCTTACTCTAGTTCAGGGGGTGTTTTGGAGATGACAGGTTCCCTTTAAGGCCATCTGAACTTGTAACATCTATATAATACACAGTGGACCAAAGCTATGTGAACACCCAGAACATGAGTGAATATGCCCCGTGTTGCACTGCCGAGTACCAGGTTAAGACTTATGCCCATGAAGGGTTAAAGAATAAATGCATTTTCATGAAATTTGTGAGATGTTTAGGTTTGTGGAGGTCCAAGTGCTGAGCTCCCACCGATTGCTGAAACAAAGGGCCAGAATCTCTTAGCTTAGGGCTGTGCCCCTTTGACTGTGACCAGTTCACTGCCCAAAACGTTCCGTGTTGCTATAACTTTTTGGAAAGTGCAGTTCTCTGTAAACTAAAGGGCACTAGAAGCCGTAAATAGAATAGCTATTTGTTCCAGGAAAGCATAAAGATTTGCTACATAAAAAGTATGGGGACCCGTAGAGCTCCTACACATTGAGCAATATTAAACTCAAGTGAGTGCCATCAGTAAAAAACGGACCTTTTCTCCTCAGTTTTGCCTCACTGTTCTCTGCGATTCTGTTAAGAATGTCATTAGTTTTCATGAGTTTTTCACGTGTGTAAAGAAAAATCGATGTAACACACGACATCTCCTAGAAACCATCAGTGAAAAACAGTCCTTCAATGTGGTTCAGTTTTTTTCACTGAACCATTGAATTGACTGGGCAACACCATGCATGCCCTGCATTTGGCTGTATTTTGACACATGCGGTCATTATTGCATGAAAAATGCAAATTATGGAACTTGCTGCATCTTTTTTTTTTTTTTTTCCATGCAGAGAGATCTTGCTTGAGAAAAACGGCCATGTGCATGAAGCCATTTACTTTAATGGTCAGATTTCACTGAGGGTGCTGTCCTGGGCAGCACCTGCATGTGAAACGTATTTGTTTGCATGAGCTGTTAAGCAGATAAGTGATTGTTTTTTTTTTTTGTATTTATTTCTAAAGCAATAGCAAACGAATCCAAAAAGCTCTATGGGGTACAGTTCCATCCAGAAGTTGGCCTAACTGTGAACGGCAAAGTGATGTTGAAGAACTTCTTGTATGACGTTGCTGGGTGTAGCGGCACTTTCACAGTTCAGAATAGAGAGGTTGAATGTATACGGGAAATTAAGGAGAAAGTCGGTTCTTTGAAGGTCTTGGTGAGTAACATACTTTGTAAGGCTGAAGAATAACATAAGTCCAGCCTGTTATCCTGCTAAGTTGATCCAGAGAAAAGCAAAAACCCTCATGAGGTAAAAGTCAATTTTCCTAATTTTAGGGGGGAAAAAATTGAAATCTGGCGATCGGAATAACTCCCTGGATGAACAAGTCTTTTCTGGTGATCTAGTCATTATACATTGTTAAAGTCTATGTACAGCTTTTAGGGGCAACTATTTTATTATTGCATTGTACTCCTTTTGAGCTAAAAATAATTTTTTCAATTGGTCTTGAATAAAAATGTTGATCCCCTTTCTCTGTACAGCCTTGAGATTCTCTAGTAGCAGGCTCTCGATTTTTACTCTTTCCGCTCCTTATCTCAGAAGGTTCTATTACACCAGGAGATGTATACATACAGATCATGATAAACGATCGAAGATGTAGCGAACCGTTAACTATGAACATTTCTCTTCGTTCATGCATACGGTCGTTACTCGTTTGCTTTTAGATCGTTACTTGTTATTACATGTAAAGATGGAGGACAGATGCTTGGCCAAAAGGCATGTATGAGATCGTTAGCGAGTAGACGACTCCATATTATACGAACAGATCTATTAACGAGGACCAATAACTTTTTAGCATGCTGAAAGATCACGATGGACGAGGAATGAGCGATTTGTCGCTCATCTTTGGATCATTCATACTTATTATTACACGATTCTCGTTCATTTTTGCTTGGATGCACCAGAATCTGTCCGATATTCGCTCAGTGTAATAGGGCCTTGATCGCTGACTTCCTCATTGTAGCTCAATAATCTGACTGATAAGAATGTGGCTTAGATCAGGGTTTATGACCTTTTATTAATTCAGAAATAAGGATTATTAGATGACCGGCACAAAGTCACCCAGCTACACAAACAGTTAACCCTTAGTGACCGGCTGAATATTTTTAATAAAGCCAAATTAAAAAAATATATATTTTTACCCCCAAATGAGCAAAATGCAATAATAAAAAAAATTGCCCCTGAAGGTGTACATTTTATTTTAAAATAGGCTCCTCTCGAAGTCTTTTTAGGGAATTCACCACCACCTCTAAATGCATGATTACAGGTACCATGCTGGTGGCAGGGACAATATGTACCACACAATAAAGAGCTGATTGACAAGTTTCTGTTCTAATATTTCCCTTTCAGGTCCTGTTGAGCGGGGGAGTGGATTCTACCGTCTGCACAGCTCTGCTTAACAAAGCCTTAAACCAAGATCAAGTTATTGCAGTTCATATAGACAATGGATTTATGCGGAAACGAGAGAGCCAGTCTGTGGAGGAGGCACTGAAAAAGCTGGGAATCCAAGTGAAAGGTCGGTCTTCTGTAGATGAAACTTTTGCTGTATTGAACCTATTTCTTACTAGTGGTGGAGGTTTCTGAATGGGCCTGAATGTGCCTCTTTACTAACTCCTTTTTAATCTGTTTTAATGCTCTGTGTTTGGGTCATTTAACCCGCGGTCAGGCCATGACACCTCCATGTAATACAGATGGATATCGCTGCCAACATGTGACTCTAACCTAGGGCTGGGTGATTAATCGAATTAATTCGATTAATTTGCCAATTGAAAGCCTCACGATTTTATTTTTTAGGAAAATTGTGAACTCTATTTTCTTAAAATGGCGCCCGCCAGATAAAATAAAAAAAATCTCTCACCTGTCCTGCACCGCTCCGGTGTCCAGCGCTCCTCTTCTTCTCCAGGGCCGCGCTGCACTGTTCTGACCGCGTATAGCGTCAGGACGTAGTGCGAGCACTCTGACCTGACGCTGCACGCAGTCAGGTGACAGTGCAGCGGCGGGAGAAGAAGACTGAGAAGCGCCGGACCTGGAGCGGAGCCGCGGCGCAGGACAGGTAAGGGATTTTTTTTATTTTATTCTTATGGTGGCCTAGTGGGCTGTTCTGAGGGCTGAAGGGGGCACTACTGTGGGCTAATCTGAGGGCTGAAGGGGGCACTACTGTGGGCTAATCTGAGGTCTGAAGGGGGCACTACTGTAGGCTGATCTGAAGTCTCAAGGGGGCACTACTGTGGGCTGATCTGAGGTCTGATGGGGGCACTGTGGGCTGATCTGAGGTCTGATGGGCGCACACTGGGCTGATGTGGGGTCTGATGGGGGCACACTGGGCTGATGTGGGGTCTGATGGGGGCACATTGGGCTGATGTGGGGTCTGATGGGGGCACATTGGGCTGATTTGGGGTCTGATGGAGGCACACTGGGCTGATGTGGGGACTGATGGGGGCACACTGGGCTGATGTGGGGACTGATGGGGGCACACTGGGCTGATCTGAGGTCTGATGGGGGCACAATGGGCTGATGGGGGCACAATGGGCTGATGTGGGCTCTGATGGGGGCACAATGGGCTGATGTGGGGTCTGATGCGGGCACAATGGGCTGATGTGGGGTCTGATGCGGGCACAATGGGCTGATGTGGGGTCTGATGCGGGCACAATGGGCTGATGTGGGGTCTGATGCGGGCACAATGGGCTGATGTGGGGTCTGATGGGGCACAATGGGCTGATGTGAGGTCTGGTGGGGGCAGAGTGGGCTGATGTGAGGTCTGATGGGGGCACACTGGGCTGATGTGAGGTCTGGTGGGGGCAGAGTGGGCTGATGTGAGGTCTGGTGGGGGCACACTGGGCTGATCTGAGGTCTGATGGGGGCACAGTAGGCTTTTTTTATTTATTTTTTTATATTTTTAATAACATAAGAAAATCGAGATTTAAATCGTGAATCGTTCAAAATTTTAAAAAAATCGAGATTTTTTTTTTTTTTTGCCCATATCGCCCAGCTCTACAATAACCTAACACAAATGGAAGGCCCCTGAAGTATTAGTGATTGTGGAGACAAATATATATAATTGATGAGCAAACTTATAAGGGTTGTCCCACACATAAATATTAATTTTCTTTAGATCAAGCAAAATTGGTACATCTATCAGTTGCAGTCGGCACCCTTTGTGGTTCTTTTGATTCTCTCCCAGAATGTCCACGTAGTGCTGGTGGTCACACATGCTCATTAATTCAGTCCCATTGCTGGGAACCTCCTTTTTCCCGCATTAAAGGGGTTTTTGGTAATAATTTTTTTTATTAAGTGCCCCCTGAAACAGAAGATTCATACTTACCTGCTCCACAACGCTCTGGTCCTCATCACTTTCTCGCTGTCTCAATCTTCTGGTCCCCGTGCTGTTTACGTCGGGCTGGCCATGGGCATGACTAGATTCAGCAGTGATATGCTGCTTGTTGCCACATCACTGCTGAAGCCAGTCATTGGCTGGCAGAGTGCATGTGACCATGCCTATGACGAGCCGGTTGGACACGGTGTACATACAGAAGGTGGAGACAGCGGCACAGTACAGAGGACCGGAGCCTCGTGGAGCAGGTAAATATGAACCTTCTGTTTTAGGGGGCATGCTGCTGCCACTTGTTAAAATATCATTATTACCGGAAAACCCCTTTAAATGCATAATCTAATTTTTAAAGCTGAGTGTATGTATGTATGTCCGCTAAAGGAATCCGCACCGTCACAGCTACAATCATGATATTTGGCACACAGGTACATCAGGTGTCTGGGAAGGTTTTAGACCGGGTCTCAGCTCTCCTGGACGTGTACCGTTCCTGAGATACTCACAAAATATGCATCAGCCAATAGAATCCTGGTCATGTGACCCTTATCAGCCAATAGAAGCTCGCAGGCAGTTAGTCTCCACACACAATATTTCATACCAGGTTTCCATAACAACCCAGCCATTTTCCTTCACTGCTGTAGGTGCAGCTTTAAAGGGGCAGAGCGCTGTGGATGACACTGTTAAAGGGGGTATTTCGGTTACTATAAATATAACTTATGTTTTAGACTAACTCATCATCGATAATTACCTCATATAATGTAAATTTCACATATTTACCATTCAGTAGTAATAAAAGATGTTTCCTTCCACTGCTACCCACTGTGTTTCCTCATAAATTACTTGGGCATTGACCTGTAATTTAGGCCACCTCAAAAGGAGGACTAAAAGCCCCATCCCCAGTTCCCGCTAAGCCACGCCCTCAACCTGATTACACCACGCCCACTCCGCAGCCGACAGGGATTGAAAAAAATGAAGGTAAAAATCACCTTCTGTCAGCTGCAGGGGAGGGAGGGTGACTTTCTCCCTGCAGCTCATCGCTCAGACTGCACAGTGCTGCTGTCTGAGCGTGAGCTGTTTAAAAGGACATCCCTGTGTCTGTGCAGACCCTGCGCATGACAGAGGACAGGGAGTCTGAAAGCCGGACTGTGCGGCCTAAAACCGGACTTCTGGCCACCCTAGGGGCAGGCTGATGTTAGGGTGGGCAGACGTACGGTTTTAGGCAGGACAGTCCGGTTTTCTGGCTCCCTGTCCTCCGTCCGGCGCAGTGCCTGGACAGACGTAGGGATGTCCACCCTTTCAGTAGCTCACGCTCAGACAGCTTCTCCTCTGTGTCTTCACGGAGCCAGGGGGCGTGGCCTCATGTTTAGGGGCATGGCCACGTGACTTCACGTGTGGGGGCATGCCTGGTGTGGTCTGGCTTTCTGGGGTGAAGACAGTGGCCACCCTAGCTGCTGTGGATGTCACAGTTAAAGGGGAGGGCGCTGTGGATGTCACTGTTAAAGGGGCAGACACTGTAGAGGTCACTCTTGATATGTTTTAACGACACACAAACATTAAATGAAATCGATGAAATTACCCAGGCGAAGCTGGGTCCTTCTGTAATAATCTTTTTTTATATAGCGCCAACATATTCTGCAGCACTTTACAATTCAGGGATTCATGTACAAACAGTGATAAATAACATAGCAACAGACAAGTCAATTATTACAACAAGAGGAATGAGGGCCCTGCTCTCAAGAGCTTACAATCTATGAGGAAATGCATGAATATAAATATTATCGCTGTACATGCTCTGAAAAGGATTGATACTCAGGATTTCTAGAATAATACTCCACAACAATGCACAGTTGGAGGGATGATGATTTGACTTATTTTTGGGAAAATTTGTTAACATCCCGTAAGAGTGGAAATGTCAATCCAATTGGTTGTCAACCAGCTTTCTGAAATCTGATATAATTTAGAATATAAGAAAGAGCTGGCAAAAGGAGGTGACTTGGATAGTACATTTTACATGATAAATTGCTCGTTTTATAAGCCGGAAAGCTAAAGGTATTCCTTTGCTCTAAATGAAAGGTCTTTCCATGGTGGTATTATAACAACCATATTTGATTCGTCCTTCCTGTCCTTGATTTGACCACACAAACAGTAATCTCTAATCTGTGTCCTCTGTAGTTGTGAACGCAGCACATTCATTTTACAACGGTACAACAACGTTGCCAATATCCGACGAGGACAGAACACCGCGTAAAAGAATCAGCAAGACCCTTAACATGACGACAAATCCAGAGGAGAAGAGGAAAATTATTGGTGACACTTTTGTAAAGGTGCGTATGTGCTGGGATCAGGGTGAATAAGATGCCTTGGCAGATATCTTAAAGGAGTTGTCCCACCATAAGACATTATCCCCTGTCCATAGTAATATCATGCATGTGTGCAGCTGCGCCATTCACACTATGGGATTCTCAAAGAGAAGCAGAGTACATCGCTCGGCTATCTGTCAGTCCCACAGGGTAGAATGGAGTGGCATCATGCATGGGGGACTGTGGCACCTCATTCTTCTGATGGTGGGGGGTCTCAGGGATCAGCAGCCATGATTAAATACTTGCGTTTTTACAAGCGTCAGCTTTGTGTGTCCATGTAAACTAACCTATGGATGGTACTTTGCTTCTAGATTGCCAATGAAGTTATTGGTGAAATGAACCTTAACCCTGAAGAAGTTTTCCTTGCACAAGGCACATTACGACCGGATCTCATTGAAAGCGCATCTCTTATTGCTAGCGTTAAAGCTGAAGTTATTAAAACTCATCACAATGACACAGAACTCATCAGGAAGCTGAGGGATGAGGTAATGAATTTTTTTTTTCTCAGCAGGTCTTGAGTGTTTCCATGTGACTTCAGGTAGTATGGATTATCAGGAAATTATCTCATTTCAATCTGTGTTTACGCCAGAGATTTAATTTTGTTAACTCCTTGACTACTGCCTGTTGACCATATACACCCAGGCGGTCGGGGTATATCTCTGCACTGAAGTTTTAAAACATCTGTGTAGAGATAACAGCCCCACATCAATCATGCAGTTGTGGGAGTGGGGAGCCCACCGTCATTGACAGTAGGGCTCCCCACAGAGAAGGTAGACGGGGACTGTTTTTCACCGTCCCTGCCTTACCCATTGATCTATAGACGGCATCAATGACCAATGTGTATAGAGATTGGGAAGCGACAATGCCAGTCCCAGATCACCTCTGCGGTCAAGTTGTACAGAGATGTACCATCTCTCTTAGGGCTATACTATGTCAGCCCCAGTCAACAGTATCCGATTGGTGGGGGTCCGACACCTAGGACTATCGGTGCTCCTGTGCTCACTGCGGCCTTCTCTGTGCATACCAAGCACAGCACCATACATTTTATAGTGGCTGTACTTGAAACAGCAGAGAAAATCCAGCAACAGGCTCGGGATAAAATCCAATTTCTTTATTACATCTTCATAAAATCCAGAGGCTGACCAGACAGGTAAAGGTCTACACGTTTCTGACTGTGACCACATTGTGTTATCGTATTCCTTGGTTTAAAAATCCACTCTTGCCAAAAACACGCCCCTAATCAGGTGCAGAAAATGATCAGCTCCAGATCAGTGCCGCGTTGAAATGCGTAGACCTTTACCTGTCTGGTCAGCCTCTGGATTTGATGAAGATGTCATAAAGAAATTGGATTTTATCCCGAGCCTGTTGCTGGATTTTCTCTGCTGTTTTGATTACTTCCCGGTCCAGGGTCCGTGCGCGGCGAAGTAGGTCTGTGGCTGTGCTGAAATCTTTTTACATTTAGTGGCTGTGCTTGATATCGTGCTCAGCAACATTCACTTTAATGGGGCTGAATGTGATGCCAAGCACAGCCGCTATACAATGTACGGCGCTGTGATTGGCAAACTGCGAGAAGGCCGGTGAGTGTCCCGGTGCCTTCTCAAACGGCTGATCAGCTGGGATCCCGGGTGTCGAACCCCCACCGATCAGATACTGATAACTTATCCTCAGGATAGGTCATCAGTAGCAAAATCCTGGGAATCCCCTAATGCTTACATTATATACAGATTAGTGAAAAACCCTGAAACGTTACTGTTGGCCAGCTTATATAGACGGTGGTAAAAGGTTTTGAAACCTTTTTTTAAAGTTGATGGGACAGGTTTTGGGAGATATATATATATTTTTTTTTTTCTTCTACAGAAAGTTCAACCTTATTTTCTTTTTAGGGAAAAGTTATAGAGCCATTAAAAGACTTTCACAAGGATGAAGTTCGTATATTAGGAAGAGAACTTGGACTTCCTGAAGAGCTTGTGAGCAGACATCCCTTCCCAGGTACATAAACAGTTAAATTCTTCTGTAATCTGCTTGCTTCAAATTTGGTAGTTATGGCCAAAATTCCTTGTAATGTAGCTAGGGATGAGCGATCCTAATGAATCGATTCATCTCATTAACCGGAGCTCTTCCTCTGTGAGGGGCTGTCCCCACTGGTGAAGGAGCTCCCACCTGCCTTTTGAGTGACATGGCTTTACATTTGCCTGGTCCTGTCAATCTTGCACTTGCGCTGCTATTCCAGATGGCATTGCTGGCACAGAGGCTCTGCTTCCGCGACTGGCATTGTGCATGTACTACTACACTTCTGCAGAGCCTCCGTTCTTGTGCTGCTACTGGGAACAACGGCGCAGTAGCCATATTGTCAGGGCTGGGAAAGATGTCTGGTCCGTCAACAGGCAGGTGGCCACTAATTCACCCGTGGGGGCCGCCTTTCTCAGGTGAAGAACCCTTGCTGATTAGACAGATCCATTTGCTCATCACTGCATGTACTCATTTCTTATGTTTATCCCAGAAAACCACAAAAAGACACTAAACCAAAATCCAAACAAGTAAAAAGAACAGACAAATGTAACATAATCTCCTCATTTTCCTTGCTCCTATGTCACAATTGTAGACCATAAAAATATAACAGAAATTCTCCCTCTGATGCTGGTGCACATGGGCCTTACTGATTGCTTATGCAGTGACACTTCATCAGTATACTTCATCTATACCATTGTACACACATATTGCATTAGGACCGCCAAACACGGCCTCCATTACAGTTCTGCAGCTTTCCAAAGATCCCGAAAGGCAAATCATTACACCATTAGAATTTCTGCTTCCTATATTGCAGTGTAATTGGGCACTTAGCAATTAGGAACTTTTTGAAAGCTGGTAACAATAAATGTGAGGTATGCTGGAGACCAGACAGTGGCATAAGGCATGCTCATTGTTACCCTGATACTATAAGTATTTATACTCTGTATACTAACTGGGAGAGCATTCTGTACATACTAATGTATGTACCAGCTGATAAAACCACTCTAAAAACCGACCTTTGTTTGGTGCTGGGAAGGCTTTATTGCGGACACCAAGCTGCATCCATGATACTATATGACTGCAGCATTGTGTGTAATTCATATAACCAGTATGCCTCCATCACAGCCCTGCAGAGTAGCAGACCAGCCTTGTTATTGCATTGATAGAGCCGGATGACTAGCCTGATTTGCTATCTAAGAGTCTGGAAAAGCTGGGTAACAATCTCTGTGAAACTGCAATGGACAAATGCAGTGACAATTCCTCAATATTGTAGCACAGCTACATCAGAGTCCAGGGAAAGGTGGGTGACATGGCTGCAGAGCTGTAATAGAGACTGCTGGATACAAAATGTACCTAAATTCCCATTCTTGATGGAATATTTGACTTTCAGGATCCCAGGAAGGCTGGATAATATAGCACGTGAGCTACTAAATATACCTAAATAAATCCTCCCACTAGCTGCTAAGGGTGTGGAAAGCTGGGTAGTGTGCACAGAGTATACAATACTCACCTATTTATGTTGTAATTGGTGCTTTGGAGCTTCCCTGGCCAACTACTGAATTTTTTTGTGTTTACAGAGGTTTAGTGTCCCATTAGGAGGTTGTCCCACACAATAGGTAGTTCCATGCGAGGGCCATACAGCTTTCCCTAGAATGGAGGTTCCAAGCTTACTGCATGACCAAAGTGACAAAAAGTTTGAATGGAGCAGTGTCCAAGCATGTGTCCTTCCTGCCCCTTTCAATGTCTGAGGCTGACAGGCACAGCCAAGTACACACAAGGTGAAAAGGGCTTTTTCTAGTGATTGGTGGTGATCCCAGTGATTAGACATTATTGACCTATCCTGTGGATAGGGTAATATGTCGACTGTGGGCCGTCCCCTTTAATGAAACCTTCTGTAAGGATATGGCCAGAAGTGGTGTAAATTCTGTGGATTTGTGTGTAAAATGCACAGCAGACCTGCCATGTGTGGCATCGGGAGTCATTTATCAAAGACTGCCGCATTAAGCCGGTCTCTGATACCCCCTGCACTGCCAGAGGATGCGCCTATGAACAGGCACACAACGTCTCATAAATTAGGCACATCCTCTTGTAGTATTTCACTCCCTGACTGGAGTAGTTTTCAATCCTCTTTTACGCCTGTTTACTGCAGTGAATGTTAGTGAATATTCCGGGGCCTCCACGACTCTCCTACCCCACCCCCGCCACTTCACGGTGGCAGGGACAATGCAAAAACGTTGCATGCACCTAAATTTAGGCGCACAAGCATTTAAAAAGTCACAAGAGGTGGTCTTGTGACTTTTTGTGCACTAGAAACAGGTGAGTGAGTCTTTGTAAATGACCCCCATTGTCTTTTCTCCTGGTCCTTCTAAACCACCCCCTCCAATGTGCGACCGCTTTCTCTTTAAGTAATAAGTGTTATGATGCTTGTTTCACTTTAGGTCCCGGATTAGCGATTCGTGTTATATGTGCCGAAGAGCCTTATATCTGCAAAGATTTTGCCGAAACAAACAACATATTAAAAATAGTTGCAGATTATTCAGCAAGTGTTAAAAAGGTACTTATCTATCTTATACATTATCCCTCTATCTTCCCTTGTGATTAGGGAGTGTTCACATGTGTTGGAGACTCCGTCACAGATTGCATCAAGAAGAGCAGAAAAAATTACTGAATGCAGGACTTTTTTTTGTGCTAAAAAAAAAAATGGACACCTGAACGGAAATTAAAGAGGACCTTTCATCACTCCTGACAAGCCTGTTTTAATAGCTTCATGCATTCCCCATGTAATAACAATTCTGGAACATCTATTCTTATGGCTCTATGTTGTGCCATTCCTTTATTATTTGCACTAGAAGTTATGAATGAATTGCTATTTGTCTTCAGTAAAGGAACAGAGAGGAGGTAACCAGTTGGGGGTGTGTCCCTGCACAGTCTGAACATGGCAGCACTGATTGGATAGAGTCAGACTGTGCAGGTACACACCCCCAACTGGTCACCTCCCCTCTGTTCCTTTACTGAAGGCAAATAGCAATTCATTCATAACTTCTAGTGCAAATAATAAATGAATGGCACAACATGGAGCCATAAGAATAGATGTTCCAGAATTGTTAGTACGTGGAGAATGCATGGAGCTATTAAAACAGGCATGTCAGGAGAGGTGAAATGTCCTCTTTAAACTGACCCCATTATAGTCAATGGGAGGTGTTTGGCTCTGTTGGTTTCAGTTCTGTGCCGAATCTGGCACTTGTTATATTCGTTGTTCTGCTCTTCTAACGGATATAACTAGCGCAGATATAAACGTGGCCTTACCTGTTCGACTTTGTATTTAACTTGTACTGCACAAAATAGGCACGGATGGCGTATCCCCAGTGGGGTCCAATCCCCTGATCAATAAAACCATGAGACTTGTATGAGAGATGCTCCTGAACCACACCCTTATCTATGTGCTGATGTGCTTTTTATTCCTTGCAGCCTCACACCCTCCTTCAGCGAGTCAAAGCGTGCACAACAGAAGAGGAGCAGGAGAAGCTGATGCACATCACTAGTCTACATTCACTGAATGCCTTCTTGTTACCTATTAAAACTGTTGGCGTGCAGGTCAGTAGTTTTAGTTCTGCTGTTACTGTGGGATTTACCTGATCCTTTTTGGCACTTTTGGTTGCCATTTGAGGGGTGACACTGTATGTTCCCTGTGTCTAAGGATGGATTTTGTGAGCTTCACAGGCGGGTTATACATCAGAGTAGATCCGGTAGTACAGTTTTTAAGAAGGATATCGATAGAATAAGCAGATCTGTCGGCTCAAACTGCGTTGTACCACTCCTATGTTATTCCTCCTAGAAATTGACAACTGGATGTCACCAGTTGGGGATGCGTCTCTTCACTCCAATCAGTGCTGAGTGTGTAGGGACTCTCCCCATTGGCAAGGAGATGGTTAACACCCTGTTGTCACCTTTTACATAAATCACTAGGAGAACTAGCGGAGGAATAATACTGCAGAGTTATAAGAAAAGCTGCTCCATAATTTCATGGGAAATGCAATTATTTACTACAACAGGCATGACGGGTGCTGGGAAGTCCTCTTTAAAGGTGGGTTGGTTT
Organism: Rhinella marina; assembly: GCA_900303285.1. Classification (NCBI taxonomy): domain Eukaryota; kingdom Metazoa; phylum Chordata; class Amphibia; order Anura; family Bufonidae; genus Rhinella; species Rhinella marina. Next base: position 26,971 of record ONZH01015683.1, on the reverse strand, counting down.
TTGTACTCCTACAAGGCACTTACTAATGTATTGTGATTGTCCATATTGCTTCCTTTGCTGGCTGGATTAATTTTTCCATTGCATTATACACTGCTCGTTTCCAGAGGTAGGAAAAAGTGCCAGTCTTTCTGGTGGCCAGGACCACAGGAGCTCACATAGGTTGGTGCTTTTTTCCATAGTGTGCAAACACGGCCACCACAGCTGGACTTCAGGGTGGTCATAACCATGGAAACGAGCAGTGTATAATGTGATGGGAAAATGAATCCAGCCAGCAAAGGAAGCAATATGGACAATCACAATACATTAGTAAGTTCCACTGCCACATGCTGAAATGAGGTAAAATCATTAATGCCCCCCATTGTGTGAAATTTTTTACTTAGGCCCCATTCACACGACCGTATGTTCATTTCCGTATCTTAACCGCATTTTTGCGGATAAGATGCGGAACCATACGGACCCATTCATTTTTCCATAGGAGAAAAAAAATATGCATTCCGCATCTGTATATTACGGAAGTTCTCCCGCAAAAAAAAAATGAAACGTCCTATACTTGTCCGCAAAACACGTCCGTAGCCCCATTAAAAGTCAATGGGTCCGCAAAAATGCGGAACATTACGGAACACATTCCATATGTCTTCCGTTTTTATACGGACACGGAATACATACGGTCGTGTGAATGGGGCCCTAAAGGCTATGTACACCTTCTGAGGCAATTTTTCATTTATTTATTTTTATTGCATTTTACTCATTTTGGGCTAAAATGATTTTTTTACTTTCACTTTGTGCTGCTCATCTAATCACCCTTATCTGTAATTTACTAAGAGGTCATAAACACTTATTTAAGCCACATTCCTATCAGCATGATAAGAACTGAGCTATAATGAGTGTTTCTGATGTCAGAGAGCAGAGATAAGGAGCCCGTCAAACTAGTTGGCTGACGGAAGAGACAAAAAATTTGGATCCCTCTATTAGAGCATCACAGCCCTACACAAAATAAAGAGCCCCATATTTGTATTAAAGACCAATTTAAAAAAATATATTTATCTTAAAAAAAAAAATACAATACAATGCAATAATTAAAAAAATGCCCCTAAAGGTATACATAGACTTTAAAGGGAATCTGTCACCACATACCTCTAAAGCTGGCCATACACATTCAATGGCTGTTGTACGAGACCGCTATCTCTCCCATCTCCTTCCCGGCTTCTCCTTACACATACATGTTCAGCTTGGCCAAACGTGTTTCTGTATGCTATGGAGAGTAAAGAATTCCAATGTCAGACAGTTCTGGTGGCGGCTTATCTCCCTGGAGAACAAAAAGACTGGACAAAAATATTTATTTTGCTAGATCCTTGTCACCCCTGACATTATCAGTGTGTTAATAAAAGAAGGTCAACGAAAGTCAAACTAGCCAGGCCTTTCACCGGGAAGGAACAACCAAGGGAAGGGCAGTCTCCAAAAGGAGACCACCTATGCCAAGACATGGTATCCATCCACAGACAGCTGTTTTGGGGTATTTGCCCCTCATCAGTGTGGAGTAGGAATCTGGCTAGTGGGAGCAATGCCTAGTAGACGATTATTTAAGAAAAGATGATTGACCTCAGGGAGATCAACCATCATCACCACAGAGCCACCATCACGTGTCTCAACGTTAGTGAAACTAAAACAAAGCTCCCAGGGAGCTTTGTTTTAGTTTCACTAACGTTGAGACACGTGATGGTGGCTCTGTGGTGATGATGGTTGATCTCCCTGAGGTCAATCATCTTTTCTTAAATTATCAGTGTGTTGGCCGAAACACGTCATTCTTGGCCGGTTTGGCCGACAAAAGTATAATGTGTATGACCAGCTTAAATAAAACCTTTTGCCTGTACAGATGTGCACTTGTCAGCTAATTGTAGTTGGCCTTGTCCCATCTTGATACGTGGCCACAATTAGAGAAATTAAACTTTTTTTTTTTGTATATGTAAATGAGCCCCTTGGTGCAGCGAGGGCATTGCCGTTGCACCTGAAGCTGCAGTCACTTTCTGTGCCAGCCACACCCCCTTCCCCGCTCTGAGTTACAGGGCTAGGCAGTGTGGACGTAATCACGCCTGGCCATGATATCTTGTGGCTGCACGTGCACCTCTATAATTTTCGCACTCACAGTACGGAAGTGAAGCTCGCTGCCCGAATGGAACCTATACTGCTTGTGCACCATTCACAGAGGCAACTGCGTGTTTTCAGGGCTAGGCATAATTACAGGGGGGTATGGCTGGTACAAAGTGACTGGAACTTCGGGTGCAACAGCAATGCCCTAATTGCACCAAGCAACTAAATTGCATATACTAAAAAAAAATTTGTTTCTTTGAATTTGGGCCACGTATCAAGATGGGACAAAGGTCATTGCACATCTGTATCATGGCTGTGGCGTGTCAAGTATGGCTGGCTATAGGTCCATGTTTCTCCAGCTGATCACACTGTACTCAATGGTGTATTGTTTTCTCGTAGGGTGACTGTCGCTCTTACAGTTACGTCTGTGGTATCTCCAGTAAAGACGCCCCACACTGGGAATCCCTCATGTACTTAGCCAGACTAATTCCCCGAATGTGTCACAACATTAACAGGTACGTCCCTTCTGCTTATGGTTCATTCTATGTAGTACGGAGGCAGTAAAGGCCGTTCATAGGTAATTTATCATGAGGGGAATATTTGGAGTCAGTTTTGAGACTGCGCAGGAGTACTTTGTGCAAATGCATCCAATGTTGCACATCTATAAACCTAACGTCTTTGTCTAGAAATGTTACTCCAGCTTTTTACGCCACTTACTGCTTATTTAAAAAAAAAAAATTCACATGGATAAATCAGAAGTGAAACTAGTGAACATAGCTAACCACACTCACCTTCCCACCCAATTTTCACAACTGGAGCAAATAGTGTAAAAATGCAAAAAATCACACAAAATTAGCCCAAAAGGTTGCAAAAGCCCCTATTAGTGTGAGTTTTTAAATCCAGAATTCCGGAGTGCAGAGCATGAAAACGTCCCCATGTGTATTGGTCCTTTTATAGGAAATATTTGTCTTCTGTTTGTTAATCTCTAACGTGGAATTTTGGAAATGTTTTTGTATTTTTCAGAGTTGTGTATGTGTTCGGACCACCGGTGAAAGAGCCCCCCACTGATGTTACTCCCACCTTTTTAACAACAGGAGTGCTCAGCACATTGCGACAAGCTGACTTTGAGGCACATAATATTTTGAGAGAGTCTGGTAAGGTTCTGTGCTGTCAGTGTGATCATGTCCCAGTGGTAGGGGCGGTATGGGGTAGTAGTGGGGGTTTTCTTAAGATGGCTGTGTGTTTTTCTTTGTTTTGTATTGGGTTTTTTTTTTGTAATGATTAAAATAAAGAAGATGAAAAGAGAGATATAAAAAAGAACTTGTCACCTCTCCTCCATGTGTTTTGTAGTAACTACCTGCATTCTCCGTATAATAACAGTTTTGGAACTTGTATTCTTACTATTGTATTCTTGATCTTTTCCTCTGTTTATTTCTACCCATAAACAGTGTCTATAAAAGACGATTATAAACATATGAAAATCTTTATTAAGTCATGACACATAAAAATATAAAAATTCATACTATAGCGAGAGGGTGACAGTACAGAAACACCATCCCTGGCCCATACCATGGAAATGTAGTTATGCAAATATAAGCTGGACAGCCAGCAAAAGTGTATAAGTATGAACTACAATCATATATGGTGAGATACATCAACAGATACAAAGGAATCCCATATGATGAAACATATGACACTGCAGTGAAAGCATATTTAAAGGGGTTGTACGAGTTATGAAAAAATATATAGTACTTTAAATCTGATGGGCAGCAATATATGACTAAGTTAAGCAAGTTTTAGGCAAAAAAAGGGGGGCGTGGCCAGTGACATCTCGTGTACAGACTGTTATCTGATCTCTGAGGCTTGTGCATGAAACATCACACAGCAGAGAGACAAGCTGACATCACAGGTCATGTGACCCTGAGTTAAATCTAAGAAACCAGCAGCTTTAGAAGCAGAAAGTCTATGGAAAAGCTGTTGTATTTGACTAGTTAGAAACCTACAAAGGACAAAAAAATAACTCGGACAACCACTTTAAGACCAAACATATATGACAAGGCAGTGAAAGCATATTTAAGACCAAACATATGACAACATAAAAGAATCCGTCACAGAAGCCAAAAGAAATGGCTAATCAGTATTGAATCATGTATAGTCATATACAGTCATGGCCAAAAGTTTTGAGAATGATACAAATATTAATTTTTACAAAGTCTACTGCTTCAGTTTTTATAATGGCAATTTGCATATACTCCAGAATGTTATAAAGAGTGATCAGCTTAACAGCAATTACTTGCAAAGTCAATATTTGCCTAGAAAATGAACTTTATCCCCCAAAACACATTTCAACATCATTGCAGCCCTGCCTTAAAAGGACCAGCTAACATCGTTTCAGTGATTGCTCCATTAACACAGGTGTGGGTGTTGATGAGGACAGGGCTGGAGATCAATCTGTCATGATTAAGTAAGAATGACACCACTGGACACTTTAAAAGGAGGCTGGTGCTTGGCATCATTGTTTCTCTTCTGTTAACCATGGTTATCTCTAAAGAAACACGTGCAGTCATCATTGCACTGCACAAAAATGGCCTAACAAGGGAAGAGTATCGCAGCTAGAAAGATTGCACCTCAGTCAACAATCTATCGCATCATCAAGAACTTCAAGGAGAGAGGTTCCATTGTTGCCAAAAAGGCTCCAGGGCGCCCAAGAAAGACCAGCAAGCGCCAGGACCGTCTCTTAAAAGTGTTTCAGCTGCGGGATCGGGCTACCAGCAGTGCAGAGCTTGCTCAGGAATGGCAGCAGGCAGGTGTGAGTACATCTGCACGCACTGTGAGGCGGAGACTCTTGGAGGAAGGCCTGGTCTCAAGGAGGGCAGCAAAGAAGCCACTTCTCTCCAGAAAAAACATCAGGGACAGACTGATATTCTGCAAAAGGTACAGGGAGTGGACTGCTGAGGACTGGTCAGTCATTTTCTCTGATGAATCCCCTTTTCGATTGTTTGGGACATCTGGAAAACAGCTTATTCGGAGAAGACGAGGTGAGTGCTACCACCAGTCTTGTCTCATGCCAACTGTAAAGCATCCTGAAACCATTCATGTGTGGGGTTGCTTCTCAGCCAAGGGAATCGGCTCTCTCACAGTCTTGCCTAAAAACACAGCCATGAATAAAGAATGGTACCAGAATGTCCTCCGAGAGCAACTTCTCCCAACCGTCCAAGAGCAGTTTGGCGATCAACAATGCCTTTTCCAGCATGATGGAGCACCTTGCCATAAAGCAAAGGTGATAACTAAATGGCTCAGGGAACAAAACATAAAGATTTTGGGTCCATGGCCTGGAAACTCTCCAGATCTTAATCCCATTGAGAACTTGTGGTCAATCATCAAGAGACGGGTGGACAAACAAAAACCTACAAATTCTGACAAAATTCAAGCATTGATTGTGCAAGAATGGACTGCTATCAGTCAGGATTTGGTCCAGAAGTTGATTGAGAGCATGCCAGGGAGAATTGCAGAGGTCCTGAAGAAGAAGGGTCAACACTGCAAATATTGACTTGCTGCATTAACTCATTCTAACTGTCAATATAAGCTTTTGTTACTCATAATATGATTGCAATTATATTTCTGTATGTGATAAAAACATCTGACAAACACACATAAAAACCAGAGGGCAGCAGATCATGTGAAAATATAATATTTGTGTCATTCTCAAAACTTTTGGCCATGACTGTATGTATAATGTATTGTAAGTTTATCACAAACCCAAGGAACATGAAATTCATGGAACACAATAGTATGACTGGTCCTAAAAGATAGGTAATGCTCACCAAATATAAGGTAAAAACCCAGAATGGGGCCAGGGATGGCGTTACTCCGACGCTCGTTTCGGCGTGCCTTCGTCCGGGGGCCTCTGTTATTTCTACTAGAAGTCATAAATGAATTGTCAGCAGTTTGCAGTAAAGGTGCGGATGGGTGTTCCCATTTGAGGGGTGTCCCTGCACAATCTGACACCATCAGCACTAATTGGACAGGGTCAGACACACCATCTACTGGTAACACCCAGCAGTACCTTTGCTGCAGATTGATAGCAATCTATGTGTAAACTTCTAGCAGGAATAATAAAAGAACGGCACAGAATTTTTATTACATGGGGAATGTTTGTAGTTACTAAAATAGACCGGGGGGGGGGTGGTATCTTTTAAGGTTACCCCCGGTTTTCCTATACAGCGTATATAGCCCTTCACCACATGGTTTACTTATGTTACTGTTTTTATTTTCACACAGGATATGCCAGCAAGGTCAGCCAGATGCCTGTCATATTGACACCAATACATTTTGATCGAGATCCTTTACAAAAACAGCCATCATGTCAGAGGTCTGTGGTTATCCGCACTTTTATCACCAGCGATTTTATGACTGGCATTGCTGCTACTCCAGGCAACGAGATTCCAGAAGAGGTATTTTGTCTTTTCATTATGTGCATATGATTTTTAGTAACTTTTTAATGCTGTTTTTGGGAAGCTTGAGGTATATTTTTTGTAAAGAAATGTAGAACGGTGGTAAATGTAGAACTACAGGCAGTCAGTGGTCATCTCCTCTTGAAATGAATGGGGAAACTACTCTGTGTAGGAAAATGAAAGTCTTTGAAATGACTTTGGCTGCCCTTCGTTGATGTCTAGAGATGAGCAAGCATTACTAGCGAGTAGTAACGTACGCATTTTATAATCTGTATGCTAATGCATACGCATCCTATAATCTGTACACTAATGCGTACAAATTACAAAATGTGTACGCATTAGCGTACAGATTAGAAGATGCGTACGCTACTACTCGAAAATTGCTCCCGAGTACACTTGGCCGAGCATGCTCACTCATCTCTAATGATGTCCCATTGCTCCCAGTGCTCTTAAAGAGGACCTTTCACCTCTCCTGACATGCCTGTTTTAATAGTTCCATGCATTTCCCACGTACTAACAATTCTGGAGCATCTATTCTTATGTCTGTATGTTGTGCCATTCCTTTATTATTTGCACTAGAAGTTCTGAGCGAAATTGCTATTTGCCTTCGGTAAAGGAACAGAGGGGTGGTAACCAGTTGGGGGTGTGTATCTGCACAGACTTATTCTAGCCAATCAGTGCTGCCATGTTCAGACTGTGCAGTGACACACCCCCAACTGGTTACCTCCTCTCTGTACCCTTACTGAAGGCAAATAGCAATTCATTCATAACTTCTAGTGCAAATAATAAAGGAATGACACAACATACAGACATAAGACTAGATGTTCCAGAATTGTTCCAAAAAACTCCATTCATGTGAACAGAGCTTAGCCCCGCCCAGGCCAGTGATACTAGTCGTGACGTCACTGGGCCTGCGGTAAACACAGAGAAGGCAGCGGCGCTCTTGCAGCGCCGCTGCCTTCTCAAACAGCTGATCGGCGGGGGCCCCGGGTGTCGGACCCCCGCCAATCAGATGCTGATGATCTATCCAGAGGATAGATCAGCAGTTTTTAAAAACTGTAGAAACCCTTTAAATCACTAAAACAGGAGGGTTGTCGAGGAAGCATTGAAAACCTATAAGGAAAAAAATAGAATATGTAAAAGACAAATAAAAACAGCCAAACGAGAGTAAAACTAACCCTAAAATGTTCTTTAATTATATAAATGGTAAAAAGTATAAACCTGAAGGTGTCGGCCCCTTACAGAGTAATGAGGGGGGAGTTGCAGAGAGCGATGAGGAGAAAGCAAAGCTACTAAATATCTTTTTCTCCACTGTATTCACTGAGGAAAATAAACCGTCAGATGGAATGCAGAATATAAAAGTAAATTCCCCATTAAAAATGCCCTGTCTGACCCAGGAAGAAGTAGAGCTGCGTCTTAAAAAGATTAACCCCTTCACCCCCGGAGCTTTTTTCGGTTCTGCATTTTCATTTTGCGCTCCCTGCCTTCAAACAGCCATAACTCTTTTATTTTTCTGTTCACATAGCTGTATGAGGGCTTGTTTTTTGCGGGACAAGTTGTACTTTCCAACGCCACCATTTAATATTGCATACGGTGTAGTGGGAAGCGGGAAAAAAATTCCAAACCGGGTGAAATTGCAAAGAAAACGCTATTCCGCTACAGTTCTACGGGTTTCTTATTTACAGCGTTCGATGTGCATTAAAACTGATCCATTACTTTCATTCTACTGGTCAGTACGAATCCGGCAATACCTAATATGTATAGTTTTTCCTGCGTTTTCATAGTGATAAAATAATTAGAAAGTTGCCCTTTTTTTTTTTTTTTCCTTGTCAAATCTTGACCCCTATAACTTTTTGGTATTTATGTGTACAGAGCTGTATGGGGGCTCATTTGTTGCGGGACGATCTGAAGTTTTTATTGATACCATTCTGGGGTGTGTATGACTTTTTGATCACTTTTTATTTAAATTTTTTTAGAAAAAAAAAGCGACAAAAAACGGCAAATCGCCATTTGGACGCTTTTTTCCGCCACACAATTCGCCGTATTGGAATTTTTTTTTTTTATATTTTAAAAGTACGGGCGTTTTCGGTCACGATGATACCCATGATGTCTATATTTATTGTTATTAAGGTATTTATTTTTTACTTATACGGAAAGGGGGGTGATTTGAACTTTTACATCTTTTTTATTTTTTATATATTTTTTAACATTTTTTTTTTTATTTTTTTTTTACTATTAGAAAGCTCAAATATGGGCTTATATATTGTGGCTTTTTTTTTTTTTCTTTATGAGCAATTATGGATTTTATAGACTCAGAAATCCATGAGTTGCTCATTTCTTATCCTGGCCTGCCATCTAGTGGCCAGAATAAGAATTGCACTTTGAAAACTGTAATCCTCACCAGCGAGGATTACAGTTTTCATATGGTTTACAGACACCCCGATCGGCCACACGGGGTGTCTGTACACCACCCGGAAGCGAATGCTTCCGGGTTGAAATGCAACTAGATGCCGTGATCACGTGTGATCACGACATCTAATCAACCAGGAAGACGCCGCCGATGGCGGTAAGTAGCGGCAAGTCTCTGCTGTTAGAAACAGCAGAGACTTGCCGGCCATGACGCCCGCCGCACCCGCGAGCGGGCGCCATGTGCCCGCATCGCCCCAGCGCCGTACATGTACGGCGCTGGGCGCCAAGGGGCTAAAATAGACAAATCGCCAGGACCGGATGGCATACACCCCCGTATCCTAAGAGAATTAAGTAATGTCATCGCCAGACCCTTATTTCTGATATTTAAGGACTCTATACTGACAGGATTGGCGCATAGCAAATGTGGTGCCAATATTCAACAAGGGTCCAAAAACAGAGCCCGGGAACTATAGGCCGGTAAGTTTAACATCTGTCGTGGGTAAACTGTTTGAAGGTTTTCTAAGAGATGCTATCTTCTGAGTTCCTCAATGAAAATAAACAAATAACTCCATATCAGCATGGCTTCATGAGGGATCGGTCATGTCAAACCAATTTAATCAGTTTCTATGAGGAGGTAAGTTCTAGACTGGACCGCGGCGAATCAATGGATGTCGTATATGTGGACTTCTCCAAAGCGTTTGACACGGTACCACATAAAAGGTTAGTATATAAAATGAGAATGCTTGGACTGGGAGAAAATGTCTGTATGTGGGTAAGTAACTGGCTCAGTGATAGAAAACAGAGGGTGGTTATTAATGGCACATACTCAGATTGGGTCACTGTCACTAGTGGGGTACCACAGGGGTCAGTATTGGGCCCTATTCTCTTCAATATATTTATTAATGATCTTGTAAAATATCAATTTTTGCAGTTGACACTAAACTGTGTAAAGTAATTAACACAGAAGAGGACCGTACACTGCTACAGATGATCTGGATAGACTGGAGGCTTGGGCAGAGAAGTGGCAGATGAGGTTTAACACTGACAAATGTAAGGTTATGCATATGGGAAGGAATAATGCAAGTCACCAGTACATACTAAATGGTAAAATATTGGGTAACTCTGACATGGAAAAGGACCTAGGAATTTTAGTGAACAGCAAACTAAGCTGTAGAAACCAGTGTCAGACAGCTGCTGCCAAGGCCAATAAGATAATGGGTTGCATCAAAAGGGGCATAGATGCCCGTAATGAGAACATAGTCCTGCCACTTTACAAATCACTAGTCAGACAACCCATGGAGTACTGTGTACAGTTCTGGGCTCCTGTGAACAAGGCAGACATAGCAGAGCTGGAGAGGGTTCAGAGGAGGGCAACTAAAGTAATAACTGGAATGAGTGGACTACAGTACCCAGAAAGATTATCAAAATTAGGGTTATTCACTTTAGAAAAAAGACGACTGAGGGGAGATCTAATAACTATGTATAAATATATCAGGGGTCAGTACAGAGATCTCTCCCATGATCTATTTATCCCCAGGACTGTGACTGTGACGAGGGGACATCCTCTGTGTCTGGAGGAAAGAAGGTTTGTACACAAACATAGAAGAGGATTCTTTGCGGTAAGAGCAGTGAGACTATGGAACTCTCTGCCTGAGGAGGTGGTGATGGTAAGTTCACTAAAAGAGTTCAAGAGGGGCCTGGATGTATTTCTGGAGGGTAACAATATTACAGGTTATAGCTACTAGAGATGGGTCATTGATCCAGGGAGCTATTCTGATTGCCTGATTGGAGTCGGGAAGGAATTTTTTTCCCTAAAGTGGGGAAAATTGGCTTCTACCTCACAGGGTTTTTTTGCCTTCCTCTGGATCAACTTGTAGGAAAACAGGCCGAACTAGATGGACAGATGTCTTTTTTCGGCCTTATAAACTATGTTACTATGTTACTTTGAATGTGGTAAAATCCACAGTAAATCTGCATCTGAGAGTGAACATGTGTTGCCCATTGGAAGTGGGCAATTTGATATCATCACTACGGATGCAGTGTCCTTGAGACTACTGATGAGAAACAGGGAAATGTTTTTTTTTTTGTTTTGTTTTGTTTTTTTACTTGTATTTAGACTTTTCAGAAGTTACTGCTATTTGGGGAGGGGGGGTCTCAATCACCAATAACATATTGATGTTTAACGCAATGAATCTGCCACATTGCTGGCTAGGTTCACACACATCAGTTGTGCCTGGCCGTTTGCTTTATGCTGGAGCCAGACACAACTGATATGTGTCCTGCACTTCAGTGCCCAGATCCGATGTTTGCACACTGATAGCGCCGCACAGAAAATCTGAGCATGCAGCGCTATTTGACAATCTGCATCACAACTGATGCACTGGATGTATGTGAACTCTCCCATAGAAACCTATGCGATCAGTTCTGGATCAGTTCTGCTTCACACCAGAGGGGAACTGAACTGGATACGTTAGCTGGACATAAAGTATGCGTTGGAGACCTAAAAAAAAAAAAAAAATTTATTCCAGTTTGTAGAACTTTTGTTAATTTTTTACATCTTTACTGTTTGTAGGTTGTTTTAAAAATGGTGACTGAAATTAAGAAGATCCCAGGAATTTCTCGAGTAATGTACGATTTGACTTCAAAGCCACCGGGAACCACTGAATGGGAATAAACAAATATGTTTTAATCTGGTGTATAAAGTACTGTGTGCAGCTTGAAATTCAGAAACCATTCCCAGTGTTGACATGCAGTACTGTTGTTCAGTTGACTGGAGCTGCTACTGTACATGACATCTGATTCCGTTCTCAGAGCCTGCACCTGAACTGAAGTCTTGTTGCATTAACGGTGCAGAGGACTTGTACGGGTAACTATAATGGCAGCAATTGCCTGAGTGCAAACAACTCATCCTGCTTTGCCTTTTGTCTTACGGAATCCGCCTGTTCTTTTTTTCCATGTGTTTCTGTTGTTGACCTGTTTTTTTTGTTTTGTTCCTTTTATTTTGTTTTCTTTTATTTTCTTTTGTAAAATGTACAAAAAGGCAGTTCATTTATATACATTTATCAATACCATTGTAATAGCCCAATAATGTAAACTGATGTGACCAACTGCTTTTGAACAGATTTATTATAAATAAATATTTTGCCAAATTGAGTCGCAAATGTCTGGGAATTGATGGAGCACGTGAATTGATGACACGGATGGTAAAAGAAGTAAATGTTTGGTTCGCTTGAGAGGATTGAGTAAAGGAGATAAAATGGATTGAATAGAAGAAACGCTGTATGTTTGGATATCACAGAAATGTACATTAAAGCATAACTGACATATATATATACACTCACCGGCCACTTTATTAGGTACACCATGCTAGTAACGGGTTGGACCCCCTTTTGCCTTCAGAACTGCCTCAATTCTTCGTGGCATAGATTCAACAAGGTGCTGGAAGCATTCCTCAGAGATTTTGGTCCATATTGACATGATGGCATCACACAGTTGCCGCAGATTTGTCGGCTGCACATCCATGATGCTAATCTCCCGTTCCACCACATCCCAAAGATGCTCTATTGGATTGAGATCTGGTGACTGTGGAGGCCATTTGAGTACAGTGAACTCATTGTCATGTTCAAGAAACCAGTCTGAGATGATTCCAGCTTTTATGACATGGCGCATTATCCTGCTGAAAGTAGCCATCAGATGTTGGGTACATTGTGGTCATAAAGGGATGGACATGGTCAGCAACAATACTCAGGTAGGCTGTGGCGTTGCAACGATGCTCAATTGGTACCAAGGGGCCCAAAGAGTGCCAAGAAAATATTCCCCACACCATGACACCACCACCACCAGCTTGAACCGTTGATACAAGGCAGGATGGATCCATGCTTTCATGTTGTTGACGCCAAATTCTGACCCTACCATCCGAATGTCGCAGCAGAAATCGAGACTCATCAGACCAGGCAACGTTTTCCCAATCTTCTACTGTCCAATTTCGATGAGCTTGTGCAAATTGTAGCCTCAGTTTCCTGTTCTTAGCTGAAAAGAGTGGCACCCGGTGTGGTCTTCTGCTGCTGTAGCCCATCTGCCTCAAAGTTCGACGTACTGTGCGTTCAGAGATGCTCTTCTGCCTACCTTGGTTGTAACAGGTGGCAATTTGAGTCACTGTTGCCTTTCTATCAGCTCGAACCAGTCTGCCCATTCTCCTCTGACCTCTGGCATCAACAAGGCATTTCCGCCCACAGAACTGCCGCTCACTGGATGTTTTTTCTTTTTCGGACCATTCTCTGTAAACCCTAGAGATGGTTGTGCGTGAAAATCCCAGTAGATCAGCAGTTTCTGAAATACTCAGACCAGCCCTTCTGGCACCAACAACCATGCCACGTTCAAGGGCACTCAAATCACCTTTCTTCCCCATACTGATGCTCGGTTTGAACTGCAGGAGATTGTCTAGACCATGTCTACATGCCTAAATGCACTGAGTTGCCGCCATGTGATTGGCTGATTAGAAATTAAGTGTTAACGAGCAGTTGGACAGGTGTACCTAATAAAGTGGCCGGTGAGTGTATATATATTTATTTATTTATTTTTTTTATTTTTTATTTTTTTAATGTGTACGAACATTGGGGGACAGTTACTTAGCATGTTGCACCAGAATGATGGCGTAAAATGCGCCAAAAAGAATGGCGTTTTTATTTGCACCAAATATATCAACTGTTTTCTCCAAATTTTCACCATAAAGAATGCATAACGCCAGAAAGGAGTCAAAGTGGGCATGGCTATCAAATTGGCGCATATTATGTCTCATTTATCATCAGCGGAAATGTCTCAAATTGTTGCGGACAATTAAGCCTGCTTATGTGGTGGTGTTTTGTGTAAAAAGTCGCAATTATGGCATAAAGTTGCAACTTTTTGTCAAAAAGTCGCATTCATGAAAAGAAAAACTAACTCGTCGTGGGAACAAGTGATAGGTAAGTTAAAAAAAAGGATGCATTTATTTTCATCTAAAATAAAAGAGCCAAACCGGGTTTTGTCCGTAAATTAACATTCAACAGAACAATAACAAAAATATCCCGAGTCTAAGACAAAAGTGGCAATTTACCACTGGAAATGTCGCAAATATGTTTCAAAAGTCACAAGTGCGGTCTGGCAGGGTTGGCATTTTTTGTGCTATTGGTGTTAAAATGTCGCAAATTGAGAGACCTAGGCGGATAATCAAGTTTATATTTAAAAAGTCACATTTTAAAAGTGGTGTGCGCGTTTTGATTTATGTTGTGAAACAAATTGCAACTTTTGATTTGCAATGTTAGTATTTTTGTGGTGCAAATTACGCCATTATTGAGGTCATGTAGCGAGTTTGAGTTTTTGTAATACACTTTGTTAGGGAAATATGTTAATTTTTATTAGAAAACAATGTAAAGTCTTCCCTTTGTGATCCTCAGCTGAGCTTTGCTAAGGAGAATCTGTCCTGAATGCTGAAGACCCTGGATAACTGTATGATGCAGTGACAGGCTTCTCAGCCTACCTCCAGTCCCACAGCCTCTGTCTGCTTACCCCAGCCTTGCTTCCTAAATGTGTAATAGAACTTACTAAAATTGATGTGCAAAGCTTCCCTGTAGACACTTTATCTGCTGCCAGCACTCCCCTCTCCTTACCAGCTCATCTCTGGTTAGCTCTGGCAAGCTAGGGAGATGAGTTGGACTGTACACTAACTGTCATCACTGACATCAAATAAAAAGCATGTGAAACCATTTTTAGTTATGTACATTACCTGCACTTATAGTTAAGTGGGGTCTGGGGTAAGGCTGTGGCAGGGAGACTAGAGGCAGGCTGAGAAGCCTCTCAATCATATATGTAGTTATTCAGCGCATTAAGTAGAATGCTGAAGATGGATTCTCCTTAGCAATACTCCTATTAAAAGGTTGTGAGGGGAGACTTTTTCATACAGTTTTCTAATAAAAATTAACATATTTCCCTCATAAAGTGTATTACCCAAACACCTACACTTGTTGTCCCTACACATTAAATTAAAAGGAAATAAAGGGGTATTCTGGGACATTGATGGCATATCACTAGGATTTGCATTTAACCCCTTCAGAACCTTGCAACTTTGCATTTTTGTTTTGCTTCTTGCCTTCCCAAAGCGATATAGATATATATAGTGTAGGATTCATCTGATTGGAAGCCACCTTGATCGTTGGTGGATGAGCCCGACATATTTATGATCATTTATATGCGCTAAGAGCTTCCACTTTACTTACTACATAGCAGTTATGCTTTTTTACTTTTTCACATGTATACTTCATGTTCATTTTATGTCATGGCTTATCTAGTGCTGCTGCCATTCTTTGTTTAGTGTGTATATGTGTGTGTATATATATATATATATATATATATATATATATATATATATATATCTCTTTAATTTTTTTCTTTCTCATTACGGAACTGGTTGTACTTCTAATGGCAC
This sequence comes from Rhinella marina, assembly GCA_900303285.1. Classification (NCBI taxonomy): domain Eukaryota; kingdom Metazoa; phylum Chordata; class Amphibia; order Anura; family Bufonidae; genus Rhinella; species Rhinella marina. The sequence goes on along the minus strand of ONZH01015683.1, from coordinate 11,560 downwards.
CATTTATTATTGTCATCTTACTATAAGAATATTAAACCTCTGGTGAGATCTGAGATCAGGAGCTCCCTTGCATTAAATAACCCTAAAAAGGGGTGTCAATCTGAGGTGTTAGAAGTCTCTGGTTTGGATGATGCTAATGGAGATGTACAGTTCATAGGGAGCTTGTATTTGGATTTCTATCCGTTGCATAATAAAGGAAAAAAATTTGGAATGTTGGATTTATTTTGAGAATTAAAAGGAAGTATCCCTTTGACGAAATCTGTGCTACCTGGAATAAAACCACTAACATAGATGTGGCAATATCAAAGTTCTCTAGAAAGGCAGCTCTGCCGTTTGATGACATGGGGGTTCTAAAAGATCGAGGTGGCTGCTTCATCCTTTAGGCCTAGTATTGCAGTGACCTCTACTGCTAGGTCCCTATTGTGTGGTTATGTTAGCTGGAGACTCAGTTCAGGAATACCGTATTTTTCACTTTATAAGACGCACCCCAGATTTTAGAGTAGGAAAATAAGAAAAAATTATTTTTCATCACACCTCATATCAGACCCCCCATAAATTTCAGAACATCACATCCGACCCCCATATCAGCCCTCCATGTCAGAACCCCATCAGCCCTCCATGTTACACCCCCATCAGACCTCAGATCAGCCCACTGTGCCCCCATATCAGCCCACTGTGCCCCCATCAGACCTCAGATCAGCCCATAAGCCCCCATATTAAATGAATATGCCCCATCAGACCTCAGATCAGCCCATAAGCCCCCATATTAAATGAATATGCCCCATCAGACCTCAGATCAGCCCACCCAGCCCATAAGGATAAAATAAAAACCTCTCTTACCTGTCTTGAGCCGCGGCTCCGCTCCGGATCCGGCGCTCCTCTGGCTTCTAAAGCCAGCGCTGCACTGTCACCTGACTGCGTGCAGCGTCAGGTCATAGTGCGCGCACTACGTCCTGACGCTGTACGCAGTAAGGACAGTGCAGAGCCGGCCCGGGAAGACAGAGGAGCGCCGTACCCAGAGCGGAGCCGCAGCGCAGGACAAGTAAGAGAGGTTTTTATTTTATCCTTATGGGCTGATCTGAGGTCTGATGGGGGTCCCGGCACCTTATACATACAAGTGAGCGCTTCCATAATGGAAGCGCTCACTTGCATTCGCTTTATAAGACGCACTGCAATTCCCTACTTTTGGGGGAAAAAAGTGCGTCTTATAAAGCGAAAAATACGGTAAGTGTCCCAAGAAACAGATTAAAGCTAAGGTACAACTATTCAAAAAGCTGATGCCTCTGTAGACAATGTACAGTTAGCCACTTCGACTTCTGCCCTTTCAAATTCAGCCTGTCGGACTCTATGGCTTAAAGATTGGGGTAGAACTTCCTTCCCTGAACAGGCTGTGTTGTCACATCTAATGGGGAAAAGACTTTTGGTTAATCCTCCCTCTTCTGACCAGAAGAAACTAGACCAGCAATGACTCCAGGGCCCAGGTAGGAAGGTTAAAAATTGTTCTACCTGCCTAGTCTAAGATCTCTGCAAGTTTGAGTTCTAGATACTGTAGGGTTAGACCTAAAATTAGAATTCTGGTCTTCTCCTCCTCAAATGTTTATAGAAACAAGAATTCAAAAATCGGGACAGAGCATATCTGCAAGGAAGTCTTAGACTGGTTAAAGGGGTTATCCAATGTCTAAAACATGCCCCCTCAATGCCTGGGCCCCTCCTATAGATTATACTTACTCTGCTCCACGGCACCCGCACCGCTCCTGATCCCCACACAGCTGCAGCTGCATCACAGGTGGCGCTTGGGAGGCTCATTCCCGCCACAGCCTGCTATTGGCTGCTGCACCCGTATCCAGAGGTTTTGATCCATGCAACGGGGAGATGCAGCGGCTGCCATGTGGGGATCCGGAACAAAGCGGGTCCTGTGGAGTAAGGTAAGTATAATCTATATGAGGGGCCTCGGCATTGGGACAAATGTGTTCACCTTTAAGGAAAGAGTTGCTGGTCCCTGTACCAAAGGAGGAAAAAAGGTTTCTATTCACCCCTGTTCCTGTGAAGAAGCCAGATGACTCATTCAGGACAATCATAAACCTAAAGAGGTTGAATAAATTTCTTTTATTGAAAAAATTCTAAATGGAAACAATAAGGTCTTCAATAAATTTGATCTTTTCTAATTGTTTCATGGCAGTGCTCGATTTCAAGGATGCCTACTATTACTTTCCAATTCATGTTTCTTAGAAATTCAGTGAGTGGAGGGAGCTCTGCTACATCTTCAATATCCAACCCTTCCGTTTGGCTTATCGATGGCCCTGAGAGAGTTCACAAAAATAGTGTCAGAAATGGCAGCCCACATCAGGAAGAGCAATGTTCAGTTCATCCCTTTGTAGACGATTTTCTGATGGTAGTAGAGCCAGTGAGGGCAGTGGCACAGGGACAGCGGGACTGTGGATAGGTGAGGCTGGGTTCACATTGTTTAATTTTCCGTTCTTCTGATCCATCAGAAGAACAGAATAAAATGGATCCTGTTAAAAAACTAAAACTGAGCCTCTATTGTGCACATTTTACATCCATTTTAGCCATTTCCGTCTGTTCATGAGAATGGGGGCCCTGTACCCCGTGGAGCTCCTCTGAAATGATGGCTGGTCAGAAATGCACACCGCTGGTCCATTTATGTCGATGGGAGCGTCGGAGATAGTGGCTTTTATTTTTCTAAAGTATTAATGCTATTGTGACCAAAATGAACAACATCCTGAATGGGTTAATAAGATATCCAATTAATGTCCCTTTCACACGACCGTATGTATTCCGTGATCCGTATAAATATGGAACGGAAGACATATGCAAAGTCTTACGTAGTGTTCCGCAATTTTGCGGACCCATTGAATTTAATGGGGCTACGGACGTGATTTTGCGGCCAAGTATAGGACATGTTTGTTTGTTTTTTTTGCGGGGGGAACTTCCGTGAGATACGGGATGTGGAATGCACACAGTTTGCATTCCGCATTTTTTTTTCTCCTATGGAAAAATGAATGGGTCCGTATGGTTCCGAATCTTCAACACAAAAATGCGGATAAGGGCCTAAAGATGATGGCTTCACTTTAAAAAAAAAAAAACAAACAAAAAAAACCTGCAGTAACTGTAAGAGGTGATGTTGTCATAACAACCAAACTGTTCACTTGTTATGCATTTGGTTCTAGAACACAGACACCTAGAACATATGTGAATTACATGCAGCTTTTCTTCAGACGTCACAGGTGAAGTGAACATTTACCTATCGTGAGATTACTGTGATATTACCGGAAGGGCATTTACTAAAACAGATCTCCACAGCTGATCTGGTAAAGTATAATAAGTGTAATACAGCGTAATATATATAATCAGATACTTGGGGAAGTTATTAAGACCCTTGTAGGCTATGAACTGATGCAGGTTTGTGCTATAATTTAGACCAATTTATGGCGCAAATTAAAGATTTTTGGGAACCATGTTCCTCTAGCTAATTTACGCCCACTTTTTAAGTGGCGTGAGTGTAACATTGGTTAAAGTTGCAAAATGCCACTTTTGCACATGAAAAAACTGCCGTACATCAAAGTTAATTCCTTCCTTTTGGTTTATCTACACAAAATGGTCCACCTCTCTAGTGCCACCTATAGATACCCTGTAAGTTAATGTCCTAAATGCCAGCTTCACAGTATACATATGTAGACAGCTCCCATTAAAAGTGAGCACTACAAATACATCAGTTATTTGATCAGTTATTTCCATCAGTTATTGTGAGCCAAAACCAGGTGCGGGTCAAAAACATAGAACAGATGGAGATCTTTTCATTATACCTGATCTCTATGTAGCCTCCACTCCTGGTTTTGGCTCACAATAACCGATCAAACTGATGTGTGAACTGGGCCTTACATGGTATTTTATTGTCTCTAATGTATTGACTTGTGAGAGTTGTGTGTATGTGTGTGTGTGTGTGTGTGTGTGTGTATATATAATGGATTTTTGTCTTTAAAGGGAGTGAGGGATACTGTATAACAATGGCGGACAATGCACTTAAGAAGCCCAGGAAGAGATACCACTGCTGCCCCGACTTACCAGCCAAGCGGTGTCTGATTGATCCTGCACAATCATCTCAGAGGCGTCTTGTGCTCTACACCCCGTCCAGTGAGCTCCTGAGGTGTCTCGGACTCTTTCTACGTCGGAGGTGCTATAAGCTTGATCTTTCCCATTCACAGGCTATAGGATGGCTGAGAAATATTGATAACTATCTCCTTGTTATGGGTTACCAACCTGTAAGTTTCCTGAGCTCAGGCAGCGTGGTCTTCCTCTATATGCTATGCCGGGATCTCATCTCCCCAGAGGCAGACAGTGTAGAACAGCTTCAAGTGTCACTCCTGACCTGTTACTTTATCACCCACTGCTACACTGGCAATGGGAATGGGTATCCAGAAACACCATTCCTGGTGGGCTCAAGGACGGCCTTTTGGGACCGATGCCTGTCATACATCAGCATTATGAGTTCCAAGATGATGCAGATCAATTCCAACCGCCAGATTTATAGCGAGACACTCGCTGAGCTAAAAGCTATAGGGCGATAAGACATAACCTATGACCTACAAGAACTGGATGGACAGAAGATGGATTGGAAAATGAGCCCAGAATGTGAAATTTTGTCAAGGGACCATGTTTTAGAGGGGTATTAACATCTGAGACCACAATGTTATACATATATATAATACAAGTTATCAAGGCTCCTGGAGATTTAAGATCAGAATGTGAAAGACTCCAGGGTGCAATGTATGAACTCCTTTATTATATGTCCCCTTCACAAGCCGCTCTGGCTCTTTTTCAAGCTCCTAGAGCTTCTCATTTTTTAAATTGATATTTTTTAGAGATATCAATATTGGAATCATACCGTATGGCTCTCAGAGCAGACATTGATTGACTGGACTTTGCAAATGCATGATTTTTATTTGGCTCGGATAATTTCTTTATAGGTGACAGCTGGAGAACCAGGGACCAAGTTTTTAACTTTGTATTTAACTTACATCACATAATCATTCCCTTCTCCGAGCTCATAGTCATATGGCCCTGGAAGCACTTTTATGATCTGGTAGTGAAGTTTTCTCTACTGGTCCCTTGTCTTCCAGGATCCTAAATCATGCCCTTTTGACGGGCACATCACCAATAATGTCGTTTTTGGGCTGGTGCTGTGTGCAAGGTACATGCGATGACCCAGCATACGGTAGCTGGATACATACCTGCACAGACAAAAGGAGAGTGCTTGCCCTCTTCTACAGTAAAAATAGCAGAAAAATGAGAGGAAGAGTGATGCCCGGCACATAATACTGGAAAATGCAGTTTTTTAAACTACTGACCAGCTCTACAAATTCAGCATCAAGATATCAACAAATGGCTCATGACAAGGAAGTGGATAGCAGCAGAAACATCCATTTTTGAAAGTGAAGATCCAGATCATCACAAGGCCTTCTGAACAGAAGAAGGCTGCAGCTGGAAGCTTTCCTGAGACTTGAACTGTGTGCCTTATACACCTAGTGGACTGAAGTTACTTAGGTGACTTTGCTTCTGAAGCATGCTGAATTTTATTTTATTAAACTTAAACAAATCGTTACCATTTCACTTATTTCTATTTTCTAGAATTGTAGTGCTTCCATGTAATAAAGATGAGAGATGAAAAACACAAACTAAATTCAAAATCAAAAATAGGTAGTGCAAATGCTACAATGCTTCAGTGTGTTCTCAACAACCCTTTACCTTTAAAAAAAATCCTCTGGGATTTCAGTTAAAGGGAATGTTCATCAGAAAATGACGTATTGTTTAAATCACAATTTTATGTTAAACATATATTTTAGAATGTTAGGTGACGTCTTTTAATTTTCCATGTCGCTATTTTTATTTTAAAAAGCATACATAACCCTGCAACTTTCACACTCGCCACTAGGTCTAATAATAATTCATGATTTCCTATTCTGTACAGGTAACTTCTCAGTAGCCATTATCACTAGAGATGAACGAATTTCTCAAAAATTCGATTGACGGTTCGCTGAATTTCCCAAAAAGATTTGATCCGAATTTATTTGTGACGAATCCTGTTACAAAAGAGCTATTTCCTGGCTGCTCAGAGTCTGTATATTGGTGAAGAACACTGTTCATTGCAGAAAAATGCGTAAGGGTGTCCGCTATGGTAGTGAAACAGTACTGTGAGTCAGTATGTCACCCAGATGACAGGCGTCACTCTTAGAATCAATTCACACTTCGCTTATTTGGTCAGTTACGTGGTCAAAATTGACCAAATAACTCGTGTAAACTCAGCCTTACAGGTCAATGTTAGCGCCAGGTATAAAGAACCGTGCAGTGGCCCAAGTTTGTACTATAGAGTGAAAGAGCGCATGCCTTTTACACCATCATCAGCTGATTCCACTTAGATTTCTATAGAACCTGTTCTGTTACACGCCGAAACAAGTAGTGTCCCCCTTTCAGAGTGGAGAGGGTGGCAGGAGTAAGTTAGTTTTGACGTCACTGTTTATTTTGCCCTTCTTCTCATCCATCATAAGATTAACGCCAAAAAAAGGTTCCTTTTTTTTTTCACATCCGCCTTCACACGGTTAGCATGTGCTCAGTAATCTATCAGTATTGCTAAGGCCAAACATGTGACACCTGATTGAAAGTTTGCATGTCTTCTGTGTTTTGTACCCACTCCTGCTTTTGGTTTCCAAATCATGAGAATATCCTGCTACAAAATAGACACCATGTGATACAGGCCTTACTGATGCTCCAAAGACCGGATCCTTTGTATTTCTTATTTTTCCATCCTTTTGACAGATCAGAAGAAGGGTAAAATAAATAGTGAAAGTCAAAAAGGCCAAACAAGGACAATAGTGACCCTGTCACAGAGTGGTGAGGTGGCAACCGCATGAGGAGTCAACACAGTGGCCCAGTAACAGAGTGATGAGGGTGCAACAGCATGAGGAGTCAACACAGTAGCCCAGTGACAGAGTGGTGAGGTGGCAGCAGCATTTGGAGTCAACAGTGGCCCAATGACAGAGTGGTGAGGCGCCAACAGCATGAGGAGTCAACACAGTGGCCAAGTCACAGAGTAGTGAAGGTGGCAACACCATGAGGAGTTAACACAGTGGCCCAGTCACAGAGTGGTGATTTGGCAACAGCATGAGGAGTCAACACAGTGGCCCTGTCACAGAGTAGTGAGGTGGCAACAGCACAGGGAGTCAACCCAGTGACAGGATGGTGAGATGGCAACAGCATGAGGAGTCAACACAGTGGCCCAGTACAGAGTGGTGAGGTGGGGGAAAAAGCAGTAGCAGTAACAGCACAAGATGTTGGGTGGCAGTAGGAGCACATGGCAGCAGGTGTGTGGCATCAGGCAGGTGGCAACAGCTGAATCTCCACATTTCGCAACCCCCCCGCTCTGATGCCACACTACTGGCCAGGCAGGAAAGCCTGTCCATGGCAAACTCGGCCACAAATCAAGTTTGGCTGCCAAGTAGTCCAGGGGATGTTCAATGTGGGATGGCAGGGTGCAGTTCAAGTATGCCACCACCTGCTTGGTCCGGTTCTGCTCCATGTCTTGCTGCTGCTGGTGGGTGGTTTCTTCACTAGCAGGTGAAGAAAACTGCTCATCAAAGACTCTAGTCTTAAGTTGCTGCTGATGGTGCTGGTTCTGCTCCTGCCCTTCTACCATGCTTCAGCAACCATGGCAGTGGAACATGAGAAGGATGTGAGGATGGGCGATGGCACACATAGGCAGCTGCCAACTGACTACATAGGATTCTCAATAGTAGTTCAGTTTATCCTCCCTCTCAGCAGGTGGAAAAATGGCCCCCATTTTGGACCGATAGCGAGGGTCTAACATGGTGGAGAGCCCAGTAGTCATCCCTCACTAATCAAGCAACTGAGCATACATCAGGGAATTTTATGGTGTGTCAAGGTCATCTGCCTGGTCTTCCTCATCACCCTCTAGCTCCTCTTGTTCATCCTCTCCTGTCACTTGTGCAGAAAAATCTCCCATTTCTGTATACATTGCTTGTGTGTGAATGTCCTCCTCCTCCAGTTCAGCCCCACAGGGCTCAGGTGGCCATGAGATGCAGGCGCCACGTCTTCTGGCCCCTGTCCAGACAGCTTTAGCAGCACCTGTTACAAGACATGAAGCAGTGGAATGACGTTGTTCATCCTGTATTCCTGGCTACTGACAAATAAAGTGGCTTTCTGAAAGGGCCTGAGCAAACGGCAGGTGTCACACATGAGCTGCCACTGCCTAACATCAAAGTTACACAGGGGAGTGCTCCTGTCCGTCTGCATTATTAAGAAATCATTTATGGCCTTCCTCTCCTCATATAGTTGGTCCAACATGTGGAAGGTGGAGTTCCAGTGGGTGGAAACGTTGCATATCAGCTGATGTTGGGGAACGCTATTCTGCTTTTGCAGCTCAAGAAGGGTGTGCTTTGCAGTGTAAGAGTGGCTAAAGTACATGCACAGTGTCCTGGCCATTTTTAGGATGTCTTGCAGATGGGTGGAAGATTACAGAAACCGCTTTACAACCAGATTAAAAACGTGCACCATGCACGGCACATTGCTCAGCCTTCCTTGTTGCAGCGCCGACACAATCTTCTTCCAGTTGACTGCAGGAAAAGGGGTGTGGGCCACTGGGTGATGCAGTGGTTACTGCATCAGGCTGTACCACTACATTAGCACCAGTGGCGTAGCTATAGGGGTCGCAGCGGTCGCAGTTGCAACCGTGCCCCCGAGCCAGGGGGGCCCCGAGGGACCCCCCTTGCCACTTGCAGGGCCGCACCGCCAATTAGCCAGGTGCGGCGCGGCCCTGCGGACAGTTGGGGGCGGCGGTGGGGCAGAGAGAGATGAGCGCTTCCATTGTGGAAGCGCTCATCTCCATAGTCATCTGTATCGCTGTCCTCGGGACGTCGATACAGATGCTTGTATTCTACTGCAGGGCAGGGGCGGGAGAGGCGTCTCCCCTGCCCGTTCCTCTGCAGCCTATCAGAGGCCGGCTGACATCATCGCGCCGCCTGAGCCGTACAGCGTGGGACACAGGCCGGAAGAGACCTGCATCGCATCGCTGCCAGCTCCACGGAGGTAAGTATTAGTGTTTATTTTTTATTGTAGCACGGACCGGAGCTCTATTGGGGGACATGGGGGCATTTTTACTGCACATGGGGGCATTTTACTGGCACTGGGGGCATTTTTACTGGCACATGGGGGCACTGGGGGCATTTTTACTGGCACATAGGGGCATTTTTAATGGCACATGGGCACTGGGGGCATTTTACTGGCACTGGGAGCATTTTTACTGGCACATGGGGGCACTGGGGGCATTTTTACTGGCACATGGGGGCACTGGGGGCACTGGGAGCATTTTACTGGCACTGGGGGCATTTTTTACTGGCACATGGGGGCACTGGGGGCATTTTTACTGGCACTGGGGGCACTGGGAGCATTTTACTGGCACGGGGCATTTTTTACTGGCACATGGAACACTGGGGGCAATTTTACTGGCACTGGGGGCATTATTACAGGCACTGGGGCCATTTTTACTGGCACATTGGGGCACTGGGGGCATTTCTTACTGGCACTTGGGGGCATTTTTCTGGCACATGGGGCACTGGGGGCATTTCTTACTGGCACATGATTTTGGGGGGGAATCAATGGGGGGAACTTCTGGCGCATTATTGGGGCATTTCTTACTGGCACATAATTTGGGGGGCATCTATGGGTGGGGAGCACTTCTTACTGGCACATTGGAAGCATTATTACTTCTGGGGCACAGTGGGGACATTAGTACTGTTGGGGGCACTATTACTAACAAGTGCACTCTGGCAGAGAATTATTAGTTGGGACTTTGGGGCACTATTACTGTGGGGGGCACCCTGGCACAGTATCAGCATAGCACAGTTATTTCTGGGGACGTCATGTTTACAATATTACAGTCAGGGACACTATTTGCTGGGCGCAGTTATTTTAGGACACTGTGTTCCAATAATTATTGAAGGGCACTATCTGTGTGGTACTAGTGGCACAGTACTGGGGGTGGTAGGATGATTTGTCCAGAAGACGGGAGGATGATGGAAAAGTAGTAAACTAAGATTTTTTTCTGTCAAACTGCAAAGATGAGAAATCGCTGAAAAATGGCGTCTGGTCTGAAAGGAGAAGATGAGGAAAGAGAAGATCTACATCAGAGGAGACGTCACTGGATGTAAGTGGTATGAGGCGCTGTATTAGGCTACATTCACATGAACATTGTGTTTTGCAGTCTGCAAATTGCGGATCCGCAAAAAAAGGATGATGTTCCGTATGGAATCCGTTTTTTTGCAGACCCACTGTAACGATGCCTATCCTTGTCCGCAAATGGACAAAAATAGGAATGGACATACAGATGCGGACCGCACACAGTGCTCATTTAAGTGAATGGGTCGTGTGAATGTAGCCTTACCCTGTATGTTCTGTAGTGATACACGTAATGTTAGGATGGCTTGATGAAAAAATTGCCACACCGCCGAATATGGCATTTTATCCCCACCACTCTGTGCTGACTGCCTACTACTAGTGATGAGCGAACCCGGACCTCCACGTTTGCGACTGTACCAGACATTTTGGTGTCCGTGTACCAAACCTAAACACGGATTCTGGCGACAAAGTCCGTGTGCGGGTTAGTTTTTCGTACTTTAAATAAAGCTTGTTAAAAGGCTGCACAGCAGCCAATTAACAAGTGTTTAAGCTGTGGGCACTTGGAAGCCATCACAGTCAAGTCTAGTATTGGCATGGCTGTGATTTGCCGGCGCACCGTGTGACTATGCATGCAGAAATGCTGGATCACATGGGGCGCCACCATTCTGCACTAACTAGCGAAGGGACAGGACGCTGCTGCAGGCAGGGGAAGTGTAAGGGCCTTATTATTTTTAAAAAGTGTGCTGGTGACCTGTAGGCATTATTGATCGGTGCAATACAGCTCCTTTGCACCAATGAGACAGAAATGCCATACTTAAAGGGGTTGTCTGGGTTCACAGCTGAACCCGGACATACCCCTAATTTCACCCAGGCAGCCCGCCTGACTAGGGCATCGGAGCAGTGGAACACACGGCCGGGCGCCCCATTCAAAATGTCTATACTTGTCTGCTCATGCAGTATAGGACATGTTTTATCTTTTTATGCGGAGCGTCTGTGCGCTCCCATAGAGATAATGGGGCCGCATCTATTCTGCAATATTGCGGAATAGATACGGCCCCATTCATACGGTCGTGTGAATGGGGCCTTACTCTTTGTGCTGCTGGCAGAGCGCAGTCAGGGCCTGGGACAGATCTTCAGGGAGCTGGACTAGAGTGTGGACTGGTGACGCTGCTGACAGAGCAACAGGACAAGGACATTTTACAAAGTGCAGACACAGAAAACTAAAGGATTTAATCCAGTCACAACTGATGTTTCTCTGACTGCTGCAGAACCTCCTAATACACACCTCAGCTGCTGCAGAACCTCCTAATACACACCTCAGCTGCTGCCGAACCTCCTAATACACACCTCAGCT
>ONZH01015682.1:0-40477 GCA_900303285.1 Rhinella marina | reverse complement strand
TGGTCTTTCTGGGCGCCCTGGAGCCTTTTTGGCAAAAATGGAACCTCTCTCCTTGAAGTTCTTGATGATGCAATAGATTGTTGACTGAGGTGCAATCTTTCTAGCTGCGATACTCTTCCCTGTTAGGCCATTTTTGTGCAGTGCAATGATGACTGCACGTGTTTCTTTAGAGATAACCATGGTTAACAGAAGAGAAACAATGATGCCAAGCACCAGCCTCCTTTTAAAGTGTCCAGTGGTGTCATTCTTACTTAATCATGACAGATTGATCTCCAGCCCTGTCCTCATCAACACCCACACCTGTGTTAATGGAGCAATCACTGAAACGATGTTAGCTGGTCCTTTTAAGGCAGGGCTGCAATGATGTTGAAATGTGTTTTGGGGGATAAAGTTCATTTTCTAGGCAAATATTGACTTTGCAAGTAATTGCTGTTACGCTGATCACTCTTTATAACATTCTGGAGTATATGCAAATTGCCATTCTAAAAAGTGAAGCAGTAGACTTTGTAAAAACTAATATTTGTATCATTCTCAAAACTTTTGGCCATGACTGTAGGTATGGTGTTCTTTGGATGCAACTCAGCATTCACTCTCCTCCAAACACGACGAGTTGTGTTTCTACCAAACAGTTCTACTTTGGTTTCATCTGACCATATGACATTCTCCCAATACTCTTCTGGAACATCCAAATGCTCTCTAGCACATTTCAGACGGGCCCGGATATGTACTGGCTTAAGCAGGGGAACATGTCTGGCACTGCAGAATCTGAGTCCCTGACGGCTTAGTGTGTTACTGACGGTAGCCTTTGTTACGTTGGTCCCAGCTTTCTGCAGGTCATTCACTAGGTCCCCCCCGTGTGGTTCTGGGATTTTTGCTCACAGTTCTTGTGATCATTTTGACCCCACGAGGTGAGATCTTGCGTTGAGCCCCTGATCGAGGGAGATTATCAGTGGTTTTGTATGTCTTCCATTTTCTAATTATTGCTCCCACAGTTGATTTCTTCACACCAAGCTGCTTGCCTATTGCTGATCCAGACTTCCCAGTCTGGTGCAGGTCTACAATTTTGTTTCTGGTGTCCTTCGACAGCTGTTTGGTCTTCACCATAGTGGAGTTTGGAGTGTGACTGTTTGAGGTTGTGGACAGGTGTCTTTTATACTGATAACAAGCAGGGCTGTGGAGTCGGAGTCGTGGAGTCGGAGTCGGTCACCATTTTGGTGGAGTCGGAGTCGGTATAAAATGGACCGACTCTGACTCCTAAAAATATATAATGAATTAGTACATTTAGTTCAGTGCTGAATATATTTTTATAAGAATTTGTGAAAATGATGAAATGTCCTATAAATGTCTGTTCTATTCCTGATCTAAGGATTTAGGCTTTTAGTTGAGATGACTGTGTACTGCCCTTTATGTCCAGTGCATGTTCTCTCTGTATGCTTTATGCTTCCTCTGAGCTCATGTTTGGAGAGGTTAGCTGCTCTCATGGCTTCTATCTGCTGCTGATGTAAAACACCTAGAGCCTTATGTATGAAAACTGTCTAGGTGTAGAAGTTTCTTTGTTGCCCATAGCAACCAATCAGAGCTCCCCTTTCATTTCATATAGTGCTCTGGAGAAATGAAAGGGGAGCTCTGATTGGTTGCTATGGGCAACAAAAAAAGTCTTTAGACCTAGACAGTTTTCATACATCAGGCCCAGAGGTGTAGATACTGGGGGAGAGGGGGGGCAGGGGAGGCGATGCTCCGGGCCCAATACCTCTGGGGGGGGCCAGCAGGGATGGCCTTAGTACAATCAGGCGAATACAAGTGAGCGCTTCCATTATGGAGTCTGATGGGGGCACATTAAGCCGATCTGAGGTCTGATGGGGGCACATTCTGATGATCTGAGGTCTGATGGGGGTACATTCTGCTGATCTGAGGTCTGATGGGGGAACATTCTGCTGATCTGAGGTCTGATGGGGGCACATTAAGCCTATCTGAGGTCTGATGGGGTCACATTAAGCTGATCTGAGGTCTGATGGGGGCACAATACGCTGATCTGAGGTCTGATGGGGGCACATTAAGCCTATCTGAGGTCTGATGGGGGCAGATTAAGCCAATCTGAGGTCTGATGGGGGCACATTCTGCTGATCTGAGGTCTGATGGGGGCACATTCTGCTGATCTGAGGTCTGATGGGGGCACATTCTGCTGATCTGAGGTCTGATGGGGGCACATTCTGCTGACCTGAGGTCTGATGGGGGCACAATACGCTGATCTGAGGTCTGATGGGGGCATAATACGCTGATCTGAGGTCTGATGGGGGCACATTCTGCTGATCTGAGGTCTGATGGGGGCACAATACGCTGATCTGAGGTCTGATGGTGGTACATTCTGCTGACCTGAGGTTGATGGGCACATTCTGCTGATCTGAGGTCTGATGGGGGCACATTCTGCTGATCTGAGGTCTGATGGGGGCACATTCTGCTGATCTGAGGTCTGATGGGGGCACATTCTGCTGATCTGAGGTCTGATGGGGGCACAATACGCTGACCTGAGGTCTGATGGGGGCACAATACGCTGATCTGAGGTCTGATGGGGGCATAATACGCTGATCTGAGGTCTGATGGGGGCACATTCTGCTGATCTGAGGTCTGATGGGGGCACAATACGCTGATCTGAGGTCTTATGGGGGCACAATACGCTGATCTGAGGTCTGATGGGGGTACATTCTGCTGACCTGAGGTCTGATGGAGGCACATTCTGCTGATCTGAGGTCTGATGGGGCACATTCTGCTAATCTGAGGTCTGATGGGGGCACAATACGCTGATCTGAGGTCTGATGGGGGCACAATACGCTGATCTGAGGTCTGATGGGGGCACAATACGCTGATCTGAGGTCTGATGGGGGCACATTCTGCTGATCTGAGGTCTGATGGGGGAACATTCTGCTGATCTGAGGTCTGATGAGGGCACATTCTGCTGATCTGAGGTCTGATGGGGGCACATTCTGCTGATCTGAGGTCTGATGGGGGCACAATACGCTGATCTGAGGTCTGATGGGGGCACAATACGGTGATCTGAGGTCTGATGGGGGTACAATACGCTGATCTGAGGTCTGATGGGGGCACATTAAGCCGATCTGAGGTCTGATGGGGGCACATTAAGCCGATCTGAGGTCTGATGGGGGCAAGGACCTGTTAGTTTAGTGATGTAAAAGCTGGGGACAGATTTCCTTTAACATAGGAGTCCCCTTTTTTATTCCTATTAATCCTATATTTTACTGCATTATGTGGTAGAGTATTTAGAGTAGGGTATGTAGAAAGTCTATTGTACTGTACTTAACAGCATAGATGATCTAACAGTTTATATAGTCATCTTGCTAATACAGTATTATAACCACAACTAGTAGTATGTGCCTGTGAAGTTGGAAACGTGCGTTTGGGAAGCCAATAAGTGGGGGGCCCACTCAAGTATGTTTCGCCCCCCCCCCCCCCCCCATGTGCTGAACCTCTAGCTACGCCTCTGATTAGGCCTTAAGTGAGCTGTACCCAGAGAAGCCTGATAGATTACAAACTGTTTTTGTCATGACTTATCTGTACTATTGATTTTATGCAAATTTGTTTAAAGTTATCACTTAAACATGCTCCATGTATGAGGGAGTAGGAGTCGGGGTGAGGGGAAATTGAGGAGTCAGAGTTGGAGTCGGGGCTTTGGCTTACCAACTCCACAGCCCTGATAACAAGTTCAAACAGGTGCCATTACTACAGGTAATGAGTGGAGGACAAAAGAAGAAGTTACAGGTCTGTGAGAGCCAGAAATCTTGCTTGTTTGTAGGTGACCAAATACTTATTTTCCACCATAATTTGCAAATAAATTCTTTAAAAATCAATGTGATTTTCTGGATTTGTTTTCTTATTTTGTCTCTCATAGTTGAGGTCTACCTATGATGTCAATTACAGACCCCTCTCATCTTTTTAAGTGGGAGAACTTGCGCAAATGGTGGCTGACTTTTTTCCTCACTGTAGGTCATCAATATTAAAGCCTAGAGAACCCCTTTAAGGCTCATTCTACTAGGGCAGCATCTGTTTCATGGGCTGAGATTGCATCAGCTTCTGTGGAACAGGTATGTAAAGCAGTGACTTGGTCTAATCCTCACACCTTCATCAAACATTATAGAGTGGAGATTGATGCAAAAAAAGATCTGTCCTTTGGCAGGAAGGTGGAAGGTTCTTCAAGCTGTTGTCCCACCCTAGTTATGGATTATCTGTTAACTCTCAACGTAAGGTGCCGTCGTGGAGGTGAGGGGAAAAAACACATTAGTCTTTCCGGTAATTCCCCTTTCATTAAACCTCCACAACCTATATTTCCATCCGTTAAACAGTATAATAATAATAAATCTAATAATCTAATAGTATTCTGATTAATTGGATGTAGTTATATATATATATATATATACACTACTGTTCAAAAGTTTAGGGTTACTTAGAAATGTCCTTATTTTTTAAAGAAAAGCACATTTTTTTTCAATGAAGATAACATTGAATTAATCAGGAATACACTCTATACATTGTTAATGTGGTAAATGACTATTCTAGCTGCAAACGTCTGGTTTTTAATGCAATATCTACATAGGTGTATAGAGGCCCATTTCCAGCACCCATCACTCCAGTGTTCTAATGGTACATTGTGTTTGCTAACTGTGTAAGAAGGCTTAGAAGAATGGATGTTTTGAAAACCCTTGTGCAAGTATGTTAGCATAGCTGAAAACAGTTTTGCTGGTTAGAGAAGCTATAAAACTGACCTTTCTTTGAGCTAGTTGAGAATCTGGAGCATTACATTTGTGGGTTCGATTAAACTCTCAAAATGGCCAGAAAAAGAGAAATTTCTTGACAGTCTATTCTTGTTCTTAGAAATGAAGGCTATTCCATGCGAGAAATTGCCAAGAAACTGAAGATTTCCTTCAACGGTGTGTACTACTCCCTTCAGAGGACAGCACAAACAGGCTCTAACCAGAGTAGAAAGAGAAGTGGGAGGCCCCACTGCACAGTTGAGCAACAAGACAAGTACATTAGAGCCTCTAGTTTGAGAAATAGACGCCTCACAGGTCCTCAACTGGCAGCTTCATTAAATAGTACCTGCAAAACGCCAGTGTCAACGTCTACAGTGAAGAGGCAACTCCGGGATGCTGGCCTTCAGGGCAGAGTGGCAAAGAAAAAGCCATATCTGAGACTGGCTAATAAAAGGAAAAGATTAATGTGGGCAAAAGAACACAAACATTGGACATAAGAAGATTGGAAAAAAGTGTTATGGACAGACGAATCGAAGTTTCAGGTGTTTGGATCACACAGAAGAACATTTGTGAGACGCAGAACAACTGAAAAGATGCTGGAAGAGTGCCTGACGCCATCTGTCAAGCATGGTGGAGGTAATGTGATGGTCTGAGGTTGCTTTGGTGCTGGTAAAGTGGGAGATTTGTACAAGGTAAAAGGGATTTTGAATAAGGAAGGCTATCACCCCTGATTGGGGCCAATTTCGTCCTACAACAGGACAATGACCTAAAGCACACCTCCAAATTATGCAAGAACTGTTTAGGGAAGAAGCAGGCAGCTGGTATTCTATCTGTAATGGAGTGGCCAGCGCAGTCACCAGATCTCAACCCCATTGAGCTGTTGTGGGAGCAGCTTGACCGTATGGTACGCAAAAAGTGCCCATGAAGCCAATCCAACTTGTGGGAGGGGCTTCTGGAATCATGGGGTGAAATTTCTCCAGATTACCTCAGTAAATTAACAGCTAGAATGCTAAAGGTCTGCAATGCTGTAATTGCTGTGTGTGTATATTATATATAGATATATATATATATATATATATATATATATATATATATATATATAGCTTAAGTTTGTTTTATTAGGGTTAAGTAATTTATAGGTTAATAAGGAATGAGGAAGACTGTATGCATGATGAGTTTAGGGCCTATCATGTCCAGAAGACACTGAAGTAAGCATGGAGGTGGTACTTTTTGAAGCTTCCTGTCCCTGCCTGGTACGAGGAGGATAATCTCAAGGTAAGATGCTGTTGTAATGGAATAACCAGTAAGACTAATTTGGTTTTCCTTATCCCGGGCAACCCCTTTAAGCAGCCCAATGCTGTGAAAAGGATTATCAGGGCACATTTATTAAGGGACTCTAGTCGAAAAAATAGTCACAAGAGTCCCCTTTTAACCCTTTCAGTGCCGGACGTTTTTTCGGTTATGTGTTTTCGTTTTGCGCTCCCTGCCTTCAAACAGCCATAACTGTTTTATTTTTCTGTTCACATAGCTGTATGAGGGCTTGTTTTTTGCGGGACAAGTTGTACTTTCCAACGCCACCATTTAATATTGCATATGGTGTAGTGGGAAGCGGGAAAAAAATTCCAAATCAGGTGAAATTGCAAAAAAAAAACCGCTATTCCGCTACAGTTCTACGGGTTTCTTATTTACAACGTTCGATGTTCATTAAAACTGACCAGTTACTTTCATTCTACTGGTCAGTACGAATCAGGCGATACCTAATATGTATAGTTTTTCCTGCGTTTTGATAGTGATAAAATTATTATAAAGTTGGCCTTTTTTTGTCATATCTTGACCCCTATAACTTTTTGGTATTTATGTGTACGGAGCTGTATGGGGGCTCATTTTTTGCGGGGCGATCTGAAGTTTTTATTGATACCATTATGGGGTGTGTATGACTTTTTGATCACTTTTTATTTAATTTTTTTAAGAAAAAAAACGCGACAAAAAACAGCGAATCGCCATTTGGACGTTTTTTTTTCCGCCACACAATTCGCATATTGGAATTTTTTTTTATATTTTAAAAGTATGGGCGTTTTTGGTCATGGTGATACCCATGATGTCTATATTTATTGTTATTTAGGTATTTATTTTTTAATTATACGGAAAGGGGGGTGATTTGAACTTTTATATTTTTGTATTTTTTTAATATATTTTTTAACATTTTTTTAATTTTTTGTGATTATTTTAAAGCTCAAATATGAGCAAATAGATTGTGTTTTTTATTTTTTCTTTATGAGCAATGAGGGTCTTTTATTTTTGACTTAATGACCAAATTTGCTCATTTCTTATCCTGGCCTGCCATCTAGTGGCCAGAATAAGAATTGCACTTTGAAAGCTGTAAACCTCATCAGCGAGGTTTACAGCTTTCAGATCGTGTACAGACACCCCGAATGGCCACACGGGGTGTCTGTACACCACCCGGAAGCGCACGCTTCCGGGTTAAGACGCAACTAGATGCCGTGATCACATGTGATCATGGCATCTAAAGGCCTAGGAAGACGCCGCCGATGGCGGTAAGTACCTGCAAGTCTCTGCTGTTAGAAACATGCGAGCGAGCGCCATGTGTCCGCATCGCCCCAGCGCCGTACATGTACCGTACATGTACGGCGCTGGTACTGTAAGGGTTAACCAGCCGTGCGTCAATATTTTGTTGGGTGGGACTGAAGCAGGGGCGTGTTGGGGCTGTGCCAGGCTGGGGCTCCTGCTCAGCAAATTTACTAACATTTACACTTGCAAACTGCCGTTGTTTTTTTTGCCAGGTGCAAGGACTGCCATAGATGCACCTGTACCTCCCCCACAGGGGGAAACTAACACCACCATAAAAAGACAGTCTTAGTAAATGTGCCCCATTTTCTCCTTAGATAATGAGAAAGCATTTGACTCTGTGTTATGGAACCATTGTCTACTATAATTAATAATAATCCAGGAATAGAGGGCTAGGCTCATATTTACCTCATTTGCAGTTTTCTCTTATCCCCCTGGCTTGAATCCTACTTCCTGGTTTGTCATGTGACTGCTGTCCCATCATGCCTTAGGGTAGTGAGACGTGTTCTGACTCCTGTTATCATAAGGACATGTGACACTAACCAGTTTATTTTCTACCTTCACATATTCAAAATGATCTGTGTAACCTGGTTAGGTAACTAAAAAATTGCCATGGTGAACAGTTTATCAGATGCATAACACCCACTGGGATCACACTGTGAAACCATTGAGTATATCTATTGTTAAAAGAGGGAATATAATTAGATTTAAAGTGGGTCTCCTGTAGTAGAAGTGCTCTATGTGATTTGTTTTTTGCTTATGCATGTAGTACAAAACCTAACATCTCTCTTAACAACTTTAACATTAAAGGGGTATTTCCATCTTAGACAATGGGAGCATATCACTAGGATAGGCCCCATTGTCTGATAGGTGCAGGTCCCACCTCTGGGACCCGCGCTTACACCGAGAATGGATCAGGGAAGGTGGTGGCTAGAAGACCCTGGGTTTCACCGGGTCTGGGCACCACCAAGCACTCTCCCCATAGTAGTACTGAATGGGCGCGAACCGCGCTAGCGCTGCCACCTCTCCCATTCATTTCACTGGGGCCGACGGAAATAGCCAGCACTTAACTATTTTTGGCGGTCCCATAGAAATGAATGGAGGGCGGCTGCGCATGCTCAGTACTCCTTCCACATCTTTCAGGCCTCCGTTCTCAGTGTAGGAATGTTCTGAGAGAATCAGAAGACAGTCAAGAAAAGGATGGGTAGAGTTGAAAGAAAATACTAAGAGAAATGTTCCCAACCCCTGGCTTCTGATGACAGGGCCGACTTTTGCAATGGAGCAATACCCGAACAGCTGATCGGTGGGGTGTCAGCTGGTGAAGGCTCATGCTGAGGAATGGCCATCCCTTACTAAAGGACAGACAACCACTTTTAAATGTCATCCACTATGTTGCTACTGTACTGTACAATGCTGCAGATAATCTGCTTCATAGTTGACGTGACAAATAAGCTGCAGGTTTTCTGCAGAGTTGCAGACCCAAAATATGTTCTAGAGTAACAGCAAAGTGGAAGAAATTTTACCAAATCTCATCCACATGCTGTGAAAATCATCTCTATTGGAAATTGACCTGCAAGGCAGATTTCAAGGGTATGGACACAATTGGGGTGCTGGCACACAGTGCAGTTCTGACATGCGTTCAGGATGCAGTTTACAATGTAGCCAGTTTAGGAGCCTAGTTAAACCCTGGTGTTCTGCATAGTGGAAATGAGTTAAATCATTTCGGCTTTCCACAAAAAAACTGCATCCTGAACGCGTGTCAGAACTGCACTGTGTGCCAGCACCTTAAGTTAGTTTCCACTGTGGGTTTTCTCTGCTGCATGTGAATTTCATCTACTTTGCTTGTGCTGTAAACGCTGTAGATTTTGCATACGAACTTCCACCGTGGAGTATCTGCAGCATTTACGCCACGTGTGGGCATACACTCAATATGCAATATGTCAATTTATACAGATTTCCACAACAGATTTCAACCTGGAAATCAGTGGAAATCCACATATAACAGAAGTAGATTATGCCATTGAACAACTGAAAAATTTGCCCAGTATGGTCATACACTGGTAATGAATGTTCAAAAGGAGTAAAGACTATGTCAAAAGCGATCGCAATTAGAAAAACATGCAATTATTGTACCATATATATGTATATCTTTCAGACTTTAACCCCTCCAAGACCAAATCTGACATGTTTCACTTTATGTGGTAATAACTCTGAAATGCTTTTACTTATCCAAGCGATTCTTAGATTGTTTTCTCCTGACATATTATACTTCATGTTAGTGGTAAATTTGAGTCAATGTTTTACCTTTATTTATAAAAAAAAATAAAAATTTACGGAAAATTTCCACTATTTGCATTTCTTTGCTTTTAAGATACTTAACATTCCCCATATGTCTACTTTATGTTGGCATCATTTTCTAAATGTCATTTTATATTTTAGGACATTAGAAGGCGTACAATTTTAGAAGCAATTTTTAAACTTTATAAAGAAAATTTCCAAACCTAATTTTTTAAGTACTAATTCAGTTATGAAGTCATTTTGTGGGGCTTGCATAGTAGAAATCACCCATAAATGACTCCATTTTAGAACCTACTCTTCTTAAATTATTTAAAACTTATTTTACAAAACTGTGTTAACCAGTGTTCCATAAGAATTGAAGGAAAATGGAAGTTAAATTGTAAAATTTCACTTCTTTTGCAGATTTTCCATTTTTCCTGCAACACATCAAGGGTTAACAGCCAAACAAAACTCAATATTTATTACCCTGATTCTGCAGTTTACAGAAACACCCCATATGTGATCATAAACTGCTGTATGGACACACAGCAGGGCGCAGAAGGAAAGGCGCGCCATATGGATTTAGGATAGCAGATTTCAGTGGGATAATTTTAAATTGCCATGTCACATTTGAAGCCCCTCTGATGCACCCTACAGTAATAACTCCCAAAAAGTAACCCCAAAAACTACGGATGAGGTGACAGTTTTATTGGTACTATTTTGGGGTACATGTAATTTTTGATCGCTCGATATTATGCTTTTTGTGAGACAAGGTAACCACAAAATGGCTATTGTGGCACTGTGTTTATCGTTTGTTTTTTATTGTTGTTTTTATACAGCAGGTTGATACGGATGCAACAATACCTAATTTATGTGTATATTTATTTTTTGTTTCAGTTTTACAAAATAAAACATTTTTGAAAACAAAAATAATGTTTTTGTTTCTTCATTTTCCGAAAGCTACATTTCTTTTATTTTTCTGCCAATCGTCTTGTGCAGGAGCTTTTTTTTGCAGGAAAAGCTGACATTTTTATTGATACCATTGTTGGGTACATATGATTTTTTGATCATTCAATATTACACTTTTTGGGGCAAGGTGACCAATAAATGGCTATTTTGGCACAGTTTTTATTATTTTTTTTTTAACAGAGTTCACCTGAGGGGGTAAATCACGTGATATTTTATACAGTGGGTCATGTAGTAATACCTAATATGTCTATTTTTTAATTTTTATTTCAGTTTTATACAATAAAAGCATTTTTGAAACAAAAAAAAATTATTTTCTTATTATACACTATTTTATGGTGAAAGGGCTTTTTTTCCTGAAACTTTAATTTTTTTTATTATTAAAAAACACTTTTTAAATCAATACAGTACAATATATGCTGTATTGTAATGTATTTAACTGTCAGTGTCTTACAATGTAAGACTCCTAAGGTTGCCTAGGAGACCCAGCCTGGGGGCTTGTTCTCCTGGACTTCCGTAGCTGGTGGGCTCTGATGCCTGTGTAAGGCATTCAATGACCCCAAGTCATTGAAAGGATCCGGTTTCTATTGTGTCACACCAAACGGATCCGTCCCCATTGACTTGCATTGTGGGTCATGCCGGATCCGTCTTGCTCTGGATCCCCAGGATGGAAAGCAAAATACAACATGATGTGGTTTGCTCTCCGGCCTGGGGACGCAACTAAACTGAACGGAATGCATTTTGGAGCATTCCGTTCTGTTCAGTTTTGTCCCCATTGACAATGAATGGGGACAAAACTGAAGTGTTTTTTTCCGGTATTGAGCCCCTATGACGGAACTCAATACTGGAAATCAATAACGCTAGTGTGAAAGTACACTAAGCAAGAGAGCCTCCACTCCTCGTCTGTCGGCAACATCAATAAGGTCTATCACTTTCCTAGTATTGTTGCCTGGTGTACTACATTCTAAGTTGGCAGCAGTGGTTGGCAAACTAAACCTACGTAAAATAAGGAGGTATTTCCAGACACTGTATGGCTAAGGAGACACTGTGGCTCTATAGGGCAATAAAGCATGCTTGCCACTGTTTATATGGGCACTATATGGCACTGTGCACACGGGTTCTGTGCGGCATTGCATACACTACTTTTCTTGCCACTGTATAGCACTGTTTATTTGGCTATTGGACAGCATTCTTTAGCAGGGCTCTGAAGAAATTTTTAGACTGTCAATTTAAAGGCAATATGTCACCAGTTTAATAGTGTCCAAACTAAGGGCAACATAAACTAGTGACAGACCCCCTTAGCAAAATGTGGGGTCACTTTCTTTAACTGACCCAGCCGTTTTGCTAAAATCTTGTATTGAACAGCAACATTGCATGATGTAGAATCCCCATATTCATGAGTTCCTGGTTTTCTCCACCCACCTGCTGCTGATTCAGTTGGAAAAGACCTGTCAATCAGAGGCAGGTGGGTGGGACAGCTGTGAGCTTGTGAATCTCAGGACTCATTGGCATTCGCTGGAGCTATTAGTATTCAAAAGTGAGGACATCAGAAAATTGGTGACAGATGTCCTTTAAAATGCAACTTGAAAAAATGAGCTTATCTAGTAGTATATCTGATCTTCTCTGTTCTTTATCAATGTAATTTTACTTCTTTTATGTCACTATAGAAATGAGATTATCGCCTATAGGCATTCATATGGACTAGTGCTTTGATGGTTTACTCTCCCTCTAGCCTCATTTTCGATTTATTGATCTCCGTAACCCACCAGCTGTTATGTATATTGATGCTGAGAGTTTAGATGGTGAGTACCACAGGGATAAACCTCACTGTAAATGAATGCATACTATGGAAAGAGCAAAGGTAAATGCTATAAAAACAGAACAAAATAATGTTTCTTAATGTTTAAAATACTACCAGCACAAACCAAATCTGGTTACAATATAGTCACTATAAAGAATAAAGGTACCTGCACATGGTGCAGAGTTGTGTGCAGAAAATCCTCAAGAAATCCGCACTACTTACAATTCAGCATCTATGTCCATCTAGAGAGGTTACAACAAAAGGCAGGTAGTGTACGTTAGGTACGTATTGGGTTTTTCCCCAATTTATTGCCACAGGAGATGGTTGACAGACCTGGCTAGTGATGACTAACTTCTGAAAGTAAACTCTTTCCAGTATTTCTTTTTCTTTAACCCCTTCTAACCCTGGCCTTCTAACCCTCACCTTCTTGCCCAGGCTATTTGTTGCAAATAACTTTGGAGCACTTTTACTTATACAAGCCATTCTGAGATTGTTTTCTCTTGACACATTATACTTCAGTGGACCAAATATTTCACCTTTATCTATAAAAAAAATTACCAAAGATTTGAAAAAATAGCAATTTTCAAAATTTCAATTTTTCTGCTTTTAGAACAGATAGTGATACCTCATAAAATAGATATTACTTAACATTCCCCATATGTCTACTTTATGTTGACATCGTTTTATGAATGTTTAATTTATTAGGACTTTTGAAGGTTTAGAATTTTAGAAGCAATTTATAAAAAAATGAAAATTTCCAAAACCCACATTTTAAGGACCAGTTCAGTTATAAAGTCAATTTGTGGGGCTTAAATAATAGAAACCACCCATAAATGGCCCCATTTTTTAAACTACCCCCTCAAGTTATTTAAAACTCTTTTTACAAATGTTGTTAACCCTTTAGATGTTCCAAAAGAAGGAAAGGAAAATGGAGATGAAATTTCAAATGTTTACTTTTTTGGAAGATTTTCCATTGTAATCCATTTTCTGTAACACAGCAAGGGTTAACAGCCAAACAAAACTCAAAATCTTTTACCATGATTCTGCAGTTTACAGAAACCTTCCCATATGTGGTGGTAAACTGCTGTATGGGCACATAGCAGGGCTCAGAAGAAGGAGCACATATGGTTTGTGGAGGGCACATTGTTTGTGTCAGTTTTATATAATAAAGCATTTGGAAAAAAAATCATGTTTTTGTTTCTCCATTTTCTAAAAGCCATATTTTTTTTATTTTTCTGCTGATCGTCTTTTGTAGGGGCTCTTTTTTTGTGGGAAGAGTTGCCGTTTTTATTGGTACCATTTTTGGGTACAAATGATTTTTTGATCACTCACTCAATAATACACTTTTGGGCAAGGTAACCCAAAAGTGGTTGTTTTAGCACAATTATTTTTTTATGCCATTCACCTTAGGGGATAGATCATGTGATATTTTATAGAGCAGGCCATTACCGATGTTGCGATACCTAACATGTCTACTTTTTTTCATTTATTTTTACACAAAAAAGATGTTTTAGCGTCTCAATTTTCTGAGAGCCATATATATTTTTGGGCGATTGTCTTATGTAGGGGCTTATGTAATGGCAACTGTAAAAAAGTTGAAAATAGAATGGCTTTTACACATGTATAATTATACACACAAGGAGCAAGATGAAGGTTTTACCATGGCTCTCACAGTTCCCTGATCTGAACATCATTGAAAATCTGTGGATAGACCTGAAAAGAGCAGTGCATGCAAGACGACCCAGGAATCTCACACAATTGGAAAACTTTTGCAAGGAAGAATTGATGAAAATCCCTCAAACAAGAATTGCAAGACTCTTGGCTGGTTACATTAAAACAGTTACATTAAAGGGAGTCTTTCACCTGTATTTCACCAATATAACTAAGAGCAGTGCCCCATACACATCCAAGACATACCTGTGTGCACTGTGTGTCTGTATTACATGTCCAGGAAAAGCACTTTTATTCTGCAGGAAAACAGCTCCCAAATGCCTAGCTCTGCTGCTGCAAGTGCTCAAAGCAAACCAGACTGAAGAGGGGAGGGCTGTTTAGCTGCTCATATCTTGGGATTGGTAGCAGATAGAAAAATTGTTCTGACCTTGGCATTCCAAGCTTTCAAATGATATGAAAATTGCAACATTATATCCAGTATATCAGAAGATACAGCTGTTAGAAATCAAATCGGGAGAGAAAGCTGTTTTGTTTAGTTTCACTTTTAGCCAGGCACTTGGGAGCTGTTTTCCTGCAGAATAAAAATGCTTTTCCTGAACATGTAATACAGACACAAAGTGCATATAGGTATGTCTGGGATGTGTGTGCAATCTTCTGTGGGGCACTGCTGTTAGTTATATAGGTGAAAACAGGTGAAAGACTCCCTTTAAAAGCATTTACAAGCTGCAATACTTGCCAAAGGGGGTGAAACTAGGTACTAACCATGCAGGGTGCCCAAAGTTTTGCTTCAGGCCCTTTTCCTTTTTTATTATTTTGAAAATTTAAAATATTGTTTTTGCTTAAAAGGGAATGTGTCATCTTTAACTTTATGCCTTTTAAAGTTGCTTAACTGTTCACAGTAAAAGTAATTTTGACGAGGGGTGTCCAATCTTTTGCATGCCACTTAGAGATGAGCGAACGTGCTCGTAACGAGCACTGTAGCGCTCTGCTCCCCTGCGCTCGCCTGGGCCCAGGCATCCGGATCCATCCTCCTCACCCGACGGATCCGAATGCCTGCGCCCATGCGAGCACAGGGGAGCCGAGCGCTACAGTGCTCGTTACGAGCACGTTCGCTCATCTCTAATGCCACTGTATTTAACCTTTTCCAGACTTCCTCTGTACATGTACTACATAGGCAGCAGTTTTCTGCTGCCACCCAGGCCTCATAAAAGTACAGTGAACGCCATAACGGAAAAAAAAATCAAAATGGACAATTCACTGCTTTAAAGAAAATTGAGCAAAAAGTGTTCGAAAAGTCAAACACAATCCTAAATGGTATCAATAAAAACTACAGACTGTCCCACAAAAATTGAGCTCTCACTCAGCTATCTAGACATAACTATAAAAAAGTTAGGTGGGGGAGGTCAGAATATGGCAATGCAAAGAAAAAGTGATTTTTTTTTCAGTATTGAAACACATGAAAGACTAAATAAATCTGGTATTGCCTTAATCATACTGACCAGGAGAATGAAGGTAACAGGTCAGCTTTATCGCCTTAGAGAATGCTAACAAAATGAAACTCACAAAACTATGGTGCAATTGTATTTTTTTCCAATTCCACCCATTTTTAATTTTTCCAGCTTCCCACTACATTGTATGCATTATTAAATGGTTCCTTTAGAAGTTACAACTTGTCCCGCAAAAAAACAAGCCCTCATACGGCTAGGCTTATCACTGTTTAAAGTATAAGAACAGGGGAGGTGAGACCCGGTAGGTTGTGCCGATATCTGTGACTTTTCCCTGCTCACGCCAGGTCTAAAATTGTGGGTCGTGGTGGGGAAGGGGAGGGGTCAGCAGGCCCATCTCAGTCATCATTTTCTGTGTCTGTTTTAGGTGTAGAAAATGGTCTAAATGTAAGACAGGTCGGAAACTGTCTAACATTTAGAATTGACACTGGATGCATCGAAGTTATGGAGAGGCTATTCCTCTTCATAAGTCTGAAGCTGGCACCTCTTCATTCAGTCTAAAACGCCGGTCTTATTAAATGTGCCCCTGAGTCTCTATCAACACCAGAACACACTGCTTATCACAGTTTCTAGTATAAGGACAGGAGAGAACACAGGCGAGGTAAGAACTGATTATCTGTCACCACTAGAGCACCCTGTTTATCACTGTTTATAGTATAAGGGAAAGGAGAGAACATAGAATAGGTGAGGACTGATTATCTAGCACCACTAGAACACCCTGCTTATTACTGCTTATAGTATAGGACAGCAGAAAACACAGGAGAAGGGAGGGCAGATTATCTATCACCACTAGAACACCCTGCTTATCAATGTTTATAGTATAAGGACAGATGAGAACTGATTTTCTATAGTGACTAGAATGCCCTGCTTTTATAACTATTTATAGTATAAGTACACGAGAGAACACAGGAGAGGTGAGAACTGATTATCTGTCATCACTAGAACATCCTGCTTATCACTGTTTATAGAATAAGGAGAGGAGAGAACACAGCTCAAGTAAGAACTGATTATCTATCACCACTAGAACACCCTGCATATCATTGTTTATAGTATAAGAACAGGTGACAACTAATTTTCTTTCATGACTAAAATGCCCTGCATTGTCACTACTTATAGTATAAGGCCAGGAGAGAACATAGGAGAGGTGACAACTGATTATCTATCACCACTAGAAAACCCTGCTTATCACTGATTATAGTAAAGGGCAGGAGAGAACACAGGAGAGGTGAGAACTGATTTTCTATCACCACTGTAGCAACCTGCTTTCACAGTTTTTGATAAATAGGGACATTAGATTGGCAAAAAAATAAAATAAAATATACCTATGATTAACATGTAACTTTTATAAATTCTTATGAAATTTAATAAATTAATTATTCAATATTAATAACAAATTCTTTTTTAAGTGTACATTCCCACCAACTCCTACACCACTCAAAACTACAGTAGCTTCAACTCCAACTTCACAACTCTTGACTTCACAGCCCTGCTATGTTGTCTGGTAAAACGACGGACTCAGAAATCAGAAACCTCATTGAGCACACGATAGTCAATGGTCTTTCTTTGGCACCATTAGTTTCAGTTATGTGTCTGATCTGGCATTTTTGCTATTTTGGTTGTTCTGTTTCTATAGCAGAGCTGAACAATGAAAATCATTAACGCTAATATGAAAGCAGCCTAAATATTTACACTGTCTAAAATTTGAGACAGGATTAGTAAATCTATCCCACTGAGCACTGATAAATACAACAAAGGTTTCTGGATATAACTGAAGGTTCTCCACTGTGAAGTTCATGCTGACCAGTGAATATTTCAGATCATCTGTAAAAATTCCTCTCCACCTTAGCATATCATAAAGTGAGTTTTTATTTCTTTTGGGGCTCTTGTCTGTTACATGTAAATTAAGATAATAATTAAAATAACTTCAATCTGCTGTACTCTCTTCTCTTTATATAAATTACAGCAAGTTTTATGCAAATCACATAGCTATAGACGTGGCTTATAAACAACATCCCTTGTGTGTATTAATGTCTGACTAGTAATTTAATGGCAGCCGTAGGCATAAACAAAAGTTTATTAAAAGAGAACTGTAACTAATAAGATCTGAAGACTAAAGTGCCTATACCCTATGTATTAGGATGTTTCCAGTAAAAAGAGCTGGATCAGTTTAAAACATATGTCTTCACAAAACATTACCATCTATATAGTATACAGAAGTAAATTAAATACTACAGATTTGTCTGTATTCTATTAAATTAATTGACTTTATTTAGATATGTAAGAAAACAATTAGTTAAAACTGTAAATGATATAACTATGAAGTTGCCAAATAATCAATAGTGATCTATTGGTTGAACGCTGAATATTTCCTGTGGCCACTCCACGACACACCATTCACCCTTAAAGAGCACCTGTCACCAGTCTAAATTTTGAAAATATTTTTATTTTGGTTTTCTCCTGACATATTGTGGCCTCTAGTTCTCATGTCAGATACACTAATAAGGCAGTGGTTTGCCAAGTGGGCGGCCAACTGTGCTCATTTGTCTAGTGGGAGTGTAGTTCTTTGATGTTGTCCAATCAGTGAGTCTGAGCTTGCCTTATATACTGTTATGTGGGCTAGAGCTTCTCCCGGACAGCTTTGGTGTTGCAGCTCTCTGTTTGCTCTGCTGCTGAGTCTTCTCCTTCCTTCATGTCTTTCCATTCCCTGTCTTCACTGTGGGCTACAGTGAGTACACAGTGTGGCCTCACAAAATATGGTATACTTCTTTATGTCTGTGCACCCGTGCTTTGTCTAGGAAACACAGAGTATTTACTTTCCCATTCCACGTCTCTTTAGGAAAGCAATCTCACTGCTGGGTCTACTGATGTCATGCAGCAGTAAAGTAGGCCAAAAACAGGCATAGAGGGGTTGATAAATCTCTCCCGCTATGCAGTGTTTCTAGGCATACAACAATTGGTTCCTCTGATTGCAAGTTGAGATGTCTTTCCTGTTAGCTATCACTACTGTCCTTAGTTCATTTCCTAGAGATAAGGAGATGTTTATTCCAATATTTAGAATCTACCAAAAGTGGCAGGAATCTGAGAACTTGTTAGTTCAGTTTCAAGGGAGTAACAAAGGTGCTGTAGCCACAAGTCTGCCATCAGTAGCTGTTCGTCTAACTTACATCAGGAGTCAGGATAACTTTCATACTTTTGTGAAGTACTATAGATTGCAACTACAGTGCCTTGAAAAAGTATTCATACCCCTTAAACTTTTACACATTTGTTCACGTTACACTCACAAACTTAAATGTTAAAAATAGCAAGTACTGTATGTGTGAAGTGAAAAGAAAATCATAAGTGGTTTTCAAAATTTTTAATACATAAAAATCTGGTGTGGCTTGCATTTGTATTCAACCCACCTGAATCAATAATTTGTAGGACCACTGTTAATTAGTCGGTAGGGAAGACACAGATAGAACCCCACCAGCTTTGCCAGTCTATTTTCTGGCCAAGCCCTAGGTGGCAAGTCCGCAACTGATCAACATTCCCTATTCTGCTAAGGTACAAGACAGACATAACACAGAGACAAGACCACACCACACAAAAGCAGAGTAGTACCAAATCGAGAGACAGAGGGTAGTTAAAAAGCTAAGCCGAGATAAGAAGCAGATGGGAGACAAAGTACCAAAAACACGAGTGATCAAAGGCAAGCCAAAGTCAATAATATGAGCAATCCAAATGCACAGGCAGAACTGGAACTGGGAGCACAGCTAGGGAGTCACAGACTATCACTGGCACTGCTATAAGGCCAGGAAGGGGTTTAAATAGAGCACAGTGTACCAGGATCAGAACCAGATAGGTCATGACTCGGCACTTCATTAGTCTGAGCACTAACATAGTGGAATAGATTAGCTGACCAATCAGCCCACTGCTAGTCTCCTCCAGCACAGCCCCGCTATGGGGAGAAAGAGCCTTGCATTCTGTTGCTAAGGACACTATTGATTCACCGGGGGCGTTGCCCACCATCACGTCTCACCCGGAGCGGCCAGAGACCGCAGAGTTGGAGCCTGGACAGGTAGGATTGTGGCAACCACCTTTCATAGCAATTACAGCAGTAAGTCTTTTGAGGGTATGTCTTTACCAGCTTTGCACATCTAGAGGCAATTTTTTTTTTCAAAATAGTTCAAGCTCAGTCAGATTGGATGGAAAGTGTCTGTGAACAGCAATTTTCAAATCTTGCCACAGATTCTCAATGGGATTTAAGTCTGGAGTTTGACTGGGCCATTCTAACACATGAATATGCTTTGATCAGAACCATTTCATTGTAGCTCTGGCTGTATGTTTAGGGTCATTGTCCTTCACAGTGATTTCACGTGGGAATGGTGTGTTCAGGGTGATGTGCAGTGTTAGTTTTCTGCCATGCATAGCGTTTTGCATTTACATCAAAAAGTTCAACTTGGTCTCATCTGACCAGAGCACCTTCTTCCAAATGGTTGATATGTCCCCTGCATGGGTTATGGCAGGCAAACAGGACTTCTTATGGCTTGCTTTCAAAAATGGCTTTCTTCTCGCCACTATTTCATAAAGGCCAGATTTGGGCCGACTAATATTTGTTCTGTGAACAGATTCTCCCACCTGAGCTGTGGATCTCTGCAACCTCTCCAGAGTAACCATGGACTTCTTGGATGCTTCTTTAATTAGTGCTCCTTGCCTGGGCTGTCAGTTTAGGTGGATGGCCATGTCTTTGTAGGTTTGCAGTTGTGCCATACTCCTTCCATTTCCAGATGATTGATTGAACAGTGCTCCGTGAGATGTTCAGAGCCTAGGATATCTTTTATAACCTAACCCTGCTATACACTTCTCTACAACTTTATCTCTGACCTGTCTGGTGTGTTCCTTGGTTTTCATCATGCTGTTTGATCACTAATGTTCACTATCAAACCTCTGAGGCCTTCACAGAACAGCTGTAGTTATACTGAGAGTACATTACACACAGGTGGACTCTATTTACTATTTAGGTGACTTCTGAAGGAAATTTATCACACTGCATTTTATTTTAGGGTATCAGTACAGGGGACTGAATACAAATGTATACCACACTTTTCAGGTTTTTGCCTTTTTTTTAGGCAGCTGCCACTAGAGGGAGCTCAATGCAAAATGATTATTTCAGCTTCCATTCCATTAAGTGGTAACTGTATAAATTTTTATGCACTGAGCTCCCCCAGTAGCTGCAGGCAGCAAACTGTGTTATAATAGGGAAGGTAATATCCAATCCAATGGTCACATGGCCAATTTTTCTGATACATAAGTTAGATAAAGTGGGTAATGTAACTTTTTTTGCATTTTTTTAAATTAATAAATGCATGTAAATATGTAAATTAAAGTGGTTGTACCACAAAAGATTCTAGGTTTTTCAAACCAGCACCTAGAACTGAATACCCTTTTAATTGCATATAATTAAAAATTTAGTCCAGCCACTGAGTTATTCCATAAAATCTATATGCATAGTCTATTGCATATTTCTCTGTCCACCTTCCTGAGGTGGTCACATATGGTCATTTCCATCCTTCAACTCTACCTAGTATATCTACTGAGATGCAACAGAAAGGACATGTCCTCTGAGCTACCAGCATGAAATAAATCTAGCAGAGAAATAGGGAGCTCTCGGGTTCAGTGTGAGGTACAGGGCTTTTCTAGAAAGAGAGTGTAATGTCTGATTTTCATTTTTTACATTAATTGCGGGATAATGTCTTCAGTATATACACACACAAAAAAAAAAAACTTAAATTTGTCAGAAATTGCCAAGTGTCTTCTGCATTGCTTTGGAGTGATTGTCACATATGTATTGGGAAACTGGGGGGAGGGGGTGGGCATGCTAAATTTTTTTGATATCTGTGGCCCACCCTAATTATTTCTGTAAGTCTCCAGGGGTGTAGTCATGTGTAAGGGATAATAGAGTGATTACTCTTACTAGTAATCTGTTTTTTTAACCCTACGACAAAACCCAGGTATTTTCCCCTCTTTTTTTCTCACAATATTTTCTACTCCTTTTTTACTTAAACAGCAAAAAAGTACAACATTATTCCCTAGTCAGGGTTCTTTTTTTAACAGCTTTTTACTAAACATTTTCAAAATGAAAGAAAAGTATTATGCAGATCAAGGGCACAACAAGTGTAACATTTCCTTGTGCAATACAGAGAAGTAAAATAAAAGAGCGAAGACCCAAAGAACAAGGCCTTCAGCAGTGTGTTTCGGGCAACATGAAATTAACTTTTTAAGGTAATGTGGCAGAGACTAAAGCGGGAAGGAAGGAGGGGGTAGAAAAAAAAACACCCTGACCTATATGACCATTTCCACATAAGTGGACGCAATGTTCAGGTTCCTAGAGCATGAGTAAGGTTTGGTCACAGACGCAGTGTCCCTAAAGTACCTTTCAGAGAAGAGATAAGATACCACAAGGTATATTGAAATGGTTCTACAGTACAATGTCCTCAACCTTTTGAGGTGAAAAATATGACATAAGGAAAGTCCAACATTTTCTAAAGAATTTGACAGCCAAATCTTAAGCCAGAAATCGGTAGCTGAAGTTCCCCATTTAGGACAGCGAGTAATACAGTTCAGGAAGATAGGGAGGGCAGGTAGGTTAAAGCTATAAATGGCATTGTGCATTAGTTTGAAAAAAGGCTCTCTACAGCGTTCACTAATTACACGTGCGACCCTCATCCAGCCTTCCAAAATTTTCTCTCATTTATCTGTATCTTTAGTTCTCCTTTCCCACGTAGAGAAAATCTTGGAAGCCATAACATTAAGACAGCAAGAAGACTAAGCTCTATATAAACCAAAAAGGAAGACCAGATCTGAGGCTGAATCCACTATTTAATCAATACTAGTGGCTTCAATATTCAAGTTCCTAAGCCTATAATGGCATGCTACACGGAAGCCTGTAAGAGGCATTCTGTAATGCATTCCATCATAATAGAAGGCTATGCTGGCTGTAGACTTCTATTATGGCGGAATGCAATACGGAATGCCTCTTATAGGCTTCCATGGTACATGCCATCATAGAATTCTGTTATGGTCCATGGTAACGGAATCCATTATGGAATTCTTAGATAACCCAAATCTGTACGCTGAACTTGCAAATCACAAGTTCGCTCAACACTAACCCTAAGGTGTCCACTATAATTGAATTTGTGGATGTGACATAAAATGAATAAATTGCCAGCATAAAGAGCCAGTTTTACTTCTTTATATGTCAGTGTCTTCCAGTTATCTGGAACTAGGCCCTACCTAGTTCATTTACAGAGAAGGAAGGTAGGAGATAATAAACCAGAAGGTGAGTAATATAGCAGTCAGAGTGCTATAAAGGCCTCGTAACAAAGTGTGTAAATATCCCTGGATGTCCAGTTTATCCATCACCACTCCCATTTCTTCCTACCTGACATCAAAGGCGCTTTCTGCGTCTATGACCAGTATTATAGGAGAGTCACTAAGCTGAGAATGGTGATGAACCCAGTCTAATGCTGCCATCACCTTTCTTATGTTTTAAACAGCAGGCCGGCCTTTAATGAAACCCACCTGAGGTACCCACTATAGATGGCATAATAGAGCCCAAACGATCTGCTAAGGCGTTCGTTAAAATCTTTAAATCTTGATTTATGCGCAAGAATGGGCTGTAAGAACTAGGAGAGAGAGGTTCCTTAAGGGGCAACCACCTGCAGTTCTCATCGTGAGCTGTGGAGATTACTGTGCCTGCAAAGTTTTTATGCCACAGAATCAGTACCCTATCGTGGCTGGGGACCCAAAGATGCGACCAACCAAGAATTTGTGAAGTCTGACAAAGTCAGCCACTTGCAAATGTGTCTCTTGAAGCATCACTATGTCAGTATGAAAATGTTTTAGCTATCTAAGGACTTTAGTTCTTTTGTGCAGAGAAAAATGGAAAGAGGCTACAATCCCCGCACAAGAAGAAACAGAGAGAGGGAAAGGGGGATCACTTTTTTAACACTGAGCAATGGAAGTTAAAGAAACAATAAAACACATAAACAAGCTGTGTCCTCTGCGGACTGATGGTAATAGTCCGCCAACACTGAGCTAGAGGCCTCTCTTTTCACTACCATGTGTAGCTCCCTACCCAGCTACGCCACTAAGATAATGGCCCCCTTACCACCCATGACTATTTAGCAGACACAAAATTGAGAGTCCTCAGAACTAAATCACAGCTTTGCACAGTCCTCCATAGGACTGCTGACCTGGAAATAATCATTGGTAAAGTCCTTCCGGAGATAGGGAAGGGAAGGAGGGCCTTGGGTAGTGTGTGAACAGCCAGGAGATCTTCTGGCCGAATATCCATTGGGTACCACCCATTGACTTCTTTGATGAGCAGGGAGGGAGCCCTGTAGAGCATGACTCCTGAATTGTCAGTTGAGCTGAGAAGGAGACATTCAAGGCTTTTTGGTGGGAGAATTCAAGGTGGCAATAGATCCATCCTCATGAAAGGCTTTCAAGATGGGAAGGTAAAGAATCTGGAATCAAGCCTATTTTCCAAATAATGAAGAACAAACAGAGCTGAAGGCCTTGAAGTTCTGTGCGGGTTCTGCAGGGTAAACGTTAAATAATAAAATGTCATATCCCATAATAGTGATTAGGAAATGGCGGTGTCAAAACGCCCTTAGTGTAGCCACTTTATCATTACAATCTAGCAGATGCATAATGACTTAGCACGGGTGTTTGTTTCTGTCCCTTGCCAAGGAGAGGTCCCGTAAAGAAGGGTCTGGGCCTACTCTGTACGCCCTTTCTCCTGGAGAAGAAGTTGAGCCCTAAGGCTCCATTCACACGACCGTATATTGTTTTCCGCTTCCGATCCGCAAATTTTGCGGAAGGAATGTGGACCCATTCACTTCAATGGGACCGCAAAAATAACGGACAATACACCGTTTGCTGTCCGCATCCGTATGTCCGCATATCTATTCCGCAGAAATATAGGCCATGTCTTAAAATGTCCGCAAAAAGCGGCCCGCAAAGCAATAGAAGTCAATGGGTCCGCAAAAAAACGGAAACACTTCCGCATGTCATCCGTTTCCGTTTTTTTGCGGAAAGGTGGGTACAAATATTATGGAGCAATCCATTTGATCTGGTTGCCTAGAAATATTAGGAGACAGGTTGTGTGACCTTTTATTGCAAATTGGTTTAGTCCGGATAGTTTGTTCTGACAGTTTACAGTCATGGATGTTGAAAAACTGATCTTATTGGTACAGGAGAGACCCCAATTGTGGGATGTAAGAACGGAGGGATACCATGATAGGAATTTAAAAGACCAGGCCTGGGAAGAAGTTGCCAAAGAACTACTATCCAGACAATGGGAGACCAGCAGTAAAACCAAGCGCAAGGAGATAAGTAAGTGCAGTTGAAAGTATGTAAAATCATATTTATGTGATGTGACTTTTAGCAGGCTCTTTTTCATTTACTTTCACTTTTCATTTGACTTCTGCATATGCATGACAACTCATATAATGTGATGTGACTTGCAGGCTCTTTTTGCACAGGAATTTCTGCACACAGCATTTTGCATGCTGTTTTAGAACATGCATATTTTTGCTTTTGCAAGTGCAAATCCAGGCTGCAACACAATGCTTGATGCATGAATGTATATGTGCAAAAACAGGCAGCTAAACAATGCTTTACCTAGAACTGCTTGTTCGAAAACAGCATGCTAAATGCTGTTTGCAGAAATTCCTGTGGAAAAAGAGCCTGCAAGTCACATCATTTTATATGAGTTGTCATGCATATGCAGAAGTCAAATGAAAAGTGAAAGTAAAACAATTTAGAGTTGTGGCCTTTTTTGCACATGCATTTACTGTCTGAAATTGCTGAGTGACATTGCTGCAGGTTTATAGCGGCCATGCTGTGTCCAAACACGTGACCAATAATCCCAAAAGCTGGCTATACTGCACTGTATAGTGTGTACTACTTGTTCATTAATTGGTGTGTAACAGTTTTTGTGTCACACAGATATTACAGTGGGTTGTCCGTGTTCAGAGCTGAAACCGGACATACCCAAAATGTCATCTAGTCAGCCCGTCTGAAAAGAGCATCAGAGCATCTAATACTCCGATGCTCTGATTTGCCCTGCACTATATTGTTGCATGGCATTTAATCCCATAATTGTATGCTAAAGGTATTATGTTATTGTTAAATTATGTCTTAAATATTCTTTTTATTTAACAGTTAATAAAATAAAAATCAGGTGGAATAGTTCACGTGACCAATATCGCCGTGAACTTAATCAGCAGTCAAAAAGTGGAGATGGAGCCACAAAAAAGAGTCCATACCTCTTCACGAAGCAACTAGAATTTCTAAAAAATATAATGGAACTAAGACCGTAAGTAATTATTTAATATATTTATTTTTTTATGCCCTTTCACACGACCGTGGAGCACGGTCCGGGGCGGTCCGTTAAAAAAACGCGGACTGTGCTCCTTCTAAGGGCAGGAGTGCATGGTGTCATTGATTGCTATGACGCCGTGCGCTTCCTGAGGCCGCCACTGTACAGTGATACACTGTACACGCTCACAGAGAGTGTATCACTGTACAGTGGCAGCCTCAGGAAGCGCACGGCGTCATAGCAACCAATGACACCGTGCCCCTCAGAAGGAGCACGGTACGCGTTTTTCATGGACCGTCCCAGACTGTGCTCCACGGTCGTGTAAAATGGCCCGTTCTCCTGGTTCTTGCTTTTGATGATCTATCTTTGTGATAGGTCATCAATATCAGATTGTAGTAGGTCTGACAGCCAATACCCTAGCTCATCAGCTGTATGATGTGACAGCCAGCTCAATGCGCACGTGCCTTCTCCTGTTTCTCTTCACGCTGCTGTCTATGGCAAACACATGTACTTGCTGTGTACCTCTCAGTGGCGTGCATAGAGACGTAAGGTCCCCATAGCAAGGATCACACCATGTCTCCACACAGGACATCAGGTTTTTTGCATAAACCCTTTTCAATGACCCTTTGGCTAATTTACCACTACCTCATTTGGTAAATGTTGTTCCTTTAGAGCCGGAATGGGTAACTTGAGGCACTCCAGCTGTTGAAAAACTACAACTCACAGCATGGACATACTACAACTATCAGCCTACAGCAGAGCAGGTTGTGAGTTGTAGTTTTCCAAAAGGAGAGCTGCTGCTTTGCCCGGCCTGCTTTTGAGGGGAGAGTCTGGACCAACTTTGTTAAAAAAGTAGAATAGGGTATAATCACAGAAAGAGCCAAATTCACACGTCCATGGAGCATGGTGTGTGAAATCCTGGACCGTCCTCCTTCAGAGGGCAGGAGCGCACGGCGTCATTGGTTACTATGACGCCGTGTGCTTCCTGAGGCCGGTGCTGTACAGTGATACACTCTATACGAATGTGTAAAGTATATCACTGTACAGCGGCGGCCACAGGAAGCGCACGGCATCATAGCTATTAATGACGCCATGTGCTCCTGCTCTCAGAAGGAGTACGGATCTGGATTTCACGGACTGTTCTCGATCGTGCTCCAATGAAGTGTGAATTTACCCAAAAAGATTGTGCCTCCTCTGGCCCTGGGAAAGAACACACTGCATATGTTAAAAATGTCTTTTAATTAATATACAGAAATAAAAATAACCAGACTAGATATAAAATAATTAATTTTTTTATTAATTTAAAGAACCGTTGATAATCTGGCAGAGGAGGAAGGGCATGATGAATTGGGCGATTCAACCTAGATGGAGGAAGGTGCGACGGCTGCAGTAGAAGCTCAAGTTACTGCATCTTCTCCTGAAAACATTGTCACTCCACTCGTCACGCAAGAGAGCACTCTCGAAAATCCAATACAGCATGGAAGACGTAGGGCACGGATTCCGCCTGCGTCTGGTCAAGAAAAACGTGACATGATTGATTCGCGTGTTCTTGATTATCTCAATAAAGATAACAAAGATGAGCCTGAAGTGATAATCTTTAAAGGATTGGCCGAATTGTTTAAAAAAGTACCCAAAGAAAGGCAGAGCCGATGCGTCTCAGCTATTTCATCACTAATTGATGTCTATTCTGGACTGCAGGAGCCCATTGATTTGGTAAAAGCAATAGATCATGCAAAACATTGCTTGATGATCCAGGCAGCAGGTCCAAATTATAGTGGGTCTCAAAGGCCCCACATGAATACAAGAATGCAACAAGTATATGGTAGTCAGTATGGGCCAGATCTTGCTGAAGGTCATTCTCAACCCACACCTTATTATCCAGCGACACCAGGGCCATCGTCCGAAGGCATGCATTCCTCACAACCACAAGGTCCTTTCACTCAGGATCTTTTCAATCTGTAATTTTTTATTTTTTTTATAATAAATGTTAGATTTTGTTCTGTATTTTCTTCTGTATTTATTTCTTAAAATAATAGTATTTTTTTTTTATGGTTTAATTTAATGAGGTATTAGAGGGTATTTTCGGTCAAATTCTATTTATCTCAATTTCAAAATTGAGAATATACACTTTCAATCAAAAGTATAGATTGAAAGTGGAACTTGGCGACAAAAATACCCCAGCCCACAAGCCCACTTCACGGGTCCTCATTGTCTTGCGGGTCCCTACACTAAACTAAAACATCAGGGGACCTAACTAACTAAAAATAATAATTTAAATAAATTTGGAGTCCAGAGCCCAGATTAAATTAGTGACTTCCCCGAATAGTGTCCAACTGCCATGGCAATGCTCCCTCAGGGCTGATAAAAAAGTCTGCATAGATTTCCCGAACACCAAGACCTGCCGTACTAGGTCGTCCATGGCGGATCTGGTCCAAGATGACAGGTGATGTTGTCATAGCTTGTTCCAGGTCAGCATCTGAAGGAGCATCATGGACACGAATGAAATTGTGTAAGATTACACAAGCCTGGATCACCAGGGTCACATTATCTGGATCCATCTGCAAGGACGACAAGAAGACCCTCCACTTAGCTGAGAGTATTCCGAAAGCGCACTCTACAAACCTACGGGCACGAGTTAACCGATAGTTGTAGATGCGCTTTCGGTTGTCCAAATCGCGTCTTGGAAAGGGCCGCATCAAATTAGGTGATAATGCGAACCCTTCGTCAGCCACGATTACAAATGGAGCCAGTGGACCATCTGATCCGGGGAGTCTTCTGGGCTCTGGCAGGGCAAGCTGGTTGGTGCGAAGCCGTTCACCCATTCTAGAAGCACTAAAGATGCGGGCGTCTGAAGTGCTCCCAGAGGCCCCAATATCCACAATTACAAACCTGTAGTTGCTGTCAACCAAGGCCATCAGAACTACAGAAAAATACTGCTTGTAATTGTAATATTGGGACCCTGAGTGAGGTGGCTTCATAACACGTATGTGTTTACCGTCCAGAGCCCCAATGCAGTTTGGAAACTGCGCTGATTGAAAAAAATCCATCAGCGATTCTGAGCCAATCTTCCGCCGTGGGGGTGGGCATCACCGCTTCTCTGAGTCGCTGCCATATGATGCTGCAGGTATGACAGACTATGCCTGTCACGCCTGGGCGCAGTGCGCCGCTACACTGGTCCCGTCAGCGGGACTGTTCCCCGCGGCCGCTGCTGTCTCTTTCTCCACAAGCTTCTAATGCGGTGATTCCAGCAAATAGTACAAAATCTGCGGAAACTGTACTCTCGCCCCATCTAGGGGCTGGCAGCAGGTACTGCAGCTCTTACACCTTCTGTGAAACCGTCATCAGTCCTGCACCTGATCCCTATCAGAGGCCTATTTAAAGCAGCTCTGTGCGCATGTCTGAGGCCAGTGTATCAGGTCTTCCAGCGTACTCCAGCTCTGTGCTCGTGTCTGTTCCTGTGATCCGGATTTATCCTCGTCTCTGCTAACCTGCTGACTATCCAGTCTATCCAGCTAAACCACTGCTTCTACACGGCTAGCGACCTGGTTCCCGGCCGCACAAATCCAACCCGCTTTGCGGTGGGCTCTGGTGAAAACCCGGGGGCTAGTTAGACTCCGCACGCCAGTACTTGTTAGTACTTGGAAGCTGGCCAAACGGAACTACATCCGGCCAGCAAGGTTAGTGACAGCATACTCTGGCCTACCAAAAATGGAAGCCGCCGGTGCGCCTTCTACCGCTGACCTGCTACAGCAAGTAGTGGAGCGTGTCAACAAGCAGGAGGCAAACCAACAGCAGCTTCTCCAGTATCTGCAATCTTTCTCCACACGTTTGGATTCATTGCAGCCGCCGCCGGTGGTTGTTACCCCGTCATCTCCTTCGTCTGTGATGGCTACACCGCATCTCCTCCGGGTTCCGCTACCCTCCAAATACGATGGAGACCCTAAGAACTGTCGCGGGTTCCTGAATCAGTGCTCAATCCATTTTGAGCTTCTTCCTGGAAATTTTTCTTCTGAAAAAGCAAAAGTGGCCTTCATCATCTCCCTTCTGACTGGACAAGCCTTAGCCTGGGCCTCGCCACTCTGGGAACAGGACGCTCCTATCCTCTATAACTGTCCTGCATTTCTGGAGAGCTTCCGGAAAATCTTTGACGAACCTGGTAGGGTTTCTTCTGCAGCCGCATCTCTACTACGCCTTCGCCAGGATTCCCTATCCGTGGCTCAGTACGTAGTCCTATTCCGAACCTTGGCGTCTGAGCTAAAGTGGAACGAAGAATCCCTGGTGGCCGTATTCTGGGATGGGCTATCCGACCCTATTAAAAATGAACTATGCTCTCGGGAATTGCCCCCAAATCTGGATGACCTAATATCCCTATGTAATAAGGTGGATATTCGGTTTAGAGAACGTGCAGCGGAGGAACGAAGGTCCACACGGTTTAATGCCAAACCTTTCCCCAAGTTTCAGGTTCCGTCAGTCCCAGTGGAGGAACCTATGCAACTTGGGCGTGCTGGGCTATCTCGGGAGGAAAGAGAAAACCGTATGAAGAATCGTTTGTGTCTCTACTGCGCTGAACTCGGTCATCAAGTACGGACTTGTCCCAATAAGCCGGAAAGACGTCAGAACCTGGGCAAGTCAGGGATGGCTGTCCTAGGTTCCATGTGTTTTTCTCCTGCTAAGGAGAAAGAAATTCCTCTGTTTTCCGTCACTGTGTCCCTTCTTACTCCCAAAGGGATACGGTCGATACCTGCTCTCCTGGATTCCGGAGCAGCTGGGAACTTCATTTCCTCTTCCCTAGCATCCAAATGGGGAATTCCACGGGTTCCACTCTCCTCTCCTGTGACCTTAGTGGGCATCGATGGTAATCGGGTGCCAACCGGGCCCATTCTGTCCCGCACCCAGAACATTGTCATGCAAGTGGGGTCTTCTCATCAAGAAGAAATTGAACTTTTAGTGGTTCCCAAGGCCATGCATCCACTTGTTCTGGGTTTTCCATGGCTTCAGAAGCACTCCCCCCATCTCAATTGGAAAACCGGGGAACTAATGTCGTGGGGTCATGACTGTCAATCGTCCTGCTTACAGAAGGCATCGTCTCTCGGGAGCATCCCTCTCTGTTGTTCCAGTATTGAAGGAGTTGTTCCCCGACTGGGTTCCGCTGATTCTGATGTCTTCAGCAAGTCACAAGCGGAGGAACTCCCTCCTCCTCGCTCCAGGGACTGTGCTATTGATTTATTGCCCAATAAAGCTTCTCCTCAGGGCTGTACTTACCGTCCGGGCACCAAGAACGAGAAAGCAAGTGCTCTTTCCAGGTCTTTGGATACCACGGACAAAGAACCAGGTAGTGATCCTGAACCCATGATCGACTTCCGTTTACCCCATCGTCCTACTCTTCCAGTCTCTGTGATCTCTGCAGCTAATCCTGTGAAGTTTTCTGTCATCGGGTCCGAGGTACGGACTAGTCCATTGGGAACTTCTGCTCGGTACAAGGTACTAGCAGATAAAAAGTCGGCTCATGGAGATGAAGTCTGGCCTTCTTCTCGCTCTTGCCGTCGCCGGATTCTCAGGATGAAGTTGGCCCCTCAGTCTATGAAGAGTTTCTGCAGACAGTTTCCACAAGCGCTCAGCTTTGGGTGTCCGGTGTCCACCCTAAATGGGGGGGGTACTGTCACGCCTGGGCGCAGTGCGCCGCTACACTGGTCCCGTCAGCGGGACTGTTCCCGCGGCCGCTGCTGTCTCTTTCTCCACAAGCTTCTAATGCGGTGATTCCAGCAAATAGTAACAAAATCTGCGGAAACTGTACTCTCGCCCCATCTAGGGGCTGGCAGCAGGTACTGCAGCTCTTACACCTTCTGTGAAACCGTCATCAGTCCTGCACCTGATCCCTATCAGAGGCCTATTTAAAGCAGCTCTGTGCGCATGTCTGAGGCCAGTGTATCAGGTCTTCCAGCGTACTCCAGCTCTGTGCTCGTGTCTGTTCCTGTGATCCGGATTTATCCTCGTCTCTGCTAACCTGCTGACTATCCAGTCTATCCAGCTAAACCACTGCTTCTACACGGCTAGCGACCTGCTAGTTCCCGGCCGCACAAATCCAACCCGCTTTGCGGTGGGCTCTGGTGAAAACCCGGGGGCTAGTTAGACTCCGCACGCCAGTACTTGTTAGTACTTGGAAGCTGGCCAAACGGAACTACATCCGGCCAGCAAGGTTAGTGACAATGCCAGAGATTGTAGAGATACCAAGCAAGAACTCAAAATGCAGCGATGCAAAGGAGTTCCCCGTTGCTAGGAATCTGAAAAGACAAAAAATAAAAAAGAAAATTAATTTAATATTACAATGGGCTCTGGCACACAAAATTACTTGGCCCATGTCTGTGCTGCAGACTGCTAAAAGCACTTATAAATGCACAGTCACCTGTATTCCTGCCATTGGCAGATGCAGACTCATTCACTTGCAGTAAGCAATACAAACATGTTCCAAACACTGTTGTGTGTATGA
The DNA here is from genome assembly GCA_900303285.1 of Rhinella marina. Lineage (NCBI taxonomy): Eukaryota > Metazoa > Chordata > Amphibia > Anura > Bufonidae > Rhinella > Rhinella marina. Next base: position 8,055 of record ONZH01015682.1, on the reverse strand, counting down.
GCCCTTAAAACCAATTACATACTTTGAAAAAAAATACAGACATAAAATTTTTCTTACCTCAAGGTGACTATTAGCCTTTCCTCTGCTGAGATGCTGCACCTCATATTGGTATCAATAAAAGTCAGGTCTTCACGAAGAGACGCAAGCAGACGATCGAACGTATCCAAGGACATCCGACAGTAGCTATGGAACTTGACAGAGTCCTTCCGCAGATCGTTGAACAAAGTGTGGAAGTGTCCCTTCCGAAGCCGCTGAGAGATGATAGGATGGACCCACTGTCTCCTTCTCCTCCCCAGATCTTCGTCCAGCATTGGTGTCTGCCAGCCAAATCTCCGAGACAGGAACCAATGAAATAGAACGTCTTTCATATGATCTTTGGGCATGATGGTCGCAAAGAAAATGCCAGAAATCTATGCTAGCCAAGCAAAAGGTTTCAAAGCTCTCCACAACACTGCAAGCACAATAAAATGGCGCCTGAGAAACCACATGACCTTCCTTTTATTTCACTTTTTTTTTTATAAAGTTTCCATAACAACAACCATATATTCCTCCTTCCGTTTTTTTTGCGGTCCGCAAAAAACGGATGACATACGGAATCATTTCATCCGTTTTTTGCGGACCAACGGAACGGATGTGGATGCACAACGGAATGGAAAGATAAATATTTGCGGAGGAACGGATCCGCAAAAAACGGTCCACAATACAATATACGGTCGTGTGAATGGAGCCTAATGCTTCTGGGAGTTCTTTCTAACAGAGATCCAGTAGCTCAATAAGGCATATAGATTCAGGCAGCCACAGAAACCTGAGGGTTCTGGCACACAGTGCAAGTCTGACATGCATTCAGGATGCAGTTTTCAATTTAACCAGTTTAGCAGCCTCATTAAACCATGTTATTATGCATAGTGGAAATGATTGGATTAATTTCGGATAGCTACAATAAAAAACTACATTCTGAATGCATGTCAAAACAGAGCTGGGTGCCAGTACCCTCAGGTTGTTGTGGAGGAACCTGTTTCCAGGTCTTCAACTTTAGATTTGGTCAATCACTTGCTCGTAAGTTCTCAATTCCCCGCCAAGGCCTGAAGCCGTATCTTGTAGGTTTTACACCTCAGTCTCTAGTTGCCCCACGCAGTGAGTAGTATGGGAGATCTCAGTTAGGATGTTATTAAGAGAGGATTGGATAGTTTCCTCTTGTTGCGAACAAAGTAATGCTGCTGCCATCTTCCCTAGATGTTCAGCAGGAGAGGAGCTGGAATTCCATAAGCAGGACAGTTTCTGGCCACGGTAAAGGTCAATTTGATTGCTGAGAACCTCCAGGACCTTGTTTACAGTCTCTGGGGGAGTATCAATAGGGCTGTAGCTATATATTGACGCGGTGCGGTGGCTTCCTTACATTGCAGACCAGAAGTTCCCTGTTCAGGATTCTTGTGAGTACTGCGGTGTAGAAAGGTATGTCCCAGTTTTATGGTCCTTGGTTTTCTGGACATATAATACAGACATATAATACAGACACAAAGTGCACACAGGTATGTCTGGGATGTGTATGTAATCTTCTTTGGGGCACTGCTGTTAGTTATATAGATGAAAAACAGGTGAAAGACTCCCTTTAACTACTGCATTAAGCCTTTCTACCCCGGAGGTTTTTTCGGTTTTGCATTTTCGTTTTGTGCTCCCTGCCTTGATACAGCCATAACTGTTTTATTTTTCTGTTCACACAGCTGTATGAGGCAGTGGTGTGCCTAAGGTGTTTCACACCCGGGGTGCGTCCTTTCTCTGGCAACCCCCCCCTCCCAATATGTTAAAAAATTGTACCCCCTCACAGTAGTATTGCCCTCATTGTACAAAAGTCACAGTAATTTTGTACAGATGTGTGCCCCCTCACAGTAGTTATACCCACATTGTGCCCTCTCACAGTAGTTATGCCCACATTGTGCCCCCTCACACTTGTAATGCCCTCTTTGTGCCCCTTCACAGTAATAATCCCTATTGTGCCCCCTTCACAGTAATAATCCCCATTGTGCCCCCTTTATAGTAATAATGCCCACTGTGCTCCCTTTATAGTAATAATGGCCACTGTGCCCCCTTCACAGTAATAATGCCCACTGTGCCCCCTTCACAGTAATAATGCCGTCTGTGCCTCCTTCACAGTAATAATTCCGTCTGTGCCCCCTTCATTGTAGTAATGCCCTCTGGCTCTGTGCCCCCTCCATAGTAAAAATGCCCACTGTGCACCCTTCACATTAGTAATGCACTCTGTGCCCCCTCCAGAGTAGTAATGCCCTCTCTGCCCCCCTCCATAGTAAAAATGCCCACTGTGCAGCCTTCACATTAGTAATGGCCCTCTGTGCCCCCCTCCAGAGTAGTAATGCCCCCTGTGCCCCTCCAGAGTAGTAATGCCCTCTGTGTCCCCTCCAGAGTAGTAATGCCCCTTCTGTATAAAAAAAAACACAGCAGCTACTCACCTTGTCCCGTTCCTGAAGTCCTCTCTTCTCTTCAGACACAGATCGCTCTGCAGCAATGTGTGGGCGGAGCTTATGCAGATTTTTGGACTGTAGGCTCCGCCCACACATTCCAGCAGCGCGATCAGTGCCTGCAGCCTGAATGGTGGAGCGGGCAGAAGTCTTCCTGCTTCACCATTCAAAGCGCTGCGGGCCTGAGGGAGAGGAGGAGTGCGGAGAGGAGAGTAACAGGACCCAACTCCCTGCGCTTCAGCAATGAGCGCTTCCATCTGTATTGATGGAAGCGCTCAGTGCTTCTGGCACCCCCTGAGAGCTGGCACCCGGGGCGGACCGCACCCCCCGACCCCACCTTAGTATGCCACTGGTATGAGGGCTTGTTTTTTGCGGGACAAGTTGTACTTTCCAACGCCACCATTTAATATTGCATATGGTGTAGTGTGAAGCGGGAAAAAAATTCCAAATCGGGTGAAATTGCAAAAAAAAACGCAATTCCGCCACAGTTTTACAGTTTTTTTATTTACGGCGTTCGATGTGCATTAAAACTGACCAGTTACTTTCATTCTACTGGTCAGTTCGAATCCGGCGATACCTAATGTGTATAGTTTTTCTTGCGTTTTGATAGTGATAAAAAATTTATAAAGTTGGACATTTTTTAAATTTTTTTTTTTTCATTTCTTGACCCCCATAACTTTTTGGTATTTATGTGTACGGAGCTGTATGGGGGCTCATTGTTTGCGGGGCGATCTGAATTTTTTATTGATACCATTCTGGGATGTGTATGACTTTTTGATTGCTATTTAATTTTTATTTTTTTTTAAAAAGCGACAAAAAATGGCGAATCGGCCATTTTAACGCTTTTTTCCGTTTTGCTGTTTTCCGTATGGGAAATAATTTTTTATATTTTTATAATATGGTCGTTTTCGCACATGGCCATACCCATAATGCGTATTTTTTAAATTTTTTTAATACTTTGATTTTTATTTTCGGGAAAGGTGGGTGATTTGAACTTTTACGTTTTTTTATTTATTTTATTTTATTTTTTTACACTTTTTTATAGTTCCCATAGGGAACTATTACAAGCAATCATTTGATTGCTTATATCATAGACTCCAAAGCACTTGCATTGGAGTCTGTGATGATTTTAGTGCTTTCCTATGGAGCCCTATTACAGGCAAGGGCTCCATAGGAAAGCCTATGCAGCAGCCTCCTGTCATTTACTATGACAGGGGCTGCTGCAGGCACGCTCCAGCTCCTCCGATCGCCACACGGGGGAGCAGGAGCAACACCAGCAACACTGCCGGTCCCGGACATTAGCCGCGGGTGTCTGCTAGTGGGAAAAGCAGGTCACCCGCGGCCATCTTTAAAGTCCCGGCCAGCGCCGTACTAGTACAGCGCTGGTCGGGAAGGGGTTAATATTTAGTTGTGATATATTATGATGCTGCTTATCATATTGAGGTGTCCTTAGTTAACCCCTTAAGGACAGAGCCCATTTTGGCCTTAATGTCTGGGCCAAATTTTTGAATTCTGACATGTGTCTCTTCAATAAGTAATAACTTTGGAATGGTTTTACGGATTCCAGTGATTTTGAGATTGTTTTTTCGTGGCATATTCTACTTTATGTTAGTAATATATTTAGGTCGATATTTGCAGTTTTTCCTGGTGACAAATTCCACAATTTCATGAAAAAGTGGAAAAAATTGCTTTTTTTTAACTTTAAAATTCTCAGCCTCTAAACTACATAGCGACACCACATAAATTAGATATAGATTCATATCTGCAATATGTCTACTTTATGTTGGTATCAGTTTTTTAGCGTGCTTTTATATTTTCACGGCATAAGAGGGCTCCATAGTTTAGTAGCAATTTTCCAAATTTTCATGAAATTTTCAAAATCAGATTTTTTGCGGGACAAGTCCAGTTTTCAAGTGGATTTGAGGGACCTGCATGTTAGAAAACCCAATAACTCACCCCATTTTAAAAACGTCACCCCTCAAAGTACTCAGAATTAGATTGTTGAAGTTTGTTAACCCTAATAGGTGTCTCACAGGAATAACCCAAAGATAGTCTGTAAAATGGAAAATCAGATTTTTTAGACTTACACATTGGTGTAACCCCAAATTTTTCATTTTCACAAAGGGTATAAGGATAAAAAGCCCCACAAAATTTGTGGTGCAATATCTCCCGAGAACGGAAATACCCCATATGTCTATGTAAAGTATTGTGTGGGTGCACAGAACGGCTTAGAAAGGAAGCAGCGCAGTGTGAATTTTGGAGAGTGGATTTGGCTGGAATTGTCACTGGGGGCTATGTTGCGTTCACCAAAGCCCCCCTGTGTCTGAACACTGGAAACCCCTCACATGTGACCCCATTTTGGAAACGACACCCCTCAAGGAAATTTTAAGGGGTGCAGTGATCAGTTAGACCTAATTGGTAAATTACAGAAATTTAGGAAAGTGGACAGTGAAAATGAAAAATCAATTTTTTTTGTTTTCACTGTCCACTTTCCTAAATTTCTGCAATTTACCTATTGGATCTAACTGATCACTGCACCCATTGAAATGTTCCTTGAGGGGTGTCGTTTCCAAATGGGTCACATGTGGGGGTTTCCACTGTTTAGACACAGGGGGGCTTTGTAAATGTGACATAGCCCCCAATGACAATTCCAGCCAAATCCACTCTCCAAAATCCAAAGGTGGCTCTTTCCTTTCTAAGGCTATGCTGTGGGCCCGTACACCCACTTTATATCCACATATGGGGTATCTACATTCTCGGAGAAATTGCATCAACAAATATTGGGGGCTTTTTCTTCTAATAACCCTTTTGATCATGAAAAATATGGGCCTACCTCAACATATAAGTGTAAAAAATATTTTTTTTCATTTCCACTGTCCACTTTAATAAACTTCTGTAAGTTACCTATAGGGTCTAACTGTTCACTGCACCCCTTAAAATGTTCCTTGAGGGGTGTCGTTTCCAAAATGGGGTCACTTTTTGGGGGTGTTCACTGTTCAGATACCAGGGAGGTTTTGTAAAAGCAACATGGCCCCCCAGTGACAATTCCAGCCAAATCCACTCTCCAAAATCCAAAGGACGCTCTTTCCTTTCTAAGCCATGCTGTGGGCCCGTACACCACTTTATATCCACATATGGGGTACCTACATTCTCAGGAGAAATTGCATCATAAATTTTGTGGTGCTTTTTCTCCTTACACCCTTTGTGAAAATAAAAAATTTAGGCCTACACCAACATATAAGTATAACAAAAATAAATTTTTTACGCTTATATGTTTGGGTAGGCCCAAATTTTTCATTTTCACAAGTGGTATAAGGAGAAAAAGCCCCACAATATTTGTGATGCAATTTCTCCTGAGAACATAGATACCCCATATGTGGATATAAAGTGTGTAAGGGCCCACAGCATAGCTTAGAAAGGAAAGAGCACCCTTTTGGATTTTTAACAGTGGATTTGGCTGGAATTGTCACTGGGGGCTATGTCACATTTACAAAGCCCCCCTGTGTCTAAACAGTGGAAACCCCCCACATGTGACCCCATTTTGGAAACGACACCCCTCAAGGAACATTTCAATGGGTGCAATAGGTGGTTACACCCCATAGGTAAATTACTGTAGTATGGGAAAATGGATGGTGGAAATGAAAAGCCCATTTTTTTTATCTCCACTATCCATTTTCCCAAACTACAGTAACTTACCTATGGGGTCTAACCACTTATTGCACCCATTGAAATGTTCCTTGAGGGGTTACGTTTCCAAAATGGGGTCACATGTGGGGGTTTCCACTGTCCAGACACTAGGGGGACTTTGTAACCATGACATAGCCTCCAGTGACAATTCCAGCAAAATCCAAAATCCAAAGTCACTCCTTCCTTTCTAAGCCCTACTGTGCGGGCACACAACACTTTACATCCACATATGGGGTATCTAGGTTCTCAGGAGAAATTGCATTACAAATAGTGGGGGGCTTTTTCTCCTTAGACCTTTGAGAAAATGAAAATTAGGGGCCTACCCCTATATATAAGTGGAAAAAAAAAACTATTTTTTACACTATTTGTTGGGTGGGCACAATTTTTTCATTTTTATAAGGGGTCTTAGGAGAAAAAGCCCCCCAATATTTGTAGTGCAATTTCTCCTGAGAACGTAGATACCCCATATGTGGATGTAAAGTGGTGTGTGCCCGCACAGTAGGGCTTAGAATGAAAGGAGCGCCCTTTGCATTAGTCTGGAATTGCAATGTATTTCTATTACAGGGCAGGAATTCCTCTGCGTTCCAGAGTACCTGGCTTGTGACATCACTCCGGTTGTGACATCACGCTGTACTAGTGATGTCACAGGCCAAGTGCTCACAGGCCCTGTAGTGTTGATCCAGAGGAAGGCAAAAACCCCAGGAGGCAGACGCCAATTACCTCACTGTAAGGAAAAATTCCTTCCTGACTCCAATCTGGCAATCGGAATAGAATCCCTGGATCAACAACCTTCTCGTTGAGTTCACCATGACCGTTTCCTCTGGTCCATGGTGTCTCAACGCTCTTACAGTGAAGAATCCTAGGGTAACCTAAAAAAATGGGGACAAAGATCACAGAAATCTAATACCTCATAGACGTGTGGTACGCCTTGAAGCATTCATTTATGCAGAGGCCCGGGTGATCGGGACAGGTGTCACATTGATATCTGGTGTCCCTTCGTATACCTCTTTTGTAACACACTCTGCATTTTTTCTGTGATCGTCCCTTTTTCCCGGTGTGGGGGACTTCACCCGGGAAATGTTGCCCTAGGACAATACGGAAGCCTTCAGTTCCAGAGGTGCTCGCCTGTTCTTGGTCACCAAATATCAAGGCCTTAATTACTACCTCCTGGAACTGAAGGAATCTCCTTGTGTAACCGTTCAAAGCGGCAAAGTACAAAGGCGTTGTACATTGCCGTTTTGAACCAAGTGGACAACCAGCTTCTTGTACCAGACTCTGGTTTTCCTCATGGCGTTATATGGTTTGAGGACTTGATCAGACAGATCAACTCCTCCCATATAATGGTTGTAATCCACAACACAGTTCGGCTTTAGGATCTCTGTTGTGGAACCACGTAGCGTCACAGGGGTGCTTGCCGCTGTCATGTATGGTGGTCAGCATAAGGACATCCCTTTTGTCCTTATATCTGACCAAGCAACATTCTAATCACTACAATAGGCCCTACTATCGCCCCGTGGTATCGGTGTTGCTAACGGGGAGGTTGGGAGGCCTCTCAGGTTTTTCCTTGCAGTGCGCAAGCTGTGGTAAGCTCGGGCAGCAAGGGCCTGAAAGAGATAGACGTTGGTGTAGAAGTTATCAACGTACAGTTGATAACCCTTGTCCAGCAGTGGGAACATTAGGTCCCACACTATTTTCCCGCTAACTCCAAGGGTGGGGGGGCATTCCTGGGGGCTCTATGCGGGTATCCCTCCCTTCGTAAACTCTAAACCTGTAAGTGTACCCGGAGGTAACTCTCACAGAGTTTATAGAGTTTAATCCCGTACCGTGCCCCGCTTTACTCGGGCAGGTACTGCCGGAAGTGAAGTCTGGCCTTTGAAATTACTAGGGATTCGTC
>ONZH01015681.1:0-14189 GCA_900303285.1 Rhinella marina | reverse complement strand
AGTTTCTGCACGTCACGTTAAAAAAATATATATATAAAAAAATATGTATATAAAAAAATAGTTTTTTTGTTGTTTTATCTCAGTGATACAAATCCATTTCACACAGCTGTGTGTAACCATTCAGTATGTCACAGTTCAGCTGTTCAGTCACCACAATCCGTATTTTCTGTCCAGGTGACCCATTCTGTAAGTCACGTCAGTAAAAAGGGTCTTTTGCTCTCACTTATACAGCTACATTACAAAAATCTCTGTGCGACATTTGTCTGGGTTGCAATTAAGCAGACCAAGTCTGCCTAATCTAATAGTTTCCGTGTAATTGCTCCATACTGCACGGTACGTAATAACATACGTAATTTTGCTCTAACTTATCCACCTATATATTTTCTTGTTCAGATTGAACAAGTCTGTGGGTTTCAGTACAGCAGGCCCATTTATTTTATTTTTTTTATATAATACACTTATATACAGAAAATGTTGAACCCCAGGGCTAAGGGACGAGGGCATGGGCATTCAATTACTGCAGGGGGCAGAGGCCGTGGTCCTGGGCAGGGTGAGACAGTACCTGCTGATGAGGGAGCAGGGGAACGCCGCAGAGCTACACTCCCTAGCTTCATGTCTCAACTTACAGGGACACATGGTAGAGGACTGTTGAAACCACAACAGTGCGAACAGGTGATGTCGTGGATTGTGGACAATGCTTCAAGTAATTTGTCCACCAGTCAGTCTTCCACGCAGTCCACCCACGTTACCCAAGGGAGCACTCCTCTGGCTCCTCCACCTCAACCTCCTTTCCCCCAGTCTGCTGTCACGCTCTGGTGTGGGGGGGAAAGCCACACCGAGCGTACGAGGGATGGGGACAGACAAAACCAGGGAGACGGTCACCTCCTGCAGAGGACCCTGTGACTAGGCCCTAGGCTGACTACCAGTATGAACAATCCTGGAAGGTAGGAATGTTCATACACAGGAACCTAATCTAAATACTCCCTAGAAACCCCTGCAGGCTAGTGACTCCAGAGAGTAAACCCGTTCCTCCAAGCATAAGGAGGAACAGGAGACTCCAAAAGGAAAACAACAAATGAAGACAGAAACTTAACTGAAGTCGAACTCAGCAACAGGATCTCAGCCGAGATCCACACCACTCTCAACCCAGCAAGTAGAAAATATAAACCGCGGGATACTGGGAGAGGAAGGGGTAAATAGGGGAAAGCTGATTGCCAAGCGGCAACAGCTGAGGGGAAGAGGTGTGGGGAAGAGCACACAAACAAAGGGAATGGCCTGTCAAAGATGTCACTTCGAAAGCCGTGCAGAACGTCTGATTCCAGACGCAGGTCTACTCGTGACATTACCCCCCCTTTTACGGGTGACCTCCGGACACCCAGGACCAACTTTCTCAGGATGACACCTGTGAAAGGCTTTCACCAAACGACTGGCATTCACGTCAGCTGCCGGTACCCATGACCTCTCCTCAGGACCATAACCCTTCCAATGAACCAGATATTGAAGGGTCCCCCGAAGAACTCGAGAATCAATTATCTTGACAATCTGAAATTCCAAATTACCATCCACCAAGACAGGCACGGGTGGCAAGGGAGATGGCTCCAGAGGTTCAACATACCTCTTCAACAAAGATCTGTGAAACACATTATGGATTTTCAGGGCCTGAGGAAGTTCAAGACGAAATGCTACAGGATTAATAATGGCCGTGATCTTATATGGGCCAATAAATCTTGGACCCAACTTCCAAGAAGGAACTTTCAACTTAATGTTCCTAGTAGACAGCCACACAGAATCACCCACATTTAGGTCCGGACCATCCATGCGTCTCCTGTCAGCCACACGTTTGTACTTGTTACCCATATTTATCAAGTTATTTTGAATTTTTCGCCATATGGAAGACAATGATGACGAAAAACGTTCTTCCTCAGGAATACCAGAAGTATCAGAACCAGAAAATGTGCCAAACTGCGGGTGAAAGCCATATGCACCAAAAAATGGTGACTTACCAGTGGAGTCCTGTCTGCGATTATTTATGGCAAACTCAGCCAGAGACAAAAACGAGGACCACTCCTCCTGGTTCTCAGAGACAAAACATCTCAAGTAAGTCTCTAGATTCTGATTGGTACGCTCAGTCTGTCCATTCGTCTGGGGATGAAAGGCAGAGGAAAAAGACAGATGCACCCCGAGCCGAGTACAGAACGCCCTCCAGAATCTGGACACAAACTGAGTCCCACGATCAGAGACCACGTCAGTGGGAATGCCATGAAGTTTCACAATGTTGTCAACAAACACTTGTGCAAGAGTCTTAGCATTGGGGAGACCGGGTAATGCAATAAAGTGTGCCATTTTACTAAAACGATCTACAACCACCAGAATAACTGTCTTACCAGACGACTCAGGCAGATCAGTAATGAAGTCCATGGATAAGTGGGTCCATGGTCTGGACGGGATGGGTAATGGAAGTAGGGGTCCAGAGGGACGGGTATGTGTCACCTTAGAGCGTGCGCAGACACTACAGGCTGACACATATTCCTCAACACACTTACGCAGCCCAGGCCACCAGAATCTACGAGAGATGAGGTCGACAGTGGATTTACTCCCAGGGTGTCCCGCAAGCACCGAAGAATGATGCTCCTCAAACACCTTATGACGCAAATCCGAAGGAACAAACAACTTCCCAGAAGGGCAAGACTCCGGTGCATCTCCCTGGGCCTCAAACACTTTAGCCTCAAGATCAGGGTAAAGAGCGGATATCACCACTCCTTCAGACAATATAGGGCTCGGATCTTCAAAATCACCACCCCCGGGAAAACTACGTGACAAGGCATCCGCCTTCACATTCTTAACCCCAGGACGGTATGTGACAATGAAATTGAATCTGGTAAAGAACAAAGACCATCTGGCCTGCCTCGGATTAAGTCGTCTAGCAGACTCCAGGTAAGCCAGATTTTTGTGATCCGTGAATACCGTGATTGGATGAATCGCCCCTTCCAACCAATGACGCCATTCCTCAAAAGCCAACTTAATGGCCAGTAACTCTCTGTTACCCACATCATAATTTCTCTCCGCCGCAGAGAGTTTTTTCGAAAAAAAAGCACATGGGCGCCATTTACCAGGTGACGGGCCCTGTGATAACACAGCTCCTACCCCCACATCGGATGCGTCAACCTCCACAATGAAAGGTTGTGACACATCTGGCTGCACCAATATAGGGGCAGAAGAAAAGCAGGGAGACGGTCACCTCCTGCAGAGGACCCTGTGACTAGGCCCTAGGCTGACTACCAGTATGAACAATCCTGGAAGGTAGGAATGTTCATACACAGGAACCTAATCTAAATACTCCCTAGAAACCCCTGCAGGCTAGTGACTCCAGAGAGTAAACCCGTTCCTCCAAGCATAAGGAGGAACAGGAGACTCCAAAAGGAAAACAACAAATGAAGACAGAAACTTAACTGAAGTCGAACTCAGCAACAGGATCTCAGCCGAGATCCACACCACTCTCAACCCAGCAAGTAGAAAATATAAACCGCAAGGGATACTGGGAGAGGAAGGGGTAAATAGGGGAAAGCTGATTGCCAAGCGGCAACAGCTGAGGGGAAGAGGTGTGGGGAAGAGCACACAAACAAAGGGAATGGCCTGTCAAAGATGTCACTTCGAAAGCCGTGCAGAACGTCTGATTCCAGACGCAGGTCTACTCGTGACATCTGCCTCCTCCCAGGAAAATTTGGAATGCGATCCGGCATACTCTCAGGAACTGTTTTCTGGACCCTTCCCAGAGTCACAAACCACTTCTCAGGTTGCTGCTGACCTCGTTCCCGATGCTCAAGTTTTCCAACTGTCGCAGTCTGTGGGTGATGATGATGACATTGTTGACTTAGTGGAAGAAGTGTGTAAAGAGGTGTCGGATGATGAGGAGACACGGTTGTCAGACAGAGGTGAAGTTTTTGTCAGGGCAGGAAGTCCGAGGGGGGGGGGGCAGACTGAGGAATCGGAGGATGACGAGGTGACTGACCCAAGCTAGGTTGATAAGCCGAGTGAAGACAGTGCTTCTGAGGCGGAGGCGAGTGCTGCACCAGAACAGGTTGGAAGAGGCAGTGGTGTGGCCAGAGGGAGAAGCAGGGCCAGAGCTGGTGCATCAGCAGCAACTGTTTCACGTAGTGAAGCTCCCGTGGCGAGGCCTAGATGTTCGCAAGTCTGGAGGTTCTTTAAAGAAAGTGAGGATGACCAACGGACTGTGGTGTGCAACCTGTGCCACACCAGGATCAGCAGGGGTGCCACCACTACAAGCCTAACCACAACCAGCATGCACAGGCATATGAGTGCTAAACACCCCACTCAATGTAACCAAGGCTGTTCACCTCCTGCGGGTCACACCACTGCTCCTTCCCCTGTGTCACTCGCTGCCTCTGCTAGTCAACCCCCTGCCCAGGACCCCGGCACGAGCGCCTCCCGCTGGAAAACCACACCTTTGCCTCCACGATCCTCCACAGCGTCCACCAATGTGTCCCAGCGCAGCGTTCAGCTGTCTTTACAGCAGACACTGGAGCGCAAGAGGAAATACAGTTCCACCCACCCACATGCCCAAGCCCTCAATGTCCACATCTCCAAATTGCTGAGCCTAGAGATGCTGCCCTATAGGCTGGTAGAGACCAAGGCCTTTCGCAATCTCATGGCGGTGGCTACCCCTAGGTATTCGGCCCCAGCCGCAACTATTTTTCTCGATATGCCGTCCCAGCCCTACACCAGCACATGTCACAGAACATCATCAGTGCCCTGACCAACGCTGTTTCTGAGAAGGTCCACCTAACCATGGACACGTGGACAAGTGCTGCCGGGCAGGGACTATATCTCACTGACGGCACATTGGGTTAACTTGGTGGAGGCTGGGACCAAGACTGACCCTGGGGCTGCTCATGTACTGCCCACACCGAGGATTGCAGGGCCTACCTCGGTCACGGTCTCTCAGACATACTATGCCTCCTCCTCCAACCCCTTCTCCTCCTCCTCCGAATTACCATCCGTGGGCACGGCGCCTTCAGTCGGTAGCTCTAGGCACAGCAGCAGTGCCGTGGCTAAGCGCCAGCAGGCGGTGCTCAAACTGCTGAGCTTAGGTGACAAAAGGCACACCGCCCAAGAGCTGTTACAGGGCATCACGGCGCAGACCGATCTGTGGCTGGAACCGCTGAACTTCAAGCCAGGCATGGTTGTGTGTGACAACCTGGGCGTAACCTGGTGGCGGCTCTGCAACTCGACAGACTGACACATGTGCCATGCCTGGCCCACGTGTTCAATCTAATAGTTCAGCGGTTCCTCAAGACATACCCCAATCTGTCTGATTTGCTCACCAAGATGCGCCACATCTGTGCGCATTTACGCAAGTCGACCACAGATGCTGCCACTCTCAGGGCAGCGCAGCGCCGCCTACAACTGCCCACTCACCGACTGTTGTGCGACATGCCCACAAAATGGAATTCGACATTAAACATGTTATCCGGAGTTTACCAGCAGCGCACAGCGATTGTAGGCTGCCAGATGTCAACTTCCACCAGAACTGGTAGTCAGGTCACTCAAATTCCTCAAGTCTACAATGAGGAGTGGATGTGGATGTCTGATATCTGCCAGGTGTTGAGCAACTTTGAGGAGTCAACACAGATGGTCAGCGGCGATGCCGCCATTATCAGCCTCACCATCCTGGTCGGAGGAGGGGGATGAAGATGAGGAGGAAGAGGAGGATAATGTCGGCGAGACAGAAGAGGGTACCAGTGCTCAGTCCTTCTTAACTCTTGAGTGTGTATGGGCTGAAGAGGAGGACTTGGAGGAGGAGGAGGAGGAGGAAATGGAGAGTCAGGCCAGTGAGGAGAGGGAATTCTTGCGTGTTGGGACTCTGGCGCACATGGCAGACTTCATGTTAGGCTGCCTATCCCGTGACCCTCGCGTTAGAAGAATTTTTTCAAACACCGATTACTGGGTGTTCACTCTCCTGGACCCACGGTACAAGCAGAACCTTTCCACTCTCATCCCTGCAGAGGAAAGGAGTATGAGAGTGAATAGGTATCAACAGGCCCTGGTGCACAAGCTGAAACAATTCTTCCCATCTGACGCCGCTAGCGGCAGAGGGCATGGTTCTGTGGGCCAAGTAGCGGGGGAGAGGAGGCGAGCAGGCAGCTTGTCCAGCACTGGCAGGGGAACGCTCTCCAAGGCCTTTGCCATTTTTATGTCACCCCAGCAAGACACTGTCACCTGTCCCCAGTCTAGGCAGAGTAGGGGGGAGCTGTACAGAAAGATGGTGAGGGAGTACCTAGCTGACCATACCAACGTTCGTACCGATTACTCTGCTCCATACAACTACTGGGTTTCAAAGCTGGACACGTGGCCTGAACTGGCGCTGTACGCCTTGGAGGTGCTGGCCTGCCCTGCCGCTAGCGTGCTGTCAGAGCGGGTATTCAGTGCAGCTGGTGGCGTCATCACCAATAACCGTACACGCCTGTCAACACGCCTAGCAGCGCTGACAGGCCGACGCTTATTAAAATGAACAAAGCCTGGATTTCACCGGAATTCAAATCTCCTCCGGGGGAAAGCAGCTAAAGATTAACATTACTTATGTATCCGATTCCTCTTCTCTACTCCTCCTCCTCCTTGTCGTCTTTGCCTAACGCTGACCAAAAAAACGCCATTTTTTAGAGGTCCAACTGACACTCTTTTACCACAATTTTTCAGGAGGGCCCCCTACAGGCCCTATCTTCAAACAATTTTTCTGGAGGTCCACCTACAGGCCCTCACTCTAAATAATTTTTCTGGAGGTCCACCTACAGGCCTTCTCTCTAAACAATTTTTCCGGAGGGTCCCCTACAGGTCCTCTCTCCAAACAATTTTTCCAGAGGTCCACCTACAGGCCCTCTCTCCAAACAATTTTTCCGGAGGTCCAGCTACAGGCCCTCTCTCCAAACAATTTTTCCGGAGGTCCACCTACAGGCCCTCTCTCCAAACAATTTTTCCAGAGGTCCACCTATAGGCCCTCTGTCCAAACAATTTTTCCGGAGGTCCAGCTACAGGCCCTCTCTCCAAACTATTTTTCCGGAGGTCCACCTACAGGCCCTCTCTCCAAACAATTTTTCCAGAGGTCCACCTATAGGCCCTCTCTCCAAACAATTTTTCCGGAGGTCCACCTACAGGCCCTCTCTCCAAACTATTTTTTCGCAGTGTCAACTACAGACAGTGTAAAAAAATGTTTCAGGAGCGTCAAACAGACAGTCCAAAACAATTTTTCAGGAGGCGCAAGTACCGACATTTAAAAAAAAATATTTTTTGCTGAGGGTAGACTTTATGTACTGAAGAAATCTAT
This sequence comes from Rhinella marina, assembly GCA_900303285.1. NCBI lineage: Eukaryota > Metazoa > Chordata > Amphibia > Anura > Bufonidae > Rhinella > Rhinella marina. The sequence goes on along the minus strand of ONZH01015681.1, from coordinate 6,850 downwards.
GTAAGCGTCACGTGTATAGAAAGATGAAAAATACCTTTATTGTGAGTCCTTAGACTGGTAAACAAAATATACGTGTATTAAAAACAGATATATAACACAGGACCAAGGTATTAGGTGGATAGTAGATAAATGTGGTGATGACCAACAATGTACTATCCCTAGGTAACCCTCCGTACTAGGCTCAGCCCAGGGGTATCTCTTGGTGTTAGGGATCCCCTGTCCCCGTACCTAAGTACCTAGGTATGGCCCTGTAATAACCCTACAGTAACAGGATAATCGGATAGAAACAAATGGGTGAACTCCACCAATGGGTCAGAGGTGGATGCCCAATTATATGGAGACCCCGACGCGTTTCTCCAAACATTGGTTCATCAGGGGGTATTGATATACAATTATTTTAGTAGGGAAATTATAAAAACAACGGTACTTAGCCCCAGAGCATGCACAAGGGTATCAGCGACGATATGGCCCAATTGAAACACCTATAGAAAGAGAAAAGGACCACACTGAACAATCCCAATAAAGACTACATAATAGACAGTGCAAGACCGGAGGTCCAGACTCACCAGTTACAGGACAAGGGGCAAAGCCGAAGTGTCTGCATAGATGGAGCAGCAGCGTACAAGTGCCCGCATAGAGGTTTTTATACGCTGGCGCCATTACTAGCGTAGCCACCTGCCGGTGTTCAACTTCCGGTCAGGTGGGACGCAGAGATGGAACGCAGCGTTCAGCGTGCAACCACGTGATAACTTGAAGTATGAGACCACGTGATGCAAATAGAGATGAAGCACCGCATGGAACAGCGTACTAACCATGATGGTAGAGGGTGCAACTACAGGATATAGAGAATCTAAGATGTAAGTATGATAGTACGGTGCACACTCAAATAACGTGGACAACACTACCTATATGCTCCAAAATATGCAGATTAAAATAAAACGAATATATTGTAAATGGTAAAATGATACTGATAGATAAAACAGTACCCAAAATAATCAATATGATATACTGTGATACTAATAGAACACAGAAACATTTATGGCACTTCCCGTGCCGTTCGGCTGCTGTCATACTCAAATATAAAAATAAAGAAGCTCGCCAGGTGGGAGAAAGAACTCACTATCAGTTCTTTAAAGCTTATGAGTTTATTATTGGAGGAGGAGAAAAAGAATTTTGAATCCACCTCCAATAAATTGAAGGATTTGATTGATACGGCAACAAAATTTCAATCTGATATTGATTTTAACAAAAGGGAATCCTCACTTCAGACCTCTGTAGAAAAATTCCAAAACCTGATAAAGGAAAGGAAGCATAGACAGTTTATTAGAGATCTGAGTGATTTTCGGGATAATAAGGCCTACAGCTTTAACCCACAGTCTGAGTCAGAGATCTCCTCATCTGAATGTGATCTCTCTGACTCTGAACATCCTAGATCCCATAAAACCAATCTACCTATCAAAAATATCTCTAAATCAAAGAAAAAAACACCTTACAGAGGGCAGAAATGGGGCAGACAAGGGGGCAGGGGAACGAGTGGGGATGGACCCTCATCCTCGTCATCATTGCCCTTAATACCATCTGTTACCAACACTATGCCTTTTTTTAGGCAGCAACCAGGCTCCTTATCAGCTGAGGGACCGCAACAGGAACGGGGACACCCGCCCTTAACGGATGATTTACAGATTATTAACCTATCATCCCGCACACTAAAGGTCAGTGAATTGAAAGTCTTACAGAAAGGACTTACCTTTGTGCCTACGACCAATTTTGACATATTCAACTGGGTCAAGGATATTCATCTTTTTTGTAGAAGACTGAAATGGCATAAGTTTTTTCAGAATACAAACCGACAGACGTGCGAACAACTTGGTTTGAGTTTTTCGGATTTTCCCGAGTTCCAAACCTTGCTTGAGCTCAGTGAGTAGGGTTTTAGAAATCCGGGCACAGGACCGTTTACTAAACTACGCTTGAAAAGCACTAGATTACCACCCCCCGTTAATTCGGAACATATAGATATCTTCCAACGACTAGTGGTCTTTGACCTTGAAAACTTAGAGGTTAATAGACCAACTGGCCGTAATCTAACTAGTGAAGAATCTAGAGCCCTGAAGGACCTAGAGGCAGACAAAAACATCGTTATAAAATCCTCTGATAAGGGCGGCAATTTAGTTATACTTGACCATAATCAATATCAGAAAATGGTCAAGGATCTTCTCAATGATAAATATAGTTATAGTATTCTGCCGTCTGACCCTACCTCAGATTTCAGACTCGAACTTGATACAATTCTTAAGCTAGGTTTGGAGAAAAATGTTCTAATTAAATCCGAATATGAATTTTTGTTTCCTAAAACTCCTCAAGTTGCTATGCTATATGGCTTACCAAAAATCCATAAGGGGTTGTCACCCCTTAAAGGGCGCCCCATTGTTTCGGGTATTAACTCTTTAACTCATCATTGTGGTATTTATCTGGACAAAGTCCTTAGGAATTTCGTTACATCTTTACCATCTTATACTAGGGATACGATGGATTTTTTACGTAAAATTCAACATATATCTGTCGACTCCACCAAAATGCTGGCCAGCATAGATGTGGAGTCCTTGTACACATCAATACCACATGATAAGGGACTTTTAGCCGTGTCTTATTTTCTTGAGGCTAGAGGTACTCAGTACTTATGCCATAATGAATTCATCTTGAGTCTTCTACGATATACTCTTACCCATAACTATTTTCTGTTTAGCGGGTCCTTCTTCCACCAGCTCAGGGGGACAGCAATGGGGAGCCCATGTGCCCCCACTTATGCTAATCTCTTCCTGGGCTGGTGGGAGGATAAAGAGGTGTTCCCCGATCATGACATTTGGTGGAACACTAAGATCCTCTTTTGGACCCGCTACATAGATAATATTTTCCTGATCTGGGATGGCAGTACTGAGGAGTTTACTACTTTTGTTGATTCCCTCAATAGGAATGAGATTGGACTGTCATTTACCTATGAATTGCAAACTGAATGCCTAACGTTCTTGGATGTTGAAATCACTAAAAGGGATGACAGACTGGTCACCTCTGTTTTCCGTAAAAAAACGGCGACCAATAATATCCTACATTGGTCTAGTCATCACCCTCCCTCGGTTAAGAAGGGAATTCCACGGGGGCAATACCTACGTATGCGTAGAAATTGTTCCAACTCAGAGAACTTTTTTGTGGAATCTAGAAAACTTCAAAATAGACTGTTACATAGGGGCTATCCACAGGCAATCCTGAGAGACGCCTTTAAATGGGCTCAATCGAAAACGAGGAGTGAACTTTTGATACCTAAGAAAAGAGATTGTAAGGATGACAACTTGATACGCCTAATCTCTACTTTTGATTCGGCTAATGATAAAGTGAAGGCCATTCTTAAGACATATTGGCCCATCTTGACTATGGACACTGAATTATCAATGGTGATTTCTCCCAATCCTGCGATTACTTACCGACGTGGGAGAAGTCTTCATGATCGATTGGTGGCTAGTCACTATGTTCCCCCCCCGAGAGAGGGCACATGGCTTGACAGGAAGCCTCAAGGAATCTTTAGATGTGGTTCCTGCAAGGCATGTAAGTTTATACATCCCTCCAAGAATGTTAGGTGCTCTGTGACCAATGAGACTTTTGTTATTAGAGATTTTATCAACTGTCGCACGAAGGGAGTTGTCTACATCTGTCAATGTCCCTGTGCGAGGGACTATATTGGAAAAACTAAACGTGAATTTAGACGTAGGGTTTTGGAACACATCAATGACATTGCTAAAAAAAAGGAGACTCCTGTAGCAACCCATATGGTTGAATATCATGATGGTGACCCTTTGTCTTTACGTTTTTCCGCACTTGAAGCAGTTCCCCTGCCCACTAGACAAGGAGATTGGGATCGGAAGATTCTCCAAAAAGAAGCTAAGTGGATTTATCGCTTCCGATCTCAGTCTCCGGGTGGACTTAATGAAAGGTTGACATTTACATGTGTCACGCTACGGTGTGGGAGGGGAACACCACACCGAGCATACACCGATACACTACAGTGAGATGAAAACCGATCAGCAGGCAAGAAGCCAGTGGCAAGGAAAACCACTGAACCAAGTGCACCGGAAACACCAGAAACCAAACCCAGAGGGCAGAAACCCAGTGAGCCCCGTTCTTCACAGAGCCCCAGATGGTAGGGATGCACTTATCCAGAACTCACTGGCTGCACCTCCAGGATGGTCCCGGTGCACCTGGCAACTTACCTGCTGATACTGCTGATAGAAGCACAAGCAGTCCATACACCAAAGACTGCAGCCCAGGCACATGTACTGGAACCCGAACACCTAACAGGACTCAGTACACACAACACACCCAGGAACCAGCTCACCGGCAACCACTCACAGTATCGCTGTTCCCCCTCCGGGGAACCCTGGAGCCCTCTCACCGAAGGCACATACATGTCTGGACTCCATGTCAGAAGACACATGGCAGTCACAGACCAAACACCCACCCGTACATAAACCACATAACAGGAATAAGGGAAGGGGATGAGAGGACCTCGGGAAGACCTCGATGACATATTAAGTGGCCACAAGGACTGGGCAGATGGAATCCCAGGAAAGGTGCCTAGCTCCAGCACCAACGGAGGCTGGAGCACAACTAACCCACCAGGCTAGTAACAACAGAATAAAAGCACCTAGTGACCACACCCAGGTCAATATGTTAACCCCATGAGAACCAGACAGGGAAGGAGGGAAGTAGCAATAAGGGAACATACCAGCAACCAAAACTACACGTTGCCCCTGGCAACCATGGCCTACTACCGCAGCCAGAATGCCAGGACACAAACATGAGCAACATGGAAGCCGTGTCACGGAGAACAACCGAGACACCACCAATATACACGTTGCCCCTGGCAACCAGCATACAACCAAATCCGGAATACCAGGGCACAAACATGAGCAACATGGAAGCCGTGTCACGGAGAACAACCGAGACACCAACAATATACACGTTGCCCCTGGCAACCAGCATACAACCAAATCCGGAATACCAGGGCACAAACATGAGCAACATGAAACACGTGTCACGATAACCACACGGTACGTGACACTATGCTTCATTTAATCTGGAGTAGTTTCCCTCTAATAGTCCGTTGTTTTGGTGATTCCCATTCAGTAATCTGGCGAGCTTCTTTATTTTTATATTTGAGTGTGACAGCAGCCGAACGGCACGGGAAGTGCCATAAATGTTTCTGTGTTCTATTAGTATCACAGTATATCATATTGATTATTTTGGGTACTGTTTTACCTATCAGTATCATTTTACCATTTACAATATATTCGTTTTATTTTAATCTGCATATTTTGGAGCATATAGGTAGTGTTGTCCACGTTATTTGAGTGTGCACCGTATTATCATACTTACATCTTAGATTCTCTATATGTAGTTGCACCCTCTACCATCATGGTTAGTACGCTGTTCCATGCGGTACTTCATCTCTATTTGCATCACGTGGTCTCATACTTCAAGTTATCACGTGGTTGCACGCTGAACGCTGCGTTCCATCTCTGCATCCCACCTGACCGGAAGTTGAACACCGGCAGGTGGCTACGCTAGTAACGGCGCCAGCGTATAAAAACCTCTATGCGGGCACTTGTACGCTGCTGCTCCATCTATGCAGACACTTCGGCTTTGCCCCTTGTCCTGTAACTGGTGAGTCTGGACCTCCGGTCTTGCACTGTCTATTATGTAGTCTTTATTGGGATTGTTCAGTGTGGTCCTTTTCTCTTTCTATAGGTGTTTCAGTTGGGCCATATCGTCGCTGATACCCTCGTGCATGCTCTGGGGCTAAGTACCGTTGTTTTTATAATTTCCCTACTAAAATAATTGTATATCAATACCCCCTGATGAACCAATGTTTGGAGAAACGCGTCAGGGTCTCCATATAATTGGGCATCCACCTCTGACCCATTGGTGGAGTTCACCCATTTGTTTCTATCCGGTTATTCTGTTACTGTAGGGTTATTACAGGGCCATACCTAGGTACTTAGGTACGGGGACAGGGGATCCCTACCACCAAGAGATACCCCTGGGCTGAGCCTATTATGGAGGGTTGCCTAGGGATAGTACATTGTTGGGCATCACCACATTTATCTACTATCCACCTACTACCTTGGTCCTGTGTTATATATCTGTTTTTAATACACGTATATTTTGTTTACCAGTCTAAGGACTCACAATAAAGGTATTTTTCATCTTTCTATACACGTGACGCTTACATGGATTTCTTCAAGACTAATTTTGCCACGTGATTTATCTATGTATATTGATTCTCAGTGATAGCCTAGACTTTATGTACTCCGAAAAGAAAAAAAATTTTGGAGGCTCAACTAAAGCTATTTCACTGCATTCTCAGTCGGACAAAGTCATTGGTGGTGTAACCACCATGCTGTGTCAGGCTAAATTTTTGGGTGCTTCACCCGCTACCGCATACTAACTCAGTCACTCTGTTGTCACCACCGCCATACAGGGCCACGAAAAATGTTTGTGGTTCACCTACTCCCGCAGTGTCACTCGCTCACTCTGTTGTCACCACCATAGTGGTTTGCACTATAGCAGCCCAAGTCTGCACATTCCCCTTTTTATCTCCAAGTGATCTATACTGCACGTAACGTAATAAAATAGGTTCTTTTGCTCTCAGTGATACAAATCCATTTCATAAAATCCTTTCTTTCTCTTTAACTGATCTATACTGAACGTCACTTTTAAAAATACGTCTTTTTCCTCTCTTTCTCTCTCTCCAAACTATTTTTCCGAATAGGTGCCGTATATGGTATTAAACTCAAAAAGA
>ONZH01015680.1:0-98384 GCA_900303285.1 Rhinella marina | reverse complement strand
CCAATTTCATAAGATTTCTTCAAAGGCAAACATTGATCTTCTAAACCATTCATTAATCTTGTGAAGGGAGTGGAAGTGCATGAAGTATAAAATAGTCAGGTTTGTGCTGCTCCTTCTTTCAGCCAAATAGTAAAGGAACACAACCATAATATGTTTTCTAACGAAACCGCTCTCCCCTCAAAGGGCAGAAGTCAAGGAAAGTTTGATTGTGAAGTCAAAATATCCTTCTCACTTTGTTATTTTAGCCTCCCTTTCTTCCTCCTGATTAATTTACTCAACATAATCTGTAGTCTTCAGTGATAAACTTGCTGGCACACGATTTATAGACAAACCACAGTCTTTCCCCTTACTTATCTTTCTGACCAGTCAAAGAAAAGCTATATTTAGTGTCTCTTTGGCGTCTATCCTCCTATTATAACCTTCATGCCTTCATGTGTTCTGCACGAGTGAGACCTTTTCTATTTTATTTAAATCAGGATAAAAGAAAGATAGCCTTACAACCTCACCCGACATTAATTCTAGAAGAAATTTTACATGCAATTGGAAAGTCAAAGGCCATGCTTATAACAAAAGACAACCTTGCTATAACATCAGCTTGTTTTAACCTCTTAACAGTCACGTTAAAATTGGAATAACCTTCCCAAAAATGTCCCTTTTTTATTGTAGATTTTTAATATGTGTCCTGCTGTAAATCTTGTTGGCGCACAACACCCCTACAGCATTGCATTTTTAACCCCTTAGTGACATATTTAATTTTAGCCTTAAGAACCAATAATATTTTCCCCTGTGTTCTAGCAGTCATAAATGTTTAATTTTTTATTCTAAATTTCTTTTTTTATTTTGCGGGATTAGTTGTAGTTTTTTTTAGGAAGCATTTTTGGGTGTATATATAGTGTTATAGTATTAAATAACTTTTATTTTATTTTTAGGAGGAAAGATTAAAAAATGCAATTTTTAGATAATTTTGTGGAGTTTATTTACGCCATTCACTGTGTGGTAAACCAACATAATTTTATTATATGGGTCTGTACATTGATGATAGTGTCACATTTCTATATATTTTTTAACTATTTCTCCTTTCCTCCTGCAGCCTGTCAGCTCTGTAATTGCTCCCTCATTCTCCAGACTCAAAGGGAGGGGGGCTGTTGCTTTAGCTACTCATATCTCTGGTTTGGTACCAGTTGAGATATGGGCTTTGTATTGTTTGAAAGTTGACATTCCAGAATGACAGCAATATCTTCAGTACAAGGAAAGATATCACTGTTAGAAATCAGGATGCTGTGCATGCAGCTGAAAGTGAATGTAAAAGCAGGTTTACCCGATATTATTCTCGACTCGATTTCTAACAGTGATTTCTCCTCTGTTGCTTGTGGAATGCCAGCTTTCCACCATCTGCTACTATTCAGAAGATATCAGCAGCTAAAGCAGCCCACCCCCATTCCACTTCTGCCCGAGCTCAGCTTGGGCAGAACAGTTAGTTGGTTAAAGACTTTTTGATCATAAAACATCACTCTTGTTTTTGCACAATAAGATTGATGTAAACAGGGACAGACTGGAAACTTAAAGTGGCCGTGGGAAAAAACTAAAAGTGGCCTCTTGTTGTCATTTGATCCAAATTGACAGAAAGCGGGGCAACATAAGTAGCACAAGTTGATGGGGTCAACATAAGTAAGCAGGGTCAGCAATACCATAGTGCTGTATAAAATACCATTGCAGCAGATTCAAATACCAAAGTGCAGCACAATATACTGCCCCAGAAGCTGCCACTGTGTGGCCATAAGTAGCTGCCATGTTTGGTTCTCCGTTTGCTTAAGTTGTCTTCAATTAAAGGGGTTATCCAAGAGTAACATATACCTCTCAGAGTGGCTGACCCGCAGTGGAGATTGTACTTACCTGGCCTCCACTCCTTTAAGATATGGAGCAGGGGACTTAGGAGATGAGATTCAGGCCACAGCACCAAGCCAGTCCTACCTTCAGCATGGTACTTGGACCTTCCCTAGTAATGACCCCTATTCTGCCCTCAGTAGTATCCTCTCCAAGTGGCCAAAGCAACTTCCAGCCTGTGTCCCTGCACCATTTGTACATTTGTACACTGCCTCATATACGGACCTGTGGCCTATGAGGGTGAACAGCAGGGTGCCCTGGGTCTGAAAACAGCCGTACTGACTATACTATGCTATAGTCAGTATGGGCACTCAGTAATAGAGCCCCATATGCAGCAAGATGTCTGACCTCATTTTCACTAATTTGCACTAAAGTAGCTCTCTGCAGGATCAGATCAGATGGGCTAACCTTCCTTCTACACATCAGTGAGTTTTTGGCTCTCATGAACCTTTTGCTAATTCACCAGTTGAACTTTCTTGGACTACTACTGTGGTAGGCACTAACCACTCATTTCTGTGAAGATTCTATAAGACCTGATCAAAGTCATTCAGATCCTTACTCCTACCCATGTTTTCTGCTTCCAAATTATCAACTTCAAGAACTGACTGTTCACTCGTTGCCTAATATGTCCCACCTCTTGACAGATGTAATTGTCACAAGATACTCAGTGTTATTTACTTCCCCGGTCAGTGGATTTAATGTTATGGCATATAAGTGTATATGTATAATAAATTGTACCCTCAATAACTGTTATGGAATAAGACTTTTAAACATAGTCATATCTTGTAATTGAAATGCATGACCATACTCATCCCTATGTTGTCTTTGTATGATTTGTCTAAGGCTTTCTTCCAAATGGGATGCAATAAAAGGAAACTCCTGTAAAAAAAAACTGCAGGTGGCAAGATCATCAGTTCTGGTGTCTGCACATGTCGGTAGTTCACATGGTTGTTGAAATAAATCAAAGAGCATAGCAAAACACTGGAAAGTTGAACATGCACCCTTTCCTGACATCTTGCAATTAATCTCACATTACTTTGCTATTATATGAGCAGCAGACAAAACTTATTGGTATCCTATACCTTTTACTAGTGATATAGCTACAATATGCTGTATCCAGATAATATTAATGACCAACGTCATGAGGGTTCCTACCATAAATTGACCAATATTGCAATGCTAGAGTCTGAGTTTATGTTATCTCCATTTCCAGAGAATTCTAAACTTTGTCTTCTTAATTCATTTTGTAGATGTACTGTATGTCAGGTAACCTTGGATAGAAGTTGACTGTACTGTATGTTTACTACATGTGTGTCTGACATTTAGCTTTAAATTTATGACCATGGAATTTAAAACCACAATGAAAGACTATAATTTTCCGTTCTGTGGACACTTCCAGAAAGTTCTGTTTTAGAGTCTATCTTTTCTCAGTTTATTGTTTTAGATGATGTAAAATCATTTAAGTGCAGCTGAGCTTCTTGTACTGTCCTATAGAATAACATGGGAGGATGAGTTATACTTAGGTTTTGGGTGACTTTGTTTCATGATCCACTGCTGATCTCTGCCAAACCCTTTGATACTTTGCTTGTTATTAAAGGGGTTGTCTATAATTTAAAAATTCAAAATAAATGGACACAAAGCAGAGAATGCGATCATGAAATAATGTGAATATGAATTACCAACTCTTATTATGGGTGACTTTAACAACCCCATTGACAATTCAATTCAATCTCCTCATCGGTCTCTTACTTTCTTTCTGTAACCTTCTCTCTCAGCCTTTTACAACTTACTTCCTATGTCACACATAAAGGCGCCAATACCCTTGATCTGGTCTTCTTCCACCACTGCTCAGTTTCTCTCTTCCTTTTACACATAGAGAGACCTACACACCATTAACTCCCAGCAACTTATTTAAACCCTACATTTATCACTAGCCCTTATCTCTTCCCTCTATTTTAGAGATCTGGCTGTCAATCATTACAACCATACCCTCAAAATCACCCTGGATGAAGCAACTTCCATTATGCTTTGACCTTCCCGACACAGACCATAGCAAGCTTGGCACATGCCTGAAATATGTTTTCTTCAGCTCTGCTCTAGCTGTGCTGAACATTTATGGAGAAAATTGTGGACATCGGCAGATTTTCTCCATTATAAACTTATGCTTAATGGGGTTTTCAAAGATTTTTATACTGATGACCTGTCCTCCGGATACGTTATCAGTATCTGATCAGTGGGGGTCCGACACCCAGGACCCCTGCTGATCAGCTGTTCAGTCCGCGGCCATCTCTCGCTTTTCCTATGCCGAGTGACGACACATTCATCGGTCACATGGCCTAGGAGCAGTAGCACCATTCAAGTGAATAGGGCTGAGCAGCTCTGTGCAATGTATGGCGCTGTGCTTGTTGAGCAAGGAGAAGGCAGCCGTGCTCACAGGAGTGCTGCTGCCTTTTTAAAACAGCTGATCAGGCATAGTAGTAAAATCCTGGAAAGCCCTTTTAAAACCTATAACTCTTCTCTTCATCTTGTCAAACAAACCTAATTTATTTCTCTCATCCCCTCACTTTTAAATAACCCAAAATGATTATTAGATATATTTCACTCCTTCCTCAGACCTGGCCACTTACTGTCCTTCAAAGATAATATCCATAAAAAGATAGTATCCAGCAAGAAATATTCTCCCAGTCCCCAACCAGCACTGACTCCACTCCCTCCCACACTTCACTATAATAGAAGAAGAAAACTCCAGGCTCTTCTCTTTTTCTCAACAGATGACCTACATTAGTGGTACTATTCCTTCACACCAGTCCCTTTACTCTGCTTTCATTTTGCACTTAACTACAATATTTAACCTCTATCTCTTCTTGCATCTTTCACTTTTAAACATTCTGTTATAAACTACTTCTAAAAAAAACATCCCTTGACCCAATATTTGCTTCTAACTACTGATCTGTAATCTCCCCTCCATCTCTAAATTCCTGGAACATCTGGTCTATTCCCACCTAATAAGTGTACCGCCCCCCCAACCCCCACCCTGCCCCCTGCTAACTCTCTTCTCGAACCCTTACAATCTGGCTTTCACACTCTATACTCTACAGAAACTACCATTACCAAAGTGTCTAATGATCTTCTGACAGTGAAAAAGAATAGCAACCACCCTCTACTTATTCTTCTAGATCTCTTTGCAGCATTTGACACTGTAGACCACAAACTCCTCATGGGTATGCTACAATCTATTAGCCTCTAGGACACAGAACTCTCATGGTTTTCTTACTATCTCTCTGCAATAAAATAACCATTACCTAATAAATACCTGACCACTCCAGAGCTGCCACTCTGGTCGACCTCTGTGGGATAACCAGAGTGACAGCACTGGGTATCTACCAGGTAATAGTTATTTTCTTATTTTATTGCATTCCCTGCTTTTTGGCCATTTGAAAAGAAATCCTGGAAAATCTTTAATGTCCCATAGAAGCATATTTTCCTATGTAAATGGGACTTTTATAGCAACCTCAGTTACAGTAGAACTGTGCTGTCAAATAGACATCTCTAGTGTTACACTTTTTATAGTGGGAACATTTGGTAAATAAAATTTAAAAAAAAATAGAAATAATATTCTGTCATCCCAAAACACAGCCTTTGTCTCACTGCAAGTATTCTAAAAGTATATGTTAGACATCAAAGTGTCATAGAAAGCCTAGAAACCATAGCACTTTGTACTATTATAAAAGTGTAGAAATAAAAAATGACATTTTTTACCCTGAATAATGGATTGCTAAACATTAAAATAATCTAACAAAAAAGTTTAAACAACTATATTTAAATCTACCTGTCAGTAGGTTCAAGCTGTCCAAACCATGAGCAGTATGAAATACCAATAGGCATGGCTCAATCATTATAAGGAACTATGTTTTATTTGGAAACACTGAGACATTTCAGAGAAAGCATAGTTTCAAAAAGAGTCGGGCAAGAGAAAAAGTTTCCTCTGGACAGTTGCTCTTTGGCTTCTCCTAGCATTTAGGGAAATTCCTGTGTATCAATCTGAGCCATGCGGACAGAAGCTTGAGAGTTATTGCCCAGCAGACACCTCCCCAATGCCCAGCTCTTTTTTAAGATACATTCACATGGAAAAACTTCACTGCTGAATTTCCAACGAATTCCACCACCACAAAAAACTTCTAAAATGGGCTACTTTTGTGATGTCATTGCTGCAGGAATAATAGCGTGTCCTTCGCTGCTTTCAACCTTTGCATTACAAAAGGTTAAAAACTGTGAGTAAAATCTGCAACATAAATTGGCATACTGTGGATTGAAAACCCCTAATGCAAGTCATCTTACACTGGAATTTTTTCTGCAGAACGTGAAGGAGATTTCTTGCATTTTATCCACTTTGGTGGTACTGTAAATGCTGCAGATTTCCTTCACACACTTCCACTGCAGAAAATCTGATGCAGTTATGTCACGTGGTGCTGTACCTTAAAATTATATTTTTTCCCTAAATGCCTTAGCATTTCAAAGTAAAATGTTGTTCTCTGTAAGCCTTTGTAAGCTTTTTGGCATTTCATGCTGCCAGCTGTAGCAATGACAGCATAAATCTGCTGAAAGATTAGACTGTATTCATTATTCTTTATTAAAGCGTTTTTTGCACATGTGTTTTTGGCAATTTTTTTGTGGGAAAAAACGTCAGCTTAGATGTTAGTTGAAAGTCTATGGGAATTTTGATCACAGGACACGAATGCATATTTTTACTAGTGATGTTTTTTCAATCTGCGTGCATTTTTTGAGTCTATGGCATTTTAGTTAAAAAATGCTGCACATTGAAGAAATTGAAATGCTCCTGTACAAGGCCCCATCACACTCGTTTTTGCAATTTACATTACTTTCTTATTTTGCATTTTTTTCAGAGCTTTTTTTGTCACTTTCTCTATAATGAATTAAAAAATGTCTGAAAAAATAAATTCGGGCATGTTAATAAAAAAAAATCATAAAAAATGCACGAGGCATGCAAAAAATCCTTGAGGTTTTACCTGTGCCTTTTTAATGGCAAAAAATGACAGAACAAACGTACGTATGTGTGAAGGAGGATTTAAAAAAGAACACTTTAATTAGGAACAGAGCTGCAATAACCAGCTCCATCCACTACACAGTGGACATTTAATTCCAGTGCCTACTCCTTGTGCTGAGGTTACAGTAGAACAGATGATCAGTGGAGTTGTCAGGAGTCAGCCCCTCACAGGTGAAGAACTCCTGCTAATTTTAAGGTGGTTCAAGGTGGCAGTTGGTTTGGATCCACTGTGCCAACTAACCTGTATGACTTAGGGCTAGACCTAAGGGCATTGTCCTGGCGGTCCCCTTGTGTTCTTCCTTTAACCCTTGAACAGGAATGTGGACTTCACTGCAGGTAACCAACCACGTCGCTACCTCCTGGAATAGTCCCGGTGTAGCTGGCAGCTGACCCATGGGCATCAGAGACACCAATGTAAAGCACCAAAAGATCAAGCTAGGCTGGTACCCAGGGTCAACAAAGTATAGCGGGCTATGGTCAGAGTAGGCAGCAGATGAGCAGAAACAGTTAAAGGGGTTATCCCACGAATAATGTAAAAAATGAAAATCAGACATCATATAGTACATGACAACCGCTTTTTAACAAAGCTAGAACCAGCCCTGTACCTCACATGGATCCAGAGATCTCCTCATTCATTGCTCTGCTAGATTTGTCAAGTTGACAGCTCAGGGGGAGTGTCTTTTCTGCTGCAGCTCAGGAGGCGTGTCCATGCTCTCCCTATCACAGCTCAGGAGACAGTTAAAAGTTGAAACTGAGCATGTGCGGCCTGCTCAGTGAATAGGTCAAAGAAATAAGAAATTAAGTGGTCCTATACAGATACATTTTATTTAATAACTCAGTAGCTATACAAAACTTTTAATGGGAAAGGTTTGGTACATGGGCAGTCAGACAGAAATAAGCACATCTTTACTAGGACTAGACAACTAGGAACCTAAGAGCACATGCTATGGGCTGTACCAGAGGATTGGGACAGCAGCAGGCCCAAAGAACATCTGGCCTGCTGCAAGTGGTAGATAGGAGCATGTGGGTCTAGACCACCTGCATGGCAAAGTAAGACATGAGGTGCCCATGCCCACTCAGGGGAGCAAGGCAGAAACAGAAACAGGCCACAACCGTAACATTAATAACATGAATTGATTCGTTAGAATCGATTTGCTCCTCCCTAGTATAGGTGAGCCTTTATTATTATTTTTTACTACTCACTTTAAAGATCTCATAAGTACATAAAGTTAGCACGCCAAGTTTTATCTCCTTAACCATAATGTACTGTTAATCCTGAATCAAAACGCTGCATATGGTGAGTTGTATTCAATGTGACGTGACCTAATCCTGGCCATATAAGACACTTTGCATCACAAACATATGACATTAGTGGTAGTTGATTGGGCACTTCAATGAAAATACTTTCATCTGTTTCAAGTTTTTGAAACCTCCTAGTTTGGGAGCACGAAGACTGACTTTATATGTAAGTGTTGTGAATATCAAAGCGCTTTAAAATGAACCGTACATAATGATAGCATCTTCTTGTCACCACACATTCCCAAAAAAACACCAGCAAGGGTGAAGGCAATTGGACTGAACAGTCTCTGAAGATACTTAGCTATTGAACGTTACAAATTGGTTTGAATTGGATGTGAACCAGAAAACTACATATGTGCCTGTTCTTGATATCTGTCACTACCGATTTACTTGATTTTAAACAATTCATTTCTTTCTTTCTTCCTAGTGTTCTTCTCACTTGATTATTCAAGGCTTGTTTCCTCTGGATGGCAGACCACTTTGGCTTGGTTATGCCCATATAATTGCTTCAAGATCTCGCCCTATTGCAGCTGCAGAATTATTCATTTTGTCAAACCATTATGTAAACTGCAAGTCTTTATGCTGTATAAGGATTGTTTCTGTATAGGTACCGCAATATACATATTTTCTAGACATTCTCAACAGATGAGCAACAAAGTATATTCTTCTAGGCTTGTGTCAATGTTTAGAACCTATAGCCGGGTTCTTTATGTCCCATTTAAAAGCTAAATTGATTCCGATAAAATGTATTCTTCACTGCTTACTTTGCATTTATCATTGATGTTACTCCCTCATCTCATCAGTTCCATTGTTTTAAATGAAATCTTTTACTAACTTGTTAGGTAAGCTAAACAGTCTAAATTAAGGCTCCAATACCTAGACCCCTTAGGTTGCGGCCACATTTGGACCTTCAGTAGCAGCAAAGTGGATGATTTTCACAGATTCTTCAATTTCTGGTCAGTACTGGACATTGAACTTTCATAAAAATAGCAACAGAGGAAAGGCGAAACACAGAGGCCCGCATTTACTAGTGTGGCTGCACCTGTATACCAGAATAAACCTTACCAAAATTTGGTGCATCTTTGATGCAATTTGGCTCTTCTCATTTTTGACATATTTATGAAGCAAGTATATAAAAACGAATACTCCACTGCCTGCATCACATGCCCCGAGAGGGGGATCTTTAAAGGGAACCTGTCATGTTAAAAATGGCATTTGAGATGCAGACAACATGTTATAGAGCAGGAGGAGCTGAGCAGATTGATATATACAGTAGATTTATGGGAAAAGATTCAGTACAACCTGTGTTTCATTCATTCAAATTTCTGCTCATTCTGAACTTTGAAGTCAAGGATCTTGATTGACAGCCTTCCCTCTATGACTGTGTATACAGAGATAGGTGTCAATTACTGATAGGACTGCTTCACTGACTTCAAAGCTCAGAAGGAGCAGGAATTGAAAAGTATGAAATACAAGTTATTCTGAATCTTCTCCTTTAAATTTATCTGCTGAGCTCCTCTTGCTCTATAACATGCTGCCTGTAGATTACATTGCCTTTTTTGGTGACAGATTCCCTTTAACCAGATAAAAAATTATATGTACAAGTTGCTGGCTATTACTATCCTCAAATTATCCTTTTACTCCTTACTGGTAGAGTTGAATAAATATTACAAAATTTGGGTCTGATTCAGTCGAATTGGCTTGCAGAATCCCTTTGGTCCAAATAAATTCTGTCTAAATTGAAAAGGCCCTGATTGCTCTGAAAAGTCATGTATAATACTGAGTAGATTAGTTGATTCGTATCGAATCTTGGGAATTTTTAGCTGCGAAGCGAATCCGAATATTAGGTGATTCGCTTCAGCTTTGTACGCATTCGCTACGTAGTTTGTCCTATCAATTATACGCTATTGCTACTTATAAGTTACTCTATACGCTGTTGCGTACGAATTCATTTTATTTGCGATGCAGACTCCTCCCTGGTAGCTCCGCCCCCTTCTCCAGCATGCGTGGAAGACGAGGCAACTCTGGAAATTAAGATGGCGACACAGCGAGGCCCTGACTGGGGAGGCATGGTGTGGGGCACCGACCCCTATGAGGAGAAGGAACCGGAGGAGATCTACGTCTCTCAACATGTCCGGCAGCCTAAGAAGTCGGGCACAGCGGAGGCGGCAGGAGTTCCCACTCTGCCGCGGAAGGACTACTTCCTTCGGCGAAATTCAATGGTCCCCAAGGCTGTCACCCGGAACGCCCTGACCCTCTGGGAATACAAAAAGCTGGTAGAGGAGTGGGTTGTGCAGGTTTTGGAGCACCCACAGTCCGGTGACCCTAAGCTGGAGCGCCGAAGGGGTACCGTTATTTGGTTCAGCGTGGAACGGTAGGTTTTATCGGCGATGAGGAGACGGCGGAAGAATTATACGTAAACCGCCGTTCTGTAAAGCGGCCGTATCTTCCGCCCATCCGCCACAATCTCCACGCAGGGAATTACTGGAGTATACCCCCATGAAGAGCCTCCAAGGCCCATTTGCTACTGGGGTGAAACTCCTTAAGCGACCAGCTACTCCTGCAGCGCCCCCAGAAGACTGGACTGAGGAGGCCCAGGCCGCAGAAGAGGCTCGGTGTTCCCATGAGACCAATGATGGGACTCTGCAATCTGAGGAGAAATCCCAAGCTCAGCTCGAACCCCTGATACCAGATTTGCCACTGCCGCCGATCCTTCATGTGGGACAGATGACCACCAACAGTTTTGTGTACCAGCCATCGGTGGTACAATACCAACTGCCATGGCAGGTGCAGGCCGCACAGTCCGCCGCTTGCGGAAGACCGTTACCAGAGCCCTTACAGCCGGAGATTCTGTCACCTTGTATGCCGGCGGGAGGATCTGGCCACTACAAGGTAATGGGCAAGGCCCAAGTTGCCATGGCTCTTGCCAGTGTGACCGCCCGGTCACTACCAAGACCATCCCTGAGAGGTCGTGGGGGTCTGCTGCCGCAGCCAGTGTCGCTTTCATGAGGCAGGAGCGCCCTCTCATGTCTTTTAGCTCCAGCAGCAGTGAAGAGGACCTGCTGGCCTAAGGATCCTGCAGCTTTTATGGGAGCCACAACGTGGACTTAACTTGAAGGGTGAGCAATAGTTGGCGTGTTTTTTTTTTTTTTTTGTTGCCCTCACCCAGATGGACATGGATTGTCAGGACTCCCCCGATTAAAAAAAAAAGTTTTAACCAAGTCGTGCATACGTGCACCTCATCCCTTTTTTCCCCCTTTTCAGGTTATTGGGGAGCCCCTTGAAAAAGGGTTTTTTAAGGAACCTTTGCTGCTATTTTTTTACCCATTTGGATTACAATTTTACCTATGTGGATTACAAATTGCAACTGAGCTTGGGACTCTGCTCCAGTTCTATGACAAGCGTCAGAAGAAAAGAGACTTAAACGTGTCCGTGAGCATACTAGGTAGGTGATATTTAAAATATTTACATTATACCTATAATGTATTTGCACTATATTGTTTGCACTGGATTGTTTGCACTAATGTTTTTACCTTTCAGCAACGTTTTCAAGTATGTTGCCCATTGTGTGTATTTCTTTACAGGTACCGCAATGGGTCCTCATATTCACTTTATAGTATTGTGAATGATTGTACTATGCCCATAGCCGGGCAGACAGCACCTTACTTGTTCTACCTCAAATATACATACTGCCTCTGAGGGCAGATCTGACCATTTACGCTGGATCTGGCCCGGGGTCCGCAAGGTGTCGAAATGATGGCGCAAGCCTCGGATCACCTGCTGGATCACCTCCTTTATGCTGGTTCGGGTGGCGGTGTGTGCCATCGTAAATTGTAATCCTGGTAGTCCATCAGCCGGACTATGTATTTCAGCTGTGCAGCAGAGCTAAATGATGAGGATCGTCTGGATGCCATTTTCGAATATTTGCTCTGCCTCTGAGGAGTGCACACCACGGCCTTTCGTTGTACGTGCCTGCGTATTACGTAATCACGTAGACAATAGTACGCTGAGGATTCGTAAGCTATTTGTACGCTCATGCGTACGTCTTCTAAGAAGTTGCGTACATTTTTTAAATGTACTTTCGTTATTAGTGCGCGAATGTTCGCTAATAGCACATAATAACGTATATTTTGTACACAAATACAACGAATCTATTCGTCGAATATAAGAATCTTAGGAAAACTTTGGCGAATGTTCGGCGAATAATTTTTTGAATGATTCGCTCATCTCTAATACTGAGGCCTGAGGACTTCATCCAAACCATTTCTAGCTCAGTAACGCAACAGGTAAATGGATGGTAGCCAGTGGTAACAAATAGCCTGTTTAATAGCACAATGTTCTGTTGGATTTTTTTTTTCATTAAAAAATTTTCTAAAAACAAACCTTTTTTTGTGGCAGATGCCTTATTCTCTTTTGATCAGTAAAGTGTTGGCAGCCATTTTAAAGCAATTTGTACGGGGCAAATCACAAAAGTCTTACATTTGCTAAAATTTGAATCTATTGGGGAATTCATAAATAATTTAATTTGTGTGGAATCAGTTGCCTCTTCCCCACTTGAAGGCACAGTTTGTTTTTGTGAGATGAGTTGCATTTTGTGGGATGAGTTGCTTCTGTACCATTCTGGGGTATGTATAACTAGTATATTTTTGAAGGGGGGTCCGGAATGAAAAACTGCCCTTTTTATGCCATATATTTATGCACTATAAATAACATGTTAAGTAATCTACGACTTTTATGTACACATAAAATATTTTAGTATATACCTTAATTATTCTACCTTAAATTACATTTCTGTAAAAACTTTTTTTTATTTATTCATTTATTTTACTCACATATTTTTAAATTAATTTTTTAATTAATTTAATTATTTTTATCAAACTTGAACTAGCATTTTTTTTATCCTACTGGGAAGAGCACTTTGTATTTCAATGTATTTCTTTTTTTGTGCATAAAAACCTGAGGCTTTATCCCAGCAAAGATGGGGGTTTGGTAGAAGGCATCACTATTAATCCACCAGTATCTAAGGAGAATAATCAGATCAACTCCTTGATTCTACAGTTCAGCAAACGCACACAACTAATAAATTGTAGGCTTACCATATTTTTCACTCTAAAAGACACATCTGACCATGACGCACCTAGGTTTTAAAGGATGAAAATGAGAGAAAAATATTTTTTCATCAGACCCCCAAATCATACCCTCAATCTTCATCAGACCCCCAATCTTCGCCAGACACCCAAATCAGACCCTCAATTTTCATTAAACTTCAAATAAGACAAACAAATAAATAAAACAACTTACCTTTCATGCTCCAGATGGCGCCAGGGAGATCAGGGAATTGTGAGTAACACCAGCTCTAGTAGGGCTACATGTACCGCTCCCAGGCCCTATTCTACTAATGAGCGCTTCCATAATGGAAGCATTCATTGGTATTTGCTTTGTAAGACACGTTGCAATTTTTCCCCCACTTTTGGAGGAAAAAGTGTATCATAAACTAAAAAATAAAGTACTTTTATAAATTAGAGCAATATATGAATAACTGTTCCTCAACATACAGTAAACCTTTTTCAGGCAACCACTCAAAATTGGATTTAAAAAATAGTCTTTTGGGGAGTTGTCTTCTCAAAGAAAATGGCTAGTATGCATAATATAAGGTGGGGTTAAAATCAGGAAATCAGGTCTGAATAAGAGGGTGATCTGCAAAAAGAGTTTTCACTGCATGTATATTATGTTAAGTATTCTAATTCTGAGCAGAAGCAGGGCAGTGCCAGGGTAATCAATCTGCTCATCTGCCCTGTTTGTTTGGCAGACTGTATTGTGCTATGATGCAGAACACACTGACAGATGTCACCATGCCTGTTGAAAGGTTCCAATAAGTTTCATTTCCTGTATCTTTATTATTATGAGGCCCTCACAATCATGAAAGATTTTATTTGGATACAAGTACATCTGGGCACTGCAGTATATGCAGTATTCCATGTTGTCTATAGTCCATTAAGGTGGATTATTTTCAATCAAAAAGCCACATTTTTATATTCACTCGGAATTGGAAAGCTCATATCTCAGAATTATTTCACAGGCAAAAACAATGAAGCTCTCAGAGTTGTACTCAGTGCCAATATGTTAGTCAGTATACTCAATGCCATATTCAAACTGACAAATATTAAATTTTAGTGGAAACAGTGATGCACTTAAGTAACTTACCATCATGTTACATGGCACGTGTCCATTTCAGAAATAGCAATTATTTTCTAAAAGATTTAATAAATAGTGAGTGGAAAATGTAATTGATAAATTGAGTGTTTCAAGTGGAGTAGGAGCCAAGTAACGGTGGATAATTATTAATGTAGTGAAAACAACAATGCTACGATTTATACATTTCTTCCGACATGTGGCATTTTATGAATTTTACTATGCCTCTAGATCCCTAATACATTAACACTGCTCAGACTGCACTAGAAGTGACTAGTAATATTCTTCATAATGTGTGGCAGGCTTATTCCATTGCCCTGCGCCACCCAACAGTCTGCAGCGCTCCATGACCTCAGCAATGACCTGAGACACAGAGATCAATGTGATATGGCTTATGACAGCTCAATTACAAACACGTTTCATCACACAGTGTAACCTAGTTTTTGCATGGCTCTGTTAGGTTTAGGAAATCATTCTCTGCTGTTTATGACTGCTTACTTGTCATGAAAATGCTTGGAGAGCTTCACTTTTATTTATATTTCAGGGGAAGAAAATGGCTTTGTATACAAGAGTTCTTTGTGTCCCTTGACACAAAGAAGTTCCCTTGAGCAAAGCAATCTTTTCAAGTAACAGTTGGTAATTTATGAAACTGGGTAAATATAATGAATGTGAAAAAAAAGTGTTACTGTTTGAAGAAATGTGTTCTTTCAATTTAAAGGTTCATCAAGAAAATACACTGGAAATTTTCAAATGTTTCGGTAAAAGTACAGAAAAGGTGGCTTTTACGAATGTTTTAAGAAAGACATTGTCCTGTTACTGAAAGGAAGGACAATATGATAGGTAAGTGAATCATAAAACTTATTACCAGTAGGTGGACAAAGAGACTCATCAGTGTACAAAAATAGTAAAGTATTCAAAAAGTTAAATAAATTTGGTATTGCTGCAGTTGTGCCTACAGAAAATGACCTGCAGAATAAAATCAATCATTTTTACCCCATGGTATGTAGCTTAAAAAAAAAAGAAAAGGATTGTTTGCTTCCATTCCTTCCCCCTCCCCAAACAAAAAAAGTTAGAAGTTACTCAATATATTATATGTATGTCAAAATTTTCATAGATGAAAAAAAAATGAAATTGCCAAAGTGGTTTTCTATGATTTTTATACCATTGACTTATCCAGAAGATAGTCCATCAATATCAGCTCACCAGTGATCCAACAGCCTGCACTCCTGTCAATTAACTGTTCGAGAGTAGCTCTATCAAAAGACATTGGCACCAGAACTACACCGCTCCATCCATTGTGTAGTGGATGGAGCCAGTTACTGCAGTGCTACTGCCTTTGAAGAGAATGGAAGCAGTGGTGCAAAAAACAGTATAGTTGTTTGCATACATTTTTTAATGCTTGACTCACTTCCTTTTTCTACCATCTTATAGTAGGCGGAAAGCTGACAGAAGATCTCATATACATGGGATATGGCATGAATGGGAAAAAAACTAGGCATGATTGCACCTGGACTGTGGTTACCAGATCCCTGGCATACATAACTTGGATCTTGTTGTCTTAACTGTAATCCAAAATTCAGAATATATGTGCTCCCCCTAGACTAGCAATCACTTCTAATGTATGTAAAGGCATAGAGACTTCATACCATAGGTTGGAAACTTCCATGTGAAATTAAGCTATGATTGCAGTCCACAAACTCTGTGTAAAAGTGGATTTACACTGCCCAACTTAACCCTTTCAGTACTGAGCCACTTTTTACCTTAAATCCCAGGCCGATTTTTGCAAATCTGACATGTGTCACTTTATGTGGTTATAACTTTAGAACACTTTTACTTATCCAGGCCATTCTGAGATTGTTTTCTCGTGACACATTGTACTTTATGACAGTCATAAATTTGAGTCAATATATTTCACCTTTATTTATGAAAAAATCCCAAATTTACCCAAAATTTTGAAAAATTCCCCAAATTTTGAAAAAATCCCAAATTTACCCCAAAATTTTGAAAAATCAAACTTCTCTGCTTTTAAAACAGAAAGTGATACCTCAAAAAAAATTTATTAGTTAACATTCCCTATATGTCTACTTTATGTTGGTATCATTTTGTAAATGTCATTTTATTTTTTTTGGAAGTTAGAGGGCTTAGAAGTTTAGAAGCAATTTTTCAAATTTTCAACAAAATTTCCCAAACCATTTTTTTGAGCACCAATTCAGTTATAACGTGATTTTGTGAGGCTTAACTAATGGAAACCACTAATAAATGACCCCATTTTAGAAACTACACCCCTCAAATTATAAAAAAAAACTGATGTTACAAACTTTGTTAACCCTTGAGGTGTTCCACAAGAATTAAAGGAAAATGGAGGTGAAATTTTATGTTAATAATTTTTTTCTTGCAACACAGCAAGGGTTAACAGCAAATTAAACTTCAATATACATTACTCTGATTCTGCAGTTTACAAAAATACCCCATATGTAGTCGTAAACGTCTCTATGGGTTTGTGGTAGTGGTCAGAAGGAAAGGAGCGCCATACGGATTTTGGAGGCAGATTTTGCTAGAATGGTTTTTAGGCACCATTTTGTAATTGAGAGACCCTGACCTACCCCTACAGTTGAAACCCTCAAAGAGTATATTAAGGGGGATACTGACCACTTTGACCCCCTAAGCGTTTTATGGAATTTGGAAAAAAATGTCATTTTCACAAGGGGTAACAGGAGAAAAGCACCCCATAATTTGTTCCCCATTTTTTTCCTGAATACAGCAACACCCTATATGTGGTGGTAAACTGCTGTGGAGGCACATGGCAGGACTCAAAACAGAAGGAGCGCCATATGAATTTTGCAGCACAGATTTTGATGGATTGGTTTGCGAGAGCCATTGATTTTTATTTTTTTGAGTTATTGTCTTATGTAGAGGCTCATTTTTTGAAGTATGAGGTGACGGTTTGATTGGTACCATTTTGGGGTAAATACGCCTTTTTGATCGCCTGCTATCTAAATGTGCTGCCGATCACACAATGAGCAAGCGAAATGCTTGTTCATTGGGTGATCCTCTCATTCATGTAGGCATATCAATCATCGTTTCTGGGCGGCAGATCGTGCTGTCTAAACAGAAACAATGATTTTGTATGGAGATGATCGCAATAGTGACTGCTCTTCCTCATCACTGCATGTAAATATAGTGGTCTCCTTCACTGAATGAGCAGCTGACGTTCGAGAAGGAACACCTCCTTCCCAACAATTGGCTATATCATTGGGATGTGTCAACCTGCCTAAGGGCTAGTTAAATGGGTTGAGCAGTGGATTAATATTAGACTTTCAGGGGTCCAACTCCCAACACTTCTGTTGATAAGCTGTTTGAAGATGTAGCAGCACTCTTGTGCACTCTTGTGAGAGCTACTTCCTCTTCAACATTAACTATGAGCTGTCTCACTTGTAGAGGCTGTGCAGTCTAATTATAACTAAATCCCAATCAGGACAATGAGGTCATTATGATAGCGATTTTTAACAGCATACTCAATGGGCATATCACCCCTCGGTTATTAGGGCCATATTTACAACAAGGCACATGAGGGCACATGCCTAGGACATCAGGAAAGAAGAGATGGTACTTCCCAGAGGAAACTCATGATTTATGGTGATTAGAGATGAGCAGTTTTTAAAAATTTGATTTGGCAACTTCACCAAAGTTCGCCAAGAAATTCGATTCGTTCTGAATTAATTTGATTTGTTACGAATCGCTATCAATCAGGTATACACAGCCACTCTGCCTTAGAGGATGGCCACATAGAGCGGCCATGCTGCAGTGAAGAGCAACAAGGCCAATTAGCCTAGACTATATAGTCGATCTTCATTGTTAATGGCCAAACAGCACCTTAAATGCCCCTTTAAACATAGGCTATTGCAGGTATGGGGTTTGTCTGGTTAGGTGGGGGGACAATATACATATAATTGCTGTTCTTGCCTTTAATTTCCTGCAGGTTATTTGACAGTAAGCACTGAATATTAATCAGCTCTGGCATACCCACTTCTCCAACCCCAGCGCTCTTCTGCCCTACAGGATGGAGCCTTTCTTCTGCCATCTGCTTTTCCTCCTTTTCCACACCATCTAATATTGATGAGAATATGTCATCAGTAACATTCAGCTCCTCCTCTCCCTGCATCTTGCTGACTTGTAGGGCATGGGACTGTGAAGGCTGATTTGGAAGAAGTCAGCAAAACATGAGGATGGTCATTATTAAGACCTGCCCCCCTAAGGTGTTCAGACTGGATGGTATTGGTAGGCACACAGGTAGTAAAATAATAAAGGCTTCCATCTTATTGCTATTGAATTACATATATTAGTAGTTTATGGCTGATGTAGGAATAAGTAAATTTAGGAATAATTAAATAAAACTGACCTCCCTGCACTGTCCCTGCCCTCTCCAATATTGTTCTATTAATCGTTTTCAGCAACACTGTCCCTAGCGCATGAACGCTTGCCACGTCTCTCCCTACACTCAGCTCACAGGACAATGGTGGAGACCGCGCAGGATGATGGTTTTATAAGATTGTGACATGACAAGGGATGGCTATCTGCGGATTGGCTGGCTGCACAGCATTATGGATGATCTTGCGTTCCCGGTCTCCTCTACACTTAGTTTCGCTTTGTAACACATGCATTCACCATTTTAGGAAAACTTGATTTGCTACTACGACTCAAGAGGAAATTCGTATTTGTTTTGAATCGAAGTTTTCCTAAACTTCGGAACGAATTCCGCTTCAAATGCTTCAAATCGCTCAACACTAATGGTGATCTTCTGCTGCTTCTGTTGTTCTATACATTTCCCCCTTATATACAAATCAAGAAGAAATTATGTAGAATCTGAAAAAGGAAATTCATATGGTTTTAATAAAAAAGTAAGGACAGAAAGTCATAACAGATCAATAATTTTTATAATCCGAGATCATTGAAGCTACTGTCAAATATCTCATAAAGTAACAGTTTGCACACAGCAAATGCTCCACTGCACATAAGATTCACTTACCACATTCAAACAAATACATGAAAACAAAATATTTCAATACATAATGTCAAAAATAAAATGTCTGAACCACAAAGTATGAAAACCTCTTTGATTTATGGATAGCTTTCTTGGTCATGTGCTGCCATGTAACTCTATACAGCAGCTACATTGTTACTGTGCACACCAACAAATTGTTTACATATGACTGCACAGCAGGGTGGGACCAAAGTCCTGAAAATACGAATTCCTATGTCAGAATTTCATTGATTCATTTACTGATTCGAAATAAACAAAACAAAATAAATCCATTTACAGTTTAGATGTGGTTAATCTGGACTACAAAGGAGACCAATGCTACATTTTTAACTTTAAAAAGTAATATAATTGTACTATCGAATTACATGGCCCTACTAACTATAGAACACATGACAGTTTAACTTATTCCCTATACATCTAATTAAAAAAAATATCCCTAATAAAAGAATATTTCAAATTTCTTTTAGGTGTTATACAGTTTTTATTTTGATAAAATAAAGAGTGCATGGTACAGTGACCTTTTCATTTCTATGGGGCCATGCACACCCATATTTTTTGTAGGATCCATGTTTCCATTCAATAAATTATAGAGTAGGTTCTATTCTTACTCGTATTGCAGACGAGAATAGGCCTTTCTATTGAAGGGAATTAGATCATTATGGAACGCAAATGGAAGGTATACATATTTTGAGGATCGTTTTTTCATATAGTGAAATATAGAAATGTCTGTGTGCATGCTGCTTAAAGTGAACCTCCAGTTAAAGAAGAAAAATCACATCCTATAAGAACATCTTTTTAGCTCCAGATCTGCCAATTCCCGGATTTATCTTCTGCCATCCAAGATGGCCATACCACTTCTCAGATTCCCTGATGCCTACTGTGTATTTGGTAGCCCAACTTGGATCAATCGACCCTTGACACTGGTGCTGGGGTTTGTACCAATACTATATTTTACATATAGTCCAAAGACTATGTGCACACTATTATCACATGTGCAGTTAAAACTTCACTTTTATTTAATACATTGAATAAAATATGTTTGTTGACAGCAGTTCAGTGCTTAACAGTGTCGGCGGCTGCTGCTCCTGTAATGTCACTGCTATATCTAATCTACCTTTCCTGGGCATATAAATTTCTTCAACTTTACCCACAAGTGTTTGATTGGGTTGAGGTCTAGGGACTGGGAGCCAAACCAGCACCTCTACTTCATTGTCACTTAACCATTTCTTCCTCAATCTCCACATATGCTTTGGGTCATTGTCCTGCTGGAACAGTGTGTCGTCTTTTATATACCCATAGTACTCGAGTGTATCTCATCTGGTAGGATACTCACATATAGCTCAGCATTGAGACCACCATTGATCCTGGTCAAGTGTCTAATGCCTTTGGCTTCCTCCACTCGACTTGACAATTCCTTCAATTTCTCCATCTGTTAGCCCCTTTTTCCGCTTTTTTTCCAGACCCATTTGCACCCATCAGAGCCCAGTCTATTGATTTTCATCTCATCCCTCCAAATAACCCGTTTCCAATCTTCTACTGTCCACTGTTAGTACTTTTTTGCGAGCCGATGCTTCTTATGACAATATTGAAGTCAAGGCTTCTTAATCTTTTTTTGGGCCACCATTCCAGACTTGTGTAATGCATATCACACAGTGCTTGCATGGACGTCTGTGATCTCACAATTACAAAGCATACAAGCCACCTCCACTGCATGTTTGTCATGTCAGAACTGAAAGACCTAGTGATGAGCCTATTCTTCCAACTGTCATGGTACTCACATCATGCAGTTTGGCAATTTTCTTGGCCAAGATATTGCTATCGATGAGCTGGATGATGCTGTTTCTCTTTTCTTAGGAAATCTTCTTCATGGCTGCTCCTGGATCCAAACACTGAGCTATTAGGGAATGTGAGAACAGGTTGTGATTTGTAGTATACAAGAAGAAAAAGATTGTTCCACCACCAGGAGTAACAATGTAGTTACATGACAAGAATCTGTATAACTAATCATATGCTAAATAGTTGCAAGTCCAATTTATGTTTGAGATAGCCAAGCTGATTGTCTATAAAATGATAGTAGTCTCACATTCGAAGCTGTATTGCATGGTGAGATATGGAGCCTGAAAGTCAAAAGTTCAAAACATTGTTATCCTTTTGCTCTTCAGTGGGAAAATACTTCTGACATATACATCCAATGGAAACAAAACACAAGATGTTAACAGAGCCTAACATTCATAGACGATAGTAAAACTGGAACTCTGTCATAGAGAAATCTGCTATAGATGAGGGGTGGACTTCTCAGAGAGGTGGTCTTTTGCAGAAGCTCCTTGGCAAGTATTTAAGGTTTTCTTTGAATTCTTCGTTGTAATATCTATGATAAATGCTATAAACAGTCTGTAAAAGGATTTTGCTCTTTTTACCTAAAGGATTTCTTGCTTTTGCTGACCTAAATGGTAGCTGAATAACTTAAGCATTTTTCAATTCTGCTTCAGTCAACAGGAAAGTAGGAAGAAAAGTAGGATTATGCAACAAAGGCCAGACTGGGGCAGCAGGAAATCTCTCTTTCGGAAAACTATGAAGGGGAATTTTTATTAATACTCAGTAATCCATACTGCTGTGTAAGTGGTTTCTATATTTCAACCATACATTTGCACTAGTAGGATGCATGTGACAAATTAAGTGATTTATTTCCTATTGGTTTCTGATTAGTAAATAGGTAACAATGATAGCTAGTTGTAACACTAGCCATAAAATTATGCTAAACTGGGATTAATGAAAAATGCTAATAACTCTCTCTTCAGAGATATTGGTATACATTCCTTTACTAAACCTGCTTCTAATGTCAAAGTATTACATTTATTAGGTTATAGTAACTAGCACTGATTATTTTTCCTATTACAACTGTAATAGTCACGCTCCATAGAAATACTGTGAGTAACATGTGGACGGGGTATATGCAACTCCAACAAGATTATCATAGAACAAATATATCAAGGCATGAGACACAAACTGCATAACTGGAGGAACGGTGAGGAATTCTAGGGTTAAAAGGGGTTAGCCACTTTAACATTAATTTTTCAAATGCGGTAAACAGCACAATTAGCCACTTACTAATATATGGACAGCATGGTGGCTCAGTGGTTAGCAATAGTGCCTTGCAGGGCTGGGATCCTGGGTTCGACCAAGGAGAACATCTTCAAGGAGTTTGTATGTCCCTGGATTTCCTCCGGGTACTCTGGGTAGGTGGGCACAGATGTATTTTGATCAAAATGTATTGGCTACGAGTCTCAGATTTTATCAATAGAGTGAGGGCTTAGTCCATATATTGTTTGCATCTATTGTTATAGTGCATTTTTTCTAAAAAATTTGAATTTCTAAATGTAGCCTTGCACATCCGCACACTTTACTATCATATCATGCAGGATGGTTTGTATCTTTTTTCCGTAAATATAATACTCTGGTTTCCTCCCATACTCCAAAGAGATACTGATAGGGAACTTAGATTGTGAGCCCCACTGGGGACAGCGAAACATGTCAGCGCTATATAAGTGCATAAACATATAGGTATTACAAGTTCACAGAGATGTCCCTTTTTGAGCAGTGCTACCTCCTTTCTATAGTACAGTCTACTCCCCTTTTTGCACTGTGCTCCCATCCTCAATATGGCTGCAGATGGAGGGGCACATAGCCAGACCTATTCAACAATATATTCTTCATTTAAAATGGTTGTCCCACAAATAATATTCTACATTTTTCAAACCAGAACCTGGATCTGATTCTGTTGTAATCACATGTAATTAAAACTTTAGCATAGCCACTAAGTTATTCACTGAAACTGATCTATGTGGCGCCACCTGCTGTTTGGTCTTTTTCAAAATTCTTTGTCCATCTCACTGAGATGGAAGCACATGGTCAGTTCCATCCTTCAACTGCCACCAGTTGTAGCAGAAAGGACACACCCCATGAGAAAGGACATGTCTCCTGAGCTGCCAGCTTGAAATAAATTTAGCAGAGCAATTGCAGAAATGAATGGGGAGATCTCTGGATCTATGTGAGGTACAGGGCTAGTTCTAAGTTTGTTAGAAAGAGGTTGTCATTAGAGATGAGCGAATTTATGAAAAGTTCGATTCGGCTGATTCGCTGAATTTTTACAAAAGAAAATTACTAATTACTTTATCATGAAGCGCATTTTTTTGTAAGTAGCGGGTGCAATGAAAGGGAGCTGTGATAGCACCACCCCCGTCATTGTACCCCTCAGATGCTGCGTTCATACATGACTGCGGCATCTGAGTGTTAAAACAGTGTAAAATTAACATTAAAAATTAAATCAAACTTACAGGCCGCCACCATCTTGCTTGAAGATTTGGTGCAAAATCTTGCGATGCGCGAGATTACGTCATCACGCTGGCTGGCGTGGTGACGTTATACATCACCACGCAATGGATTTCGGGCGAGATCTTAAATCAAGATGGTGGCTGGCGGCGGAGGAGGTAAGTATGATTTTTTTTTTTTTTACACTATTTCAGGTTAAATCGATTAGCTAACATGAAGCAAGAGGAAATTCGGCCTCCAGGCGAATCAAATTTATCCTAAAATTCGGATAGAATTCATATTCTAATTTTTTTACATTATTCATGGAATAATCACCTTTAATAACACTGCACAGCATGGGAGACTACAACAAGCTTAGTATGTGTGCAGTGTTATTTAATGGAGATCGCTGATGGACGAGTCTGGTTACGTCAGCAAGCAACTACCTACATTTCATGGAATTCCACTCCCTTTGTAGTGACAGACGATAATACAGTACACCTATGTAATGTTACCACAGGTAAGGTATGTTAAATACCCAGACATGGTGAGTGGGTATTAACAAGCCTTAAAGGGGTTCTCCGAGTTATAAATATTGATGACCTATCCTCAGGATAGGTCATCAATATCAAATCGGCAGGGGTCCGACACCCGGCACGAAAACCGATCAGCTGTTTGAAGAGGAGGCGTGCGCCGTATCAGCGCTGCCTCCTCTTCATTGTTTACATGCTGGCCGACACTGGGGTAGTGGTGAGTAGGTGTAATTACACCTAACTGCCCCATTCATTTCTATGGATAGAATCGCTTCAATAGACTTGTATGGGAGCGATTCTTCCCATAGAAATGAATGGGGCAGTGAGGTGTAATTACACATAATGACCACTACCCCCGTGTTGGCCAGCATGTAAACAGTGAAGAGGAGGCAGCGCTGATACGGCGTGCGCCTCCTCTTCAAACAGCTGATCGGCGGGGGTGCCGGGTGTCGGACCCCTGCCGATCTGATATTGATGACCTATCCTGAGGATACATCATCAATATATATAACTCGGAGAACCCCTTTAATCAAATATGCTTCATGTAAATATACCCCTACTGGCTTTAAAAATCAGTGTTGAAATAATAGCCCAGAAGATAACTGCAGTTTCGGGCTGAAGTTCTTTTAGCCCACCAGAGGAAATTGTTCTGGGGGCCCATCCTCTGTACATACAGGACATATGCACATCCACTGCACAAGTCATTTTTATATCATTACACATGCAGGATTTATAATGAGTAAGCTGTAATATGATATTCTGGCTTTTGGTTCCAAGGTCAGCTTCAAATTGTCCTTTACTAGACCGAGTTTAGGCCCACCAGAGGATCCACTGGTGCTCTGGTGGGCCAGTCCCACCCTGGATAACTGGTGTAGAGGTAAGGATATATACAGTATGAACACAATGTGATTTTTCTAAAAACATTACAGCTAGTTACCACTAGAGATGAGTGAATCATTCAAAAAATTATTCGCCAAACATTCGCCGAACTTTTCCTAAAATTCGTATATTCGACGAATAGATTCATTGTATTTGCATACAAAATATACGTTATTATGTGCTATTAGCGAACATTCGCTAACTAATAATGAACGTTCATTTACAAAATGTACGCAACTTCTTAGAAGACGTACGCATGAGCGTGCAAATAGCTTACGAATCTCAGCGTACTATTGTCTAAGCGATTACGTAATACGCAGGCACGTACGAGGAGAGGCCGCGGCGTGCACTCCTCAGAGGCAGAGCGAATATTCGAGACATATATATGGTAAAGTGCAAATACATTATTATAGGTATAATATAAAAATTTTAAATATCACCTACCTAGTATGCTCACGGTCACGTTTAAGTCTCTTTTCTTCTGACGCTTGTCATAGAACTGGAGCAGAGTCCCAAACTCAGTCGCAATTTGTAATCCACATAGGTAAAATTGTAATCCAAATGGGTAAAAAAAAGCAGCAAAGGTTCCTTAAAAAACCCTCTTTCAAGGGGCTCCCCAAATAACCTGAAAAGGGGGAAAAAGGGATGAGGCGCACGAATGCGCAACTTAATTTCCTGAGTTGCCTCGTCATCCTCCCGTGCTGGAGAAAGGGGCAGAACTACCAGGGAGGAGTCTGCATCGCTGAATTGAATTTGTACTCAACAGCGTATAGAGTAACTACCAGGGAAAAGTCTGCATCGCTGAATTTAATTCGTACGCGACAGCATATAGAGTAACTAAATTATACGTAGAATAGCGTATAATTTATAGGACACACTACGTAGCAAATGCGTACAAAAGCGAAGCGAATCACCTAATATTTGGATTCGCTTCGCAGCTAAAAAATCCCAAGATTCGATACGAATCTATGAAGCGGCGAATACATTCGCTCATCTCTAGTTACCACCCTGTCAATGAATGGGAACAAAACTGAAGCGTTTTATTCCGGTATTGAGCCCCTATGACGGAGCTCAATACCGGAATTCAAAAATGCTAGTGTGAAAGTAGCCTTACTTATCCAATCATACTGTATATTGAAGGTAATGTGGAAAAACATGGTGAACTTTTTGTTCCAGGAAACAAAATCATAAAAGAGCATATGGAAACAAAGTGAACACTTTGGTTAAAAGAATAGGATTAATCAATGCATATAATATAGTATATGCAAATTTCAATGAAAACCAAGAGGTAAAAAAACAAGCCCCTATTGGTTTGCCATTTCTTTCTTCTTCTTAGCCTAAGGTTTATATACTGA
The DNA here is from genome assembly GCA_900303285.1 of Rhinella marina. Lineage (NCBI taxonomy): Eukaryota > Metazoa > Chordata > Amphibia > Anura > Bufonidae > Rhinella > Rhinella marina. The sequence continues at coordinate 71,828 of ONZH01015680.1, read as the reverse complement.
TATTAGAATTAATTCTATCGGGACTTATACTCATTCTTTGATGTCAAGATTACTGTAATATTCTGCACTATTCTTGGTGGAAAAAAAAATGGAAATCTGACCAAAACATTATAAGTCAAAGGGGTCCATTATGTTTTCCAAAGATCCTTTTCAAATAGAAAAGTGAAAGCTATCATGGCTAAATAAAAAAATAAAAAAAGGGAAGACACTAGAGATGAGCGAGCACTAAAATGCTCGGGTGCTCGTTATTCGAGTCGAACTTTTCCCGATGCTCGGGTGCTCGTTTCGAATAACGAACCCCATTGAAGTCAATGGGAGACTCGAGCATTTTTTGCAGGGGACCGGGGCTCTTCCTAGGGAAGGCTGGGTGAAAACCTGGAAACCTCAGAAAATGAAGGAAACACCACGGAAATGGACAGGAAACAGCAGGGGCAGCATGTAGGGATGCCTCTGTGGCTCCCTAATTGCACCAATTTTTCTAAATCTGGCCAATAGTCTGGGGATGACCCCAAGGCAATTTTCAGGGACACGGTAATGGTGACCCACTTAAAAATGCTGCCTGACAACCTGGCGGTGAACCCCTGATTGTCTGTCTTTCAATAAGATTGCAGTGTAAAGCATGGTGGTGAGCCTCAGTAATAAGATTGCAGTGTAAAGCATGGTGGTGAGCCTCAGTATTACTTTTTAGATGGAGATTGCATGTGGTCACGTACTCCCTGGAACCCCGTAGTCACCCCTTCTCTGATGTGCTACCCCAGAACATTCTCTGCCCCAATTCGCAAGACCATTTGCAGTCTCCGTGTGCTGACAGTGGGGATTTACCAGTGTTGTCTGAGGAGGTGGTGGACAATGGCGAGACACAGGTGTCGGGGGGTGAGGTAGTTGAAAGTGAAGCAAGTTACAGTGGGGACTCCTTGGGGGGACTTTCTCATGATGGGACAGATTCAATTGTGTTTAGAAAGGCTGATGGACTTCTGTCAGCACTGTGTGTATAGAACCCCATGGCCTTTTATAAAAATAGTCTGGGGATGACCCCAAGGCAATTTTCAGGGACACGGTAATGGTGACCCACTCAAAAATGCTGCCTGACAACCTGGCGGTGAACCCCTGATTGTCTGTCTTTCAATAAGATTGCAGTGTAAAGCATGGTGGTGAGCCTCAGTAATAAGATTGCAGTGTAAAGCATGGTGGTGAGCCTCAGTATGACTTTTTAGATGGAGATTGCATGTGGTCACGTACTCCCTGGAACCCTGTAGTCACCCCTTCTCTGATGTGCTACCCCAGAACATTCTCTGCCCCAATTCGCAAGACCTTTTGCATTCTCTGTGTGCTGACAGTGGGGATTTACCAGTGTTGTCTGAGGAGGTGGTGGACAATGGCAAGACACAGGTGTCGGGGGGTGAGGTAGTTGAAAGTGAAGCAAGTTACACTGGGGACTCCTTGGGGGACTTTCTCATGATAGGACAGATTCAATTGTGTTTAGAAAGGCTGATGGGCTTCCGTCAGCACTGTGTGTATAGAACCCCATGGCCTTTCATAAAAATAGTCTGGCGATGACGCCAAGGCAATTTTCAGGGACACGGTAATGGTGACCCACTTAAAAATGCTGCCTGACAACCTGGCGGTGAACCCCTGATTGTCTGTCTTTCAATAAGATTGCAGTGTAAAGCATGGTGGTGAGCCTCAGTAATAAGATTGCAGTGTAAAGCATGGTGGTGAGCCTCAGTATGACTTTTTAGATGGAGATTGCATGTGGTCACGTACTCCTGGAACCCCATAGTCACCCCTTCTCTGATGTGCTTCCCCAGAACATTCTCTGCCCCAATTCGCAAGACCTTTTGCAGTCTCCGTGTGCTGACAGTGGGGATTTACCAGTGTTGTCTGAGGAGGTGGTGGACAATGGCAAGACACAGGTGTCGGGGGGTGAGGTAGTTGAAAGTGAAGCAAGTTACAGTGGGGACTCCTTAGGGGGACTTTCTCATGATGGGACAGATTCAATTGTGTTTAGAAAGGCTGATGGGCTTCCGTCAGCACTGTGTGTAAAGAACCCCATGGCCTTTCATAAAAATAGTCTGGCGATGACCCCAAGGCAATTTTCAGGGACACGGTAATGGTGACCCACTTAAAAATGCTGCCTGACAACCTGGCGGTGAACCCCTGATTGTCTGTCTTTCAATAAGATTGCAGTGTAAAGCATGGTGGTGAGCCTCAGTAATAAGATTGCAGTGTAAAGCATGGTGGTGAGCTTCAGTATGACTTTTTAGATGGAGATTGCATGTGGTCACGTACTCCCTGGAACCCTGTAGTCACCCCTTCTCTGATGTGCTACCCCAGAACATTCTCTGCCCCAATTCGCAAGACCTTTTGCAGTCTCTGTGTGCTGACAGTGGGGATTTACCAGTGTTGTCTGAGGAGGTGGTGGACAATGGCGAGACACAGGTGTCGGGGGGTGAGGTAGTTGAAAGTGAAGCAAATTACAGTGGGGACTCCTTGGGGGGACTTTCTCATGATGGGACAGATTCAACTTGGGTGGATCAGGCACAGGAACAGATCAATTTTTTTTTTGTGTGTTTATTTAACTTTTACTTAGCACAAATAAACACAGAGATATTTATTCGTTCCCTTCGCTGCGCAGTCTGGCGTTGGGGTTCGTCACTTTGATGGCGAGCTGTGCCGCTCTCTCCACAATGGTCTTTCGGTTCTTTGAGGAGACGTTGTGGGCGATTTCTGCACAGAAGGACTTGTTGCTCATCAACAGAACCTCGAGCTCCTTCACATTGTGGACCAGGAATTTGCGGAACCCTGTGGGCAGCATGTGTTTGGTCTTCTTGTTGTTACCATATCCAATGTTGGGCAATATAGATACGCAGGTAATATTATTTTTCACACCTAACCCAAAAAAAATAAATTTACGCAGTTTGCGCAAATAAAACTGGAAACTGGAACTGGAGAGAGGGCGTGTAGGTGGACCTCCGGAAAAATTGTTTGGAGAGAGGGCCTGTAGGTGGACCTCCAGAAAAATTGTTTGGAGAGAGGGCCTGTAGGTGGACCTCCGGAAAAATTGTTTGGAGAGAGGGCCTGTAGGTGGACCTCCGGAAAAATTGTTTGGAGAGAGGGCCTGCAGGTGGACCTCCGGAAAAATTGTTTGGAGAGAGGGCCTGTAGGTGGACCTCCGGAAAAATTGTTTGAAGAGAAGGCCTGTAGGGGGCCCTCCTGAAAAATTGTGGTAAAAGAGTACCAGTTGGACCTCTGAAAAATGGCGTTTTTTTGGTCAGCGTTAGGCAAAGACGATATGGAGGAGGAGTAGGAGGAGTAGAGAAGAGGAATCGGATACATAAGTTATTTAAATCTTTAGCTGCTTTCCCCCGGAGGAGATTTGAATTCCGGTGAAATCCAGGCTTTGTTCATTTTAATAAGCGTCAGCCTGTCAGCGCTGTCAGTTGACAGGCGTGTACGCTTATCGGTGATGACGCCACCAGCTGCACTGAATACCCGCTCTGACAGCACGCTAGCGGCAGGGCAGGCCAGCACCTCCAAGGCGTACAGCGCCAGTTCAGGCCACGTGTCCAGCTTTGAAACCCAGTAGTTGTATGGAGCAGAGTGATCGCTACGGACGTTGGTATGGTCAGCTAGGTACTCCCTCACCATCTTTCTGTACAGCTCCCCCCTACTCTGCCTAGACTGGGGACAGGTGACAGTGTCTTGCTGGGGTGACATAAAACTGGCAAAGGCCTTGGAGAGCGTTCCCCTGCCAGTGCTGGACAAGCTGCCTGCTCGGCTCCTCTCCCCCGCTACTTGGCCCACAGAACCATGCCCTCTGCCGCTAGCGGCATCAGATGGGAAGGATTGTTTCAACTTGTGCACCAGGGCCTGTTGATATCTATTCACTCTCATACTCCTTTCCTCTGCAGGGATGAGAGTGGAAAGGTTCTGCTTGTACCGTGGGTCCAGGAGAGTGAACACCCAGTAATCGGTGTTTGAAAAAATGCTTCTAACGCGAGGGTCACGGGAATGGCAGCCTAACATGAAGTCTGCCATGTGCGCCAGAGTCCCAACACGTAAGAATTCCCTCTCCTCACTGGCCTGACTCTCCATTTCCTCCTCCTCCAAGTCCTCCTCTTCAGCCCATACACGCTCAAGAGTTAAGGACTGAGCACTGGTACCCTCTACTGTCTCGCCGACATTCTCCTCCTCCTCCTCCTCTTCCTCCTCATCCTCATCCCCCTCCTCCGATACGCGCTGAGAAACAGACCGGAGGGTGCTCTGGCTATCAAGCGACGTATCTTCCTCCACCATCTCTTGTGACAAGCGCAAAGCATCCGACTTCATGCTGAGGAGTGAGTTTTTCAACAGGCAAAGCAGCGGGATGGTGAGGCTGATAATGGCGGCATCGCCGCTGACCATCTGTGTTGACTCCTCAAAGTTGCTCAACACCTGGCAGATATCAGACATCCACGTCCACTCCTCATTGTAGACTTGAGGAATCTGACTGACCTGACTACCAGTACTGGTGGAAGTTGACATCTGACAGTCTACAATCGCTCTGCGCTGCTGGTAAACTCTGGATAACGTGTTTAATGTTGAATTCCATCTCGTGGGCACGTCGCACAACAGTCGGTGAGCGGGCAGTTGTAGGCGGCGCTGCGCTGCCCTGAGAGTGGCAGCATCTGTGCTCGACTTGCGGAAATGCGCACAGATGCGGCGCACCTTGGTGAGCAAATCAGACAGATTGGGGTATGTCTTGAGGTTGAAGACTGAACTATTAGACTGAACACGTGGGCCAGGCATGGCACATGTGTCAGTCTGCCGAGTTGCAGAGCCGCCACCAGGTTACGCCCGTTGTCACACACAACCATGCCTGGCTTGAGGTTCAGCGGTGCCAGCCACACATCGGTCTGCGCCCTGATGCCCTGTAACAGCTCTTGGGCGGTGTGCCTTTTGTCACCTAAGCTCAGCAGTTTGAGCACCGCCTGCTGGCGCTTACCCACTGCATTGCTGCTGCGCCTAGAGCTACCGACTGAAGGCGCCGTGCCCACGGATGGTAATTCGGTGGAGGAGGAGGGGTCGGAGGAGGAGGCATAGTACGTCTGAGTGACCGTGACCGAGGTAGGCCCCGAAATCCTCGGTGTGGGCAGTACATGAGCGGCCCCAGGGTCAGTCTCGGTCCCAGCCTCCACCAAGTTAACCCAATGTGCCGTCAGTGAGATGTAGTGTCCCTGCCCGGCAGCACTTGTCCACGTGTCCGTGGTTAGGTGGACCTTCTCAGAAACAGCGTTGGTCAGGGCACGGAGGATGTTCTCTGACACGTGCTGGTGTAGGGCTTGGACTGCACATCGGGAAAAATAGTGGCGGCTGGAGACCGAATACCAAGGGGCAGCCACCGCCATGAGATTGCGAAAGGCCTCGGTCTCTACCAGCCTATAGGGCAGCATCTCCAGGCTCAGCAATTTGGAGATGTGGACGTTGAGGGCTTGGACATGTGGGTGGGTGGAACTGTATTTCCTCTTGCGCTCCAGCGTCTGCTGTAAAGACAGCTGAACGCTGCGCTGGGACACATTGGTGGACACTGTGGAGGATTGTGGAGGCGAAGGTGTGGTTTTCCGGCGGGAGGCGCTCGTGCCGGGGTCCTGGGCAGGGGGTTGACTAGCAGAGGCAGCGAGTGACGCAGGGGGTTGACTAGCAGATGCAGCGAGTGACACAGGGGAAGGAGCAGTGGTGTGACCCGCAGGAGGTGGTGAACGGCCTTGGTTCCATTGAGTGGGGTGTTTAGCACTCATATACCTGCGCATGCTGGTGGTGGTTAGGCTAATAGTGGTGGCACCCCTGCTGATCCTGGTGTGGCACAGGTTGCACACCACAGTCCGTCGGTCATCCTCACTTTCTTTAAAGAACCTCCAGACTTGCGAACATCTAGGCCTCGCCACGGGAGCTTCACTACGTGAAAAAGTTGCTGCTGATGCACCGGCTCTGGCCCTGCTTCTCCCTCTGGCCACACCACTGCCTCTTCCAACCTGTTCTGGTGCAGCACTCGCCTCCGCCTCAGAAGCACTGTCTTCACTCGGCTTATCAACCCAGCTTGGGTCAGTCACCTCGTCATCCTCCGATTCCTCAGTCTGCTCCCCCCTCGGACTTCCTGCCCTGACAACAACTTCACCACTGTCTGACAACCGTGTCTCCTCATCGTCCGACACCTCTTTACAAACTTCTTCCACTAACTCAACATTGTCATCATCATCATCACCCACAGACTGCGACAGTTGGAAAATTTGGGCATCGGGAACGAGGTCAGCAGCAACCTGAGAAGTGTTTGTGACTCTGGGAAGGGTCCAGAAAACAGTTTCTCAGAGTATGCCGGATCGCATTCCAAATTTTCCTGGGAGGGGGCAGACTGGGGGGAAGGAGGTTGAGGTGGAGGAGCCAGAGGAGTGCTCCCTTGGGTAACGTGGGTGGACTGCGTGGAAGACTGACTGGTGGACAAATTACTTGAAGCATTGTCCGCAATCCACGACATCAGCTGTTCGCACTGTTGTGGCTTCAACAGTCCTCTACCACGTGTCCCTGTAAGTTGAGACATGAAGTTAGGGAGTGTAGCTCTGCGGCGTTCCCCTGCTCCCTCATCAGCAGGTACTGTCTCACCCTGCCCAGGACCACGGCCTCTGCCCCCTGCAGTAATTGAATGCCCACGCCCTCGTCCTCGACCCTTAGCCCTGGGGTTCATTTTCTGTATATAAGTGTATTATATAAAAAATAAATGGGCCTGCTGTACTGAAACCCACAAACTTGTTCAGTCTGGTTTAATTAAGTGACTTACAGAAAGTGTCACCTGGACAGAAAATACGGATTGGAGTGAGTGTACTGAACTGTGACACACAGAATGGTTCCACGCAGCTGTGTGAAATGGATTTGTATCACTGAGCTAAAATAACTAAAAAACTATTTTTTAATATATTTTTTTGGAGTTTTGTTTTTTTGGGAACGTGACGTTTCAGAAACTATCGTAGAGCTAACTGACACCCTACTGACGGTGGCGATTTAGACTGCGAACCAGACAAATGTCGCACAGAGATTTTTGGGATCAAGCTATATACGTGACAGGCAGCTAAAGACTTGGTTGTATTAAGTGACGTACAGAAAGTGTCACCTGGACAGAAAATACGGATTGGAGTGAGAGTACAGCTGAACTGTGACACACAGAATGGTTCCACGCAGCTGTGTGAAATGGATTTGTATCACTGAGATATAACATTAAAAAAAAAGGGGGTTATATATGGCGATAGCTGCACTACTAGTGCCAGCCAAGCCAGGAGACAAAAAAAAAATGTCTTGTAGCCCTTAGAAGGGCTGTTGGGTTCTTTGTGGGTGATTCCTGCCTAACAGAGAACTAAATGCAGGCCCTAACACTCTCCCTGAAACGCAGCAGCTCTATCCCTAACGACATCCAGACAGCATCTGAGCCGAGCACCGCGGCCAGTCACTAGCATATTCCAGGGTCACCTGATCAGGCCAGCCAACCCCTGCTATCGACATGTAAGGGCCCCACGTGATGCTGGGTGTACCGCAGAGTCTCCTGGCTTGTGATTGGCTGAGTTTATAGGCGCCAAAAATGCACGATGTGGAAGTTGCCATTTCCTCGAGCATGGCGAGATACTCGTCCGAGCAGCGAGCACTTACGCGTACCCTAATACTCGAACGAGCACCAAGCTCGGACGAGTATGCTCGCTCATCTCTAGAAGACACTACTACGCCAAATTATATATTAAGATTTCTTGTTCTGTACAGGTAACTTTTCAGTACAATCGCTTTATCTTCATAGGCAGGATTACTATGACAAATAACACCTTTGTAAAGATTACACAGGATCCACCATTCACAATAGGCTTATCTACTGCCTCTTGACCTCTGCACAAGTCACAGCAAGAGTAGAAAAATCTTCCATACAAGTCAATTTGATCAGCGCCAGTCTTTTGTGTCTAAGGCCATGTGATCATTCTCATAGATCAGTAAGTCTTGTTATATTTTAGGCCTAGATAAGAAAAAACGGGAGCACTCCAGATAGGGATGTAAAATAGATGCTTGTTTTACTTTTTACAAGGCAATAAAAATTGCAACATATCAGTCAAAAGACTTTTTTTCTACCACTTGTCGTAGAAATGGAGAAAGGAATGAGTGAATTAGCACAAGGAATGGTGTAACTAACATGGGTAGGGAACCCAAACTATGAGCACCTATTTTCTTTCCTTGAGTGCTGCGTATTTAAGTATATATTTTAGGCCTAGCAGCAAAACTGCATATTTAAGGATATTTTTTAAATGTTGATAGGGAAATGGGAAAGTAAAACAAAAATCACCAAAAATTGTAAAAAAAAAAAAAATATGTTTAAAATGAAAACTTCATTTAATCAATAGATCATTTTCTGATGACACATTCAATATGTTTACATTACATATTAATCTTGGCTATTGTTTGTGCACTCTAGGTTCACATCTGCGCTGAGAACTCCGTCAGCCTGTTCTGGCGTAGGAACAGACTGCCAGAGTTCACTGTATCCGGCATACCGGATGTCACTGTGCACCTACATCCACTGTAATGGGATCCTGTGGTAATCCGGCCACTTTCCAGTATATATGCTGACTTTCGGCCAGACAAAAATCGTTGCATGTAGCATTTTTTGTCTGGCTGAAAGCCAGCATGTACGCCAGATACAGTGACCGGATTACAGTGCCAGAGCTCACAACACAGATCTGAACCCGGCCGTAGATGTTATGTGCTTTTGAAGTTGATGCTTAACAATAGAGGTGGCCATATAAACACTCATTTAAGCCATATTTTTATCAGTTTGATAAGAACTTAACTATAGTGAGTGATTATAAAGTTTGGACTCAAATATAAGGCTTCACATGAGCCATCAGCTGACAGAACTCAGGAGAAATAGTCTGCAAATAGACTGATATCACAAAAACTACTGAGAATTTTTAATAAAGACCAAAATATCAAACATCAAATTCATAGTCAAATGACAAACACAAATGCAAATATTAACATTTTAGACTACATTGTAAATAGTAGAGGGACTATAAAATCACTTAATCCTGTCTTGAAGTGTTGACAAAGAGGCTGGTAAACATGAGAAAAGAAAAATGAGATCAATCGTTTAAAATTAGAAACACTTGGCTTCTAGAAATATGCAGTTATCAGATGCCATGGCATAGCGTTAACATCTCTGAATAATGTAGATTTACACAGTATTTACTCTGTTGATATTTCAGAAGCCAACTTGTCTGTCATGTACAATTATTTGGAATGGGAATAGGATGCTATAACACAGAGAGAAAATATCCTGTAGGACGAACCTGGTGAATGATTGGGGTTTGTTTGATACTAATAACTGGACAGAGGATGAAAAGTAGCAGACAAAGTCTACACAAATGTTTTTCCAAGCAGAGCAAATGCTAAATTTCTCCTGCAAACAAAATCGTGACAGTTTTTTCAGTGCATTCTTTTATTAACCACTCTTTCCCACCAAAGTACCGTTAAAAATCAGCAAAAAGAAATGTAGTCCAGTGTTGAAGGCGGTGTACATGGGAATCACACCCAGAACAAGTACATTTTCTAACAATTTGAAAATAAAATTGTAGTTTTATAAGTTTGAAATCTGAACTATTTAGCTAGTAGAAGGGTGACGATATATGCTGTTACTGTACGGATTCCACTGTACTGTAGAATGGGAGTGAGGCGAGCGCTGTGTATGTATCGCTGCTCCTGATTGTGCTCCCTGATCTTAGCGCTTACTGATTCGCTATGCCAGGAGCCCGCTTCACTCACTTGAAAGCTCCGAATTGCACATTGTTAGGCCCCATTCACACGACCGTATGAATGGCGCCGTATCTATTCCGCAATATTGCGGAATAGATGCAGCCCCATTCACCTCTATGGGAGCGGGCAGCCGCAGCGTGGAGCCAGCTCCCTGCCACAGCTCCGCATAAAAAGATAAAACATGTCCTATACTTGTCTGCATGAATGGACAAGTATAGACATTTTGAATGGGGCGCCCGGCGTGTGTTCCGCAGCGCTGCGGAACACACGCCGGGCAGCAGCCGTATTATTGCAGGTTGGCATTATTGCGGACCCGCAACAATACAGTCGTCTGAATGGGGCCTTACGGGAGAGTTCTCAGCTGAGCGAATCAGGATCCCACAACTGAACGCTCTCCTCTAATGACATGATGCTATTCAGAGCTAGCTAAGGCCAAGTTCACACTTCAGTTATCTGCTCAGTTACTTCCATCAGTTATTGTCAGCCAAAACCAGGCTCAGGTCAAAAATACAAAACAGGAGCAGAACTTTCCATTATACCTGATCTATTTGGAGGCTTCACTATTGATTTTGGCTCACAATAACTGATGGAAATAACTGACCAAATAACTGAAATGTGAATTCAGCCTTGGCCTGCTTAGCTCAACTAAATCCTGGCATAGCGCATTCAGAGCTAAAGTAAAGAGACCAAGAACTGGTGACTATTATTATGGCATAGTGGCCAGTGCAAAAACTGCAGGATTTTTTTTTGTTTTTGTTTAAATATAGAACATGGAAAATTAAAAAATCTTTAAAAATATATTTCACATATAAATCATTATTTAAACAATAGGTCATTTTGTGATGAAATATTCCCTTTAGGCCTCATGCACACAAATGTATTTTCTTTCCGTGTCCGTTCCTTTTTTCTGTGGACTGTATGCGGAACCATTCATTTCAATGGGTCCACAAAAAAAACGGAAGTTACTCTATGTGCATTCCATTTCCGTATGCCCGTATGTCCATTCCACAAAAAAATAGAGAATGTTGTATTATTGTCCACATTACAGACAAGGACTGTACTATTAGGGGCCTGCTGTTCCGTTCCGCAAAATACAGAATGCACACGGACGTCATCCATATTTTTGCTGATCTGTTTTTGCAGACCGCAAAATACATACAGTCGTGTGCATGAGCCCTTAAATGTTTGTAGATTATGTCAGTGCCAGTTGTTGGTAAAAAGGCTATATGCTTATTAAGACTGGCATTTTGCACACCAGGAGTAAACCAGTAATAGTTTTCAGGTTTCAAAGCAAAAAAAAACCCACTATTCCCAATGTAGTAAAGCCTTTTATTGTTTTATTATAGGTTAAATGAGAGGAGGAAAAAGTTATAGAAAAAAAGCTTTATGTAAATCTCTCCCAGGATTCAAACATGGGATCTGTATATGCAAAATCATGCAGTTATCAACATATATTAGCTTTCTGAGCATGTCTCAGTGTGGTGAAGCTATAGTACATAGTGTATATGATATGTAGATGCTAGGACACAACTCAACATGTCTAGCCCTGACAATCAAAGGGAGGAAGGAGTGTGCAGACAACAGGGGGTGTTATGAAGCAGTGCTCAAATGATTCAACCCTGCCTTCTAGTGTTCCAACTTCTAATTTGCATATGAACAAATATATTTCTCTGCAGCTGTTTAGCATATAGACAAAAGAAAGGTATAGCTTTAATCAGCATGATGAGCGCTAGGCAAGATGTCTAGTTTAGTAGGGTTGATCCTGGTGACAGTGCTGCTTTAATAATTGCAGCACACATCACATCTGTACTCCAGTCCTGATATATACACCAGTAAGGAGCTGTCATAAATTTCAGGTGAAAATTAAAGTAATTTCTGGTAAATTATAATAATTATGCTGGCCTGACTAAGCGAGCCATGCACCACTCACTCGCAGCCCCACTCCACCCACTTGGGCGTAAACTCCCAAAAAAGTTGCAAATCTTTGTGCAATTGGGATATGCACCAAAATTGACTTTTTAACAGTTTTCTTGTTTAGAGGGGTTGATAAATGTTGGACAATATCATGACATATCATGTAAAACAATTGATAAGCCGCAACTCACAACACAACCACTGGGTGGCATATATGGCCACATATAGAGCAGACTTCTCATGACACAATATCAGAAGATCATATTTTTTTTTAAATAAAGGTTGGTCATTTTGCAGTACTCATATGTTTAATATAAATGTGCCAAAGTGAGGAGGAGAGGGACACCAGGACCTCTCCACCTCAGTTCCGCCAAAATTATAATATCAATAAAGAGGGGGCAGTACTATTTATCTTAAAACATAACCTTTAATAATCAAATAAAATAAAGAAAAACCTCTTAAATATTCTCATAAACAACACTTGTTGAAAAAACAGTTGAGTCTTACCATTATGTTTTAGTTTTTGGTTCTTTTCTGCCCTGTGTGTCATCTCATCAGCCAATATAAACTTACTTTTGAGTGCCATGAGTATATATATGTACATGGTCTATTTGTTACTATACTCTCTTATTAATGCGATATAAAAGGGTGTTCTTGGGGGTTTCATACGTCTTTTTGCATTTAGTGATGGAGAAATACCCATTGGGCAAGATATGACAGGTTTCCCACAACACCGTTTTCCCTATTGCGCATGCGCTGTTAATTCAGGGTATGGGCAATCAGGTATTATGCGCTGGATCTTCATAGATGGAACTGCGCATGTCCGGCACTGTTGGTGACGTCACCGGAAGTGACGCGCCGTCAGTGGCGCGGACTTGGAAAACCTCATAAGGCGGCTGGCGTCCGGTGAGTACTGCAGACTGCCAGACTACAGGAGGGATGTCACCCGCACCAAGGCGCGTCTCCAGGGTATATGGTGTGCGGTAGGATTATATCGTTACATGGACACCATCCTCTGTTGTTCTTTTTTATGGGCCATACGCCACTGCTATGAATAATTACTATATGTTTGTTACTGTGTTTGTTATGGGTGTATGTAAACAAAATATTTAGTACACCCATTACTGACTCTTTCCCATTTGGTACTTTGTCCAGGTCCCCTGATGATTCATGGGCAGAGTATGTATTCAATAAATTAAGATGAAACGCGTTGGAACTATTGGGATTAAGAATCAGTAGGGTTTTGTAGGGCACTAGCAGCATTAGGTACGGGGACGGAGTGGCCCATCTGGTCGCATCTTCGGGCCGAGCCAGTGTGAGTGGTATTCTAGAGGGTCAGTGCAGCCCCGTGTCCTGATGTCTTTTTGTGCTTTAATCTGTGACAATCAGTTTACATTATGAATGATTATTTTCACAGCTATGTTGCTATGGATTAGCCCCCATTTTTGACACATACTGTCACAAGCGACTAGATTCTGGTAAGACTCAACTGTTTTTTCAACAAGTGTTGTTTATGAGAATATTTAAGAGGTTTTTCTTTATTTCATTTGATTATTAAAGGTTATGTTTTAAGATAAATAGTACTGTCCCCTCTTTATTGAACTCATATGTTTAACCAAGTGCAATGGTAAGAAGAGACACGTTTGTAGGTTGCAAAATCTTGATCCTGAAAAAATAAATGTAGATTAAAAATATAATACATATTTATATGATTCTGTCTCTTTGTATGTCTTCCTGGGCATATACTAAGGGTTCCCTAAATCTTTTTTTACAGGCCTCTTCCAATCATCTTTAAAAAGAAGGTTATACTTTTCTTTCCAAAACGAATCAAATCTCTAATCTGCCAGAAAGACAAAAGAAAATACTTAAAGTGTTCTCACAGCATTAATATTATCCAAAATCCCCCCAAATATTTTTAATATTCCATAGGACAGCTAACAGATGTGTTTCTGCTAAGTCCCCAAACTCTACATACTTTAAGTTCTGTTTTAGCTCTCAGGCCTTCTAAAAGTGCAGTTTCCAAATCGGAAATCTATTTGGGGTTTTTTTTCTGTCTCCTCATCCTTTCTGTTTTCCATATGCTTGTTTAATTCCAAAACTCTGGTGGTATTTAAACTCTGTAAAGGAATCTTCCATAATACCAGTAAAGATAAAAAGTAATATACTCTTGGTGCGCTTTATAATCCCCCGATGATGAGTGGTTCTTAATAATGTATGCCAGGAGTAACAGTTTGGTCTTCCGAAATAAAATTCATTTTTCAGCTTATGTATAGACATGATTTTTTTTTTATTTCTTTTTTGTTTTACTATATAATTGGGTACACAAGTATAATACATAATGTACCATTTTTATTTCACATAATGGCTCTAGTCATTAAACTGTACATTGTCTTCATTTGCAGCAATTCCAGTTTTTCACATTTTTAGTTTTTGAAGATATTTATGGGAAATATAGGCTTACAGCTTATACAGTTCTTCCCAGATGTGTAAGACCTCTGCATGAGGGACTTTGTTTCCTGCCCATCAAACACAGTACATCAGCAACCTCCTTCTTCACCAAATAGGTTTTGCATATCCAAAGCTGGCCATACACCTGAAATACGTTTTGACTGAATGCTTGCTCACCTGACAGCTATCTCTCCTGACCCCCATAACATCCATGCTACATTGATGGGAATAATGCAATAATCCAACAGCCCAATTTTATCTCCTATCTGCCACTGGGCGAGAGTCAGGAGACCTCCCGTACATATTAAATTGGGCAACTAGTCCATCAAAATTGGTGTGTTAGTACATATAATGTATATGGCCAACTTAAAGGAGTTTTCTCACTTCAGCAAGTGGCAATTATCATGTAGAGAAAGTTAATAAAAGGCACTCATTGCTGACTGGATTCATTTTTCCATCACATTATACACTGTTCGTTTCCATGGTTACGAAGACCCTGCAATCCATCAGCAGTGGCCGTGCTTGCACACTATAGAAAAAAGTGCCAGGACCGTGGGAGTGCGCATAGGCACACCTGCTCCTGCCCCGACCTCCTCATATCTGCGCTGCAGCCGTGGCCGTAACCAGAGAGAAGCATAGTTTACAAAAATTCGATTTGACTGCTTTGACAAATTTCACAAAGAAATTCGCTTTGTGACAAATTACTTCATCACAAAGCACATTTCTTTGTAAGTAGCGGGCACAATGGTGGGGAACAGTGATTGCGCCACCCCCTGTCATTGAACCCCTCAGATTCTGCATTCATCGCTGATCGTGGTATCTGAGATGAAAAATTAGGGCTTTCAGAGGTTAATCAGTTTAAAAAAAATACTCCCCCTATCCATTTCAGTGCGAAGAGGCTGCCGCGGCAATCTGGATTGAAGATCCTGTTCGAAAGCTGGCCGGTGTGATGACATCATACATCACCATGCACGAGATTTCACGCGGGATCTTCAATCAAGATGGCCATAGCCGACTATTCATGCTCAAATTTTTTAACCACCATTTCAGTGAAAATTGATTTGTTACCACGAAGCATAAGGAAATTAGGAAGTCCACTTTGGATACTTTAATTCGCTAAACACTAGTTGTAACCCCTGGAAATCACAATACATTAGTAGGTGCCTAGTATTAATTTAGTTCACATGATAAATGCTAGTTGCTGAAGTGGGATGATCCCTTTAGAGGGCTTATCCCATGAAAAGTAAAGTATTATTGTGCAATGCATAGGGCATTTCAAATTAAAGGCTATGTACACCTTAGGAGGCAAATTTCTTTATGATTGCATTTTACTAATTTTTGGCAAAAAAATGTTTGAATTGGCCTTTATTAAAAATATTGAGCTGTTCTGTCACAAAGGGTTAACAGTTTTTCTAGATGTGTGATTAGTACTTTTACTTTAACTTTGTGCCGGTCATCTAATAACCATTCTCTCTAAAGTACTGAGAGGTCATAAACACTTATTTAAGCCACATTCTTATCAGTAAGATAAGAACTGAGCTACAATGAGTGTTTATAAGAGGGCAAGGATAAGGAGCCTATCTGCTCCTAGTCTGATGGAAAAGGCAGAAAATCCAAACGTTGCTACTAGAGCATACCAGCTCTGTACACAAAAAAGGGCACCATATTTTTAATAAAGACCAAATTCAAATTATTTTTAGCTCAAAATGAGTATAATGCAATAATAAAAAGAAATTGCCCCCAAAACTGTACATAGCCTTTTAGTATTATTGCAATGTACAGTGCCTTGCAAAAATATTCGGCCCCCTGGAACTTTTCAACCTTTTGCCACATTTCAGGCTTCAAACAAAAAGATATAACATTTTAAATTTTTGGTGAAGAACCAATAAGTGGGTCACAATTGTGAGGCGGAACGATATTTATTGGATCATTTAAACTTTTTTTGTAATAATAAAACTGAAAAGTGGGGCATGCAAAATTATTCGGCCCATTTACTTTCAGTTCAGAAAACTCACTCCAGAAGTTCATTGAGGATCTCTGAATGATCCAATGTTGTCCTAAATAACTAATGAAGATAAATAGAATCCTCCTGTGTGTAATCAAGTCTCCGTACAAATGCACCTGCTCTGTGATAGTCTCAGGGTTCTGTTTAAAGTACAGAGAGCATCATGAAGACCAAGAAACATGCCAGGCAGGTCCGTGATACTGTTGTTGAAAAGTTTAAAGTCGGATTTGGATACCAAAAGATATCCCAAGGAGCACTGTGCAAGCGATCATATTGAAATGGAAGGAGTAACAGACCACTGCAAATCTACCAAGACCCGGCCGTCCCTCTAAACTTTCATCTCAAACAAGGAGAAGACTGATCAGAGATGCAGCCAAGAGGCCCATGATCACTCTTGATGAACTGCAGAGATCTACAGCTGAGGTGGGAGAGTCTGTCCATGGGACAACAATCAGTCGAACACTTCACAAATCTGGCCTTTATGGAAGAGTGCCAAGAAGAAAGCCATTTCTCAAAGATATCCATAAAAAGTCTCGTTTACAGTTTGCCACAAGCCACCTGGGAGACACACCAAACATGTGGAAGAAGGTGCTCTGGTCAGATGAAACCAAAATCGAACTTTCTGGAAACAATGCAAAATGATATGCTTGGCGTAAAAACAACACAGCTCATCACCCTGAACACACCATTCCCACTGTCAAACATGGTGGTGGCAGCATCATGGTTTGGGCCTGCTTTTCATCAGCAGGGACAGGGAAGATGGTTAAAATTGATGGGAAGATGGATGGAGCCAAATACAGGACCATTCTGGATGAAAACCTGTTGGAGTCTGCAAAAGACCTGAGACTAAGACAGAGATTTATCTTCCAACAAGACAATGATCCCAAACATAAAGCAAAATCTACAATGGAATGGTTCAAAAATAAACGTATCCAGGTCTTAGAATGGCCAAGTCAAAGTCCAGACCTGAATCCAATTGAGAATATGTGGAAAGAACTGAAAACTGCTGTTCACAAACGCTCTCCATCCAACCTCAAAGAGCTCGAGCTGTTTTGCAAGGAAGGGCAAGAATTTCAGTCTCTAGATGTGCAAAACTGATAGAGACATACCCCAAGCGACTTGCAGCTGTAATCGCAGCAAAAGGTGGCGCAACAAAGGGGGCCGAATAATTTTGCACGCCCCACTTTTCAGTTTTATTATTACAAAAAAAGTTTAAATGATCCAATAAATTTCGTTCCACTTCACAATTGTTACCCACTTACTGTTGATTCTTCACCAAAAAATTTAAAATATCTTTTTGTTTGAAGCCTGAAATGTGGCAAAAGGTTGAAAAGTTCCAGGGGGCCAAATACTTTCGCAAGGCACTGTATATGCAATTACAATTCTTGAAGATTTTTTTATATACATTAAAGTTTCCTTTCTGATAGCGCCCCCTGCTCATTTTTCCTGTGACTGAAAATTCCAGTCTACCTTCTGCATTCAGTGATGGACCAGACATGCTCAGTAGCTTTCCTGATCCTTCCTTCTACTCCGTGAAGCAGGTTAAGTGGCCCAGACACCTTTCATTCATCCCTACCTCTAAGTTCATAGAAATATCTCTATATCTTTTTCTCAACAGTGGAAAAGGAAATGGGGGGGGGGAGGCATTGTGTACGCTAGTTCAATTTATTAGTGGAATCACTGGGAGCTTGATTGTCACATGGGGGTGACATGGCGGGACACGTTCGTTCTCTTGATATGTTTCTAAAAAAAAAAAAAAGGTGTGCAATTTCTTTAGTACTTGAAGACATATATTTTGCACATTAGTGCTTTTCGTAGAAGCAATATACTGGCACGTTATAGGGCAACTGCAATAATACACCTATTATTAACATGGACTCTCATAGAGGGACCAGTCTAACAATGTAATATATAACATAAAATAAACATTCACAAAAAAATTAGCATAAAGTGAACATTTTAAAACATTCCTTCTCCACGTTACATATGAATATGGACTTGTTGCCTACATACTGGAAAAGGTGTAAGTAGATTCTAGTGAACTTGTCCTGTGCCACAGATCCCTGCACTGTGGGTGGCTAGGAACATCTCTGTACATAGAAAACCTTTGAAGAGGACACACAATTAAACCAGCACTGCAGCCCCATCATTTTGGGGAAAAAAAAACCTTTAATAGGCTACTATGAGCTCTGCTGAGCTCTGTAATTAGCTCCCTCCCGCATGATGACATACATTTGTCATGGGCAGATGGAACTTGTATTGTACATTTACAGTACAGCGATGGTGAAGGCTCAGGAGCTGAGAATGCACCATCAGCAGCAGGTGTCAGCTCTAGCATGCAGCTGGCAGCCTACTACAGCAGTTGGAATTGGATATAAGTCCAATCTAAGCTGTTTAACACTGTTACCCCATTGACACCCAACATGGGTTTTCATGGCAGTATGGGAGCCTACTGAAGGCCCCAATGTTTAGCATTTTTGTTCAACTATTCGATCCTGCCACAGACAGCTGCCACAGATCAGCAGCAGGCTGACAAGTAAAATACACTGCAATACAGTGAACAGGATATTGGGTCATTTTCCCCAATAAATCAATGACCAAGTCAAATATATTGACTCAATTGTTTGATTTGGTTATATGTATCTACTTTATCTACTGTGTAAAAATCTGATGTAGCTTTCTATCAAATGTATACAGAAATCTAACAAAATCTAAATGTTCACAAACTTTCAAGCACCACTAGATAGATAGATAGATAGATAGATAGATAGATAGATAGATAGATAGATAGATAGATTGTTAGATAATAGATAGACAGGCACAGAGAACATTTGAATACATCTAGACTTGTAAGTATTGTATAATGTAAAAAAACAAAATTGTTATCAGTATGATTTTGCCAATACCAAATTTATAGTTTTTTTATTTCTTTTTATACTATTGCAACATAAATACTCTTTTTTGAAAATGCATTCTATTTTTTGTCACTGCATTCCAGGACCCATAATATGTTTAGTTTTCTGATGATGGAGCTATTTTTTGCAAATAAACAGTAATTTTGAAAATTTTTATTTATTCTTTTGCAGGTCACTGTATGCTGTTTATATATTTTTATGTAAATAAATGTGCCTGTGTGTGGGGAAAAAAAAGTGCCAGTTTTGTCTTTTACTTGATTTTTTTTTCCAAACACTTTTTCTGGTAATGTTTTGAATTTTTTTTTATCCCTGAGGGGACTTGAACATGTGATCCTCTGATTACTCATATTGCAATGCCGTGTATTATATCAGTTACAGTAAAACTGACATAATCCCTAATCTGCTGGGTTTTTATAGGCGTCCATTCATTGCAGGCCTAGGGGCCATTGTTGGACCCTGACAGCCATAGCAATTCCTCTGCAACCTGCAATTGATTCACGTGAGGCCAATGGGGTGAGAGGGGGAAATGATTTAAAGGGGTATTTCACACTCCTGATAATGATGACCTATCCTCAAGATAGGTCATTAATATCTGATTAGTGATGTACAGCCTCCAGGGCAGCTCTGTTTAAAGTTTATTGGTTATGCTGGGTTACTGGAACATCCCTTTAAATTAATGTCTATTTACAGATATCAAATGATGGATCTACAGTATTTAGAATGAAATGGTTTTCAAGTTAGAACATTCATAAAACATTCAGGAAACTACATCTACTGTATATGGGAATGCCCAGTTATCATCTTACCATTTTAATATCTTCTAACATCATCCTTCTGTCATAAAATGAAATCATTTTATTTATTGATTATAAAAGTGCATTTCAAAATTTGTGTCATAAATATTGGCCAAAATACAAAGCTTCATCATTTATATGAATACCACAAATCCTTGAAACTTAGGTGTACTGTAATATTTCTAAGTAGTTGTGTCTTCAACATCTAAACGAATTCATTGAAAGAAATGATTTTAGTGTTAGAAGTTAATGAAAAAACAGCATGTAAGATTTATGGAACCAAAAGAAAACCAAGTTCTCCTTTCTAGGGTCATAAAAAAAAAGCCACAGGAATCCAGTTTTCACAGTTCATGTGGATGTTACAGCACTGAATGCTTCAACCTGATTTACAACGCTTCATGGGAAAGGATTTTGTATATTTTCATCTTTATATCAAATAGGTTTATTAAACCTGTCAGAATATTTCAGACAGTATAGTATGGTATGCCTTGTAAAGGGGTCAGACCTTACAGAAAGGATCCTTTGGGCCTTTGAGTGGTATACGTGCTCCCAACTCTAGGATGGCGTTAGTAATGTAGTTAGACATAGTTGGAACTTGTAAAAAGAATATTTAGTAGTGTTATGTGGGGCACAGTGGCGTAGCTATAGGGGTCGCAGCGGTCGCAGATGCCCCTAAGCCACTTGCAGGGCCGCACCGTCAATTAGGCGAGGTGCGGCACGGCCCTGGTCACGGTTGGGGGGCAATGGCGGCGGCGTGGCAGAGGGAGATGAGCGCTTCCATTGTGGAAGCGCTCATCTACATAATCATCTGTATCGCCGTCCTCAGGACAGCGATACAGATGCCTGTGCTGCGGCGGGGGCGGGGGAGGGAGAGGCAACATCATCGCGCAGCCTGATCCGTACAGCGCGGGACACAGGCCGGAAGAGGCCTGCATCGCATCGCATCGCTGATAGCTGCATGGAGGTAAGTATGTGTTTTTTTTTATATGGTGCAATTACGGACCGAAGCTCTATGGGGGCACTGGAGACATTTCTTACTGGCACATGGGGGCATTTCTTACTGGCACATGGGGGCACTGGGGGCATTTCTTACTGGCAACATGGGGGCACTGGGAGCATTTCTTACTGGCACATGCGGGCACTGGGGACATTTCTTACTGGCACATGGAGGCACTGGGGGCATTTCTTACTGGCACACGGGGGCATTTCTTACTGGCACATGGGGGAACTGGGGGCATTTCTTACTGGCACATGGGGCACTGGGGGAATTTCTTACTGGCACATGGAGGCACTGGGGGCATTTCTTACTGGCACATGGGGCACTGGGGACATTTCTTACTGGCACATGGAGGCACTGGGAGCATTTCTTACTGGCACATGGGGGCACTGGGGGCATTTCTTACTGGCACATGATTTGGGGGGAATCTATGGGGATGAGACACTTTTTACTGGCACATGATTTTTTGGCGGAACCAATGGGGGGAGCACTTCTTACTGGCGCATTATTGGGGGGAAATTTGGGGGGCACTTCTGGCACATTATTGGGGCACTTCTTACTGGCACATTATTGGGGGGCACTATGGGGACTTCTTACTGGCACATTATTGGGGGCACTTCTTACTGGCACATTATTGGGGCACTATGGGGGCTCTTCTTACTGGCACATTATTGGGGGCACTATGGGGACACTTCTTACTGGCATATTATTGGGGGCACAATGGGGGCACTTCTCAATGGCATATTATTGGGAGCACTTCTCACTGGCATATTATTGGGGCACTATGGGGGCTCTTCTTACTGGCACATTATTGGGGGCACTATGGGGGCATCTACTGAGGCCACAAAGAAGGGGTATTTTATATGTGGGGCTCTGTATAGGGGCATTTTATACTGGAACACATACAGGGGGCACTAAGAAGGGGTATTTTATACTTGCAAATTATGGGGGACACTGAGGGCATCTATTGGGGCACTATGTAGGGACATTTTATACTGGTACATTATGGGGGCACTATGAGGAAGGGGGAGAGGAGCACTATGGGGGCATTTACTGAGGGCACTATATAGGGTTTTTTATACTGGCACATTATGGGGGAACTATGGGGACATTAGCTCAACTGGGGGCATTAAAAGGGTTTTTTGCACTGACACACATAAAGGGGCATTTTTGTTCTGTCACATTATAAGGAGAATTATTACTACTGGGGTTCTCTGGGGAACATGATTGCTAGTATGGGCACTATGGAAGCATTATTACTTCTGGGGCACAGTGGGGACATTAGTACTGTTGGGGGCACAATTAAAAAGTGCACTCTGGCAAAGAATTATTAGTTGGGACTTTGGGGAGCACTATTACTGTGGGGGGCACTCTGGCACAGTATCAGCATAGCACAGTTATTTCTGGGGGACATTATGTTTACACTATTACTGGGCTATTTGCTGGGCGCAGTTATTTTAGGACACTGTGTGCCAATAATTATTGAACGGCACTATCTGTGTGGTACTAGTGGCACAGTACTGGGGGTGGTAGGATGATTTGTCCAGAAGACGGGAGGATGATGGAAAAGTAATTAAGATTTTTTTGCAAAGATGAGAAATGGCTGAAAAATGGCGGTCTGGTCTGAAAGGAGAAGATGAGGAAAGAGAACATCTACATCAGAGGAGATGTCACTGGATGTAAGAGGTATGGGGTGCTGTATTAGGCTACATTCACGCAAACGTTATGTTTTGCGGTCTGCAAATTGCGGATCCGCAAAAATAAAACGGATGATGTTCCATATGGCATCCGTTTTTTTTTTTTTGCGGATCCACTGTAACAATGCCTATCCTTGTCCGCAAAAAGGACAAAAATAGGACATGTTCTATTTTATTTGCGGGGCTACGGAACGGACATACGGATGCGGATAACACACAGTGTGCTGTCCGCATTTTTTGCTGGCCCATTGAAGTGAATGGGTCTGCATCTGAGCCGCAAAATATGTCGATCAGAAGCTGCTAAAACAACTGTCGTGTGAATGTAGCCTTATCCTGTATGTTCTGTAGAGATATACTGAAGTGAGGAGGGAAAGGGTTAGGGTGAGAATTTGGCATGGGGGGGGTTCAATTTTTGACTTGGCCAGCAGAAAAGCTAGGTGCAACAGCGCTGAGTGAAGGGGAGGCCCCAAGATGAACTTTTGCACCAGGGCCCATGAGCCTTTAGCTACGCCCCGAGTGGGGCACGAAGCTTGGCAGCTACAAGATGCAACAGGTTTTGTGGGTTCAGTCTCAGTAAAGACCACTAGTCTATGGTTACAAAGTATTTTGACTTTATCAGTAGCACCTCGTTAACAGAAGTACTTTGTCTTTAACAGACAACAGTTTACCCTCTACTTTGGCTTGCCATGTCCCCAGCTTCTGGGCTAGAGTCTCCTCAAGGTGGCAGTGGGAAAGATGGTTATGTCACACTGGTACTAAGATATCTCTTCCACATGTTGCAGTCTTGCACAATGTGGATATTCTCCAAAAGGCACTCCAGGGTTGTGGAAACCATCATACAAACCTCACAATTGCAGTATGTTCTTCCTTGTGACACACATTATTGCACACAGTCTATCATACTATGTTGCTTGCAGGCGGCAGACAGGCTGGTAAAGACTACAGGCTTATTTGCTAAACAGGTCTTAGTTGCTCTCCGGATTCAAGGGCTAGGTGGCTTCATGATACTCCTAACTCTGACCTCAACATCTCTGCCGTGCTGAGCTGCAGCTTTGCCCTGAAGTGCCCAGTCCTGAAGGGGTGCATCTTAAAGAGGTTATCCCATGATTAATTTAAAAAATGAAAATCAGCATCATGTATATATCATGACAGTCTCTGTCTAGCAAAGCTGTACCTCATGTGGATCCATAGATCTCCCCATTAATTGCTCCAATTGCTGTGCTAGATTTAAATGAAGCTGACAGCTCAAGGGAATGTCTTTTCTTCTGCAACTAAGAGGGTGTGTCCATTCTGCTGCAGCTCTCTACCTATCACAGCTCAGTAGTCAATTGAATGATGAAAATGAGCATGTGCGGTCATCTAAGTGAGTTGGACCAAGAAATAAGAAAAAACACAAACAGCAGGTGGAGCTATACAGATACATTTTATTGAAAAACTCACTGGATATACTAAATTTTTAATTACATGCAATTGCAAATGTATTCACATCCATGTACTGGTTTGAAAATAGTATATTTTTGTGGGACGCCTCCTTAATGCTAGTACTACTCACTACTGTTGCTAGCTAGCTAAATGCAGAAATCCTCACTTTGCTAATTTATGCTACTAAATGTATGACTCTCTCTGTCTTCATGAGATCTGTTCGCACTTCTGTCCACAGCAATATACCTTTATAAAGGATATGACGGATGAGGCTGTTTTCAAACCTCTTAATGTTATTGGACCCCACAACTTTAGATTTGTCTTTCTTGTTGATCTTACAGTAAATTATGTAGTGCAGTAGATTTTTTTAATTAAAATGTAAAACAAATACCATCCCCATTCCCCAAATGCCATAACTGCATGAGTTCAGGAATCCGAGATATAGGAAGTTTGGCTGAGAATTCACTCTGAAAGGCTAATGATCATTGGTGGTCAGCTGTTCAGGGTAAGGCTTGTATTAGTTTAGCAGATGTCTTGCAGATAACGATTATAGATAGATTTTGTGACTTGTTAGTTACCAAAAATGTTCTTATTACATAGAGAAATGTTCATTCGTACTTTCACTCATTAATCAGTGACAAAGTTGTCACTGTATATTAGATATAAAGATGCTTGATCATGAAGGTGGACGTCAGGTGGAACGGTGGAATTCCTTTATGTTATCTGTAAGCGAACAGATATGAACAGATCTGTGAATTACGTAAAACAGATTACAGATTACGTAAAAGCTTTTCCATTTTTTTAATTCGAATTTATTGAAAGACAACCTAATTTTTCAAGTTATCTAATGCTCTGTCCACACTGCACAGATTCCATAATTTTACAAACAGCGCTGTTCGACCTGTGAAAATTAGGAACAAATTAACAAAATCATCATGAGCCACTGGTGTCCATTGTGCATCCGATTATAGCCTTACTAAAATTAACCCCTTCTACCCTGGGCCAGTTTTCACCCTCCTGCCCAGGCTGTTTTTTTGTAAATTTGCAAATTTGACAGGTGTCACTTTATGTGGTAATAACTTTGGAACACTTTTACTTATCCAAGCCATTCTGAGATTGTTTTCTCGTGACACATTATACTTCATGACAGTCATAAATTTGAGTCAATATATTTCATCTTCATTAATGAACAAATCCTAAATTTACCAAAAATTTTGAAAAATTTGCGATTTTAAAAATTTCAATTTCACTGCTTTGAAAACAGAAATTGATATCTTATCAATATTTATTACTTAACATTCCCCATATGTCTATTTTACTTAATTTTGTAAATGGCATTTTATTTTTTAAGGACTTTAGAAGGCTTAGAATTCTTGAAGCAATTCTTAAAATTTTTAAGAAAATTTCCAAAACCCACTTTTGAAGACCAGTTCAGGTCTGAAGTCACTTTGTGTAGCTTACATGGTGGAAACCACCCATAAATGACCCCATTTTAGAAACTACACCCCTCAAGTCATTCAAAACTGATTTGACAAATGTTGTTAACCCATTAGGAGTTCCACAAGAATTAAAGGAATATGGAGACAGATTTCTAAATTTCACTTTTTTGGCAGATTTTCCATTTTAATCCATTTTATGAGTTAACAGCCAAACAAAACTCAATATCTAGCGACGTATGGGTTAAGGAAAGCAGATTTTGCTGGACTGATTTTTACACACCATGTCCCACTTGAAGTCCCCCAGATGCACCCCTATAGTAGAAACTCCCAAAAAGTGACCTAATTTTGGAAACTACGGGATAAGGTGACAGTTGTATTGGTATTATTTTGGGGTACGTATGATTTTTGATCATTCTATATTACATTTTTTGTGAGGCAAGGTAACCAAAAAGGGCTGATCTGTTACAATTTTTATTTTTTTTGTTTTTACAATGTTCATCTGACAGGTTAGATCATGTGCTATTTTTATAGAGAAGGTTGTTATGGACACAATTATATCAAATATGCCTACTTTCTTTCTTTGTTTCAGTCTTACATAATAAAGCATTTTTGAAAAAAAATTATGTTTGTGTCTCCATTTTCTGAATGCCTTTTTTAAAAAAAAAATTCTACCGATCTTCTACCGTCTTGTGCAGGGTCTCGTTTTTTGCAAGAAGAGTTGACGTTTTTATTGGTACCATTTTTGGGTACATATTTTTCATTATTACACTTTATGGGGCAAGGTGACTAAAAATTGGTTGTTTTGTCACAGTTTTTATTTATTTTTAAAGCGTTCACCTGTGGGGGTAGGTCATGTGATATTTTTATATAGCAGGTCGTTACGGATGTGGTGATACCTAATGTGGCTACTTTTTTTATTTATTTCACTTTAACACAATAATAGCATTTTTTAAACAAAAAAAATATATATATTTTAGTGTCTCCATAGCCTGAGAGTCATAGTTTTTTTTATTTTTTTAAGAATGAGGTGACACTTTGATTTGTACTATTTTGGTGGGAATACGCCTTTTTGATCACTTGGTTTTGCACTTTTTGTGATGTGAGGCGACAAAAAAAGCCTTTTTTGGCACTGTTTTTATTTTATTTTTTTACGGTGTGCACCTGAGGGGTTAGGTCATGTGATATTTTTATAGAAGTTGTTGTTGCGGATGCGGCGATACCTAATATGTCAATTTTTTACATTTTTTTCACTTTAACACAATAATAGCATTTTTGGAAACAAAAAAAAATATGTTTTAGTGTCTCGATATTCTAAAAGCTATTGTTTTTTTTTTTTTGAGCAACTGTCTTAGGTAGGGTCTCATTATTTGCTGGATGAGGTGATGGTTTGAGTGGTACTATTTTGGAGGGCATACTCTTTTTTGATCGCTGGTGTTGCACTTTTTGTGATGTAAGGTGTCAAAAAATAGCAGTTTTTATTTTTTACAGTGTTTATCTGACAGGATATATTATGGGATATATAGATCTGATTGGTACGGACGCGGCGATACCTAATATGTGTGTTTTTTCTCTTTTTTCTATTTTTTATTATACAATCAGGGGAAATGGGCATGTTTGTTTGTTTGTTTACTTAAAACTTTATTTTTTTCATAAAAATACTTTGTTTTACTTTTTTTAAATTTTATTTCTGTCCCACTATGGGACTTAAACTTTTGGGGGTCTGATCCCCTCTGCAATGCATTACAATACATCTGTATTGTAATGCATTGCCTGTTAGCGTATTAAACTGGTTGCCCAGGAGACCCAGCCAGACATTGGGCAGCCTCTGTAAGGAATCGGACCATCTTCTCACCCATCGGGTCCCCGTCAGTGCAGAGCGTAGACCCGATGGGATCCCTCACTGACCGCAAACCCCTTCTATGACGTGGTCAGCGCTGATCTGTCTGCACTGGCTTTTACAGTGATGCCAGTGGATACAGTAGGGGCCCAGCCAGTGACTGACGGGCCCCTGCAGTGACTGAACACATGACGTAATAGTACATCAAATTGCAACAAGTCACCTGCCGCCATAACGTATTATTACGTCATGTGTCAGGAAGGGGTTAAAAGGCGTGTGCTGATAAATTAGTTGGCCTTAGGATCATAAATAAAGTAATATCTGTTGCGTATCTGAGTATTAATGACCAAGAATCAAAGGTTAATTTTAGGTGTGAATACAGTTAGATGAAGGGTCTGCTTTAAACACACTTTATCCATAGTGCCTGTTAGGGCATGTAAATGTAATAAAGGGGAGGACGTTTAATAACCAGAGCAGAGAAGCAAAGGTCAGCTCTCCTGTTTTGCACTTTTTAAAAGTGATGGGAAAAAAAGGCCAAGGCTTAGTGGGAATGATCAAGGCCTCTTGTGAATGAACAAAGATAACTTACACCAGAAATTGCCCAAAATTATGGCAACCTAGTATATAGCAGACACAGATTTGCTTTACTGGTGCACAGCAACCAAAAGAGGAGCATTTATACTATCAAATCAAATGGCTGTATTAGTAGATCTCTGTCTCTATGTTTACGGGGTTCCAGAGATGCCACCAGGGCATCTATTAATTAATATTACTGTTTTCTTCCCAAATATATAAAATAGTAATAATGTTTTCCAGTTTTTTAGGTCCAGAAAAACCTAATATTGCAGTAATGTAGTTCTATGGTGTAGTGGTAAGCTTTTTGCCTGCCATACATAAGATCTTGGGCTCAATTCCCAAAGGAAACCTGTAAAATAATCTCTTTATGGAAACAAAATTAAAAGTTAGATTTTTCTGCAAAGTTAAACTACAAACAATGGAGCAAACACCAGTACAACAAATTTTCGTGACATTTTTTCATACGTATGATCCGTGCTGCTCTTCTCTATATTTCCACACTGCACACAAGGAATCTTCTCCTTATTGTCAGGTATCTACCCTGAGGAATTGGGAATACCCCTTAGGAAGTAAAAGTGAAACCCGGGTGAGGTGATAACTTGATTGATATGCTGATTTTTTAAAGTGTACATGTGAGTATATTAAAGTGTTTTTAAGACTTTGTAGTGATGGTGCGTCACTATGAGAGAATCTCTGTTTATTGTCCTGTTGCCTGGTGGATATGATGGAGCCGACGTCCTTACGAAACTTGATAGTGTGAACAAACATGAAGCCGACGAAGTTCGTGGAGCACAGATTGGAAATTTTCATCATCTGGTCCACCATGAAGATGATGTAGTGGAGGTTTTTGTAAGATATATGGTGACAATTAGTTCTGTCAATAAGGAGGAGAATCTTGCGTGCAGTGTGAAAATATAGAGAGGAGTAGAGATGAGCGAATCATGCAAAATTTTATTCGCCAAACATTCGCTGAACTTTTCCTAAGATTCGTATATTTGATGAATAGATTCGTTGAATTTGCGTACAAAATATACATAATTATATGGCTTTTAGCGAACATTCGCGCACTAATAACGAACGTTCAGGTAAAAAAGGTATGCAACCTCTTTGAACACGTACGCATGAGCGCACAAATTGCGCACGAATCCTCAGCATCCTATTGTCTAGCGATTACGTAATACGCAGTCACGCACGCATGAGTTGAGAGGCCGCGGTGTGCACTCCTCAGAGGCAGAGCAAAGTTTTACAAATGGCATCCAGGCGATCATCAGCATTTAACTCTGCAGAGCTGAAATACATGATCCGGCTGATGGACCGGTAGGATTACGAAGGCACACACCGCTACCCGAACCAGCATAAAAAGGAGGTGATCCAGCGGGTGATCCGAGGCTTGCGCCATCGTTTTGACACCGTGCGGACCCTGGGCCAGATCCAGCGAAAATGGTCCGATCAGAAGTTCAAGTGCCCAGAGCGGCATAATGAGATCCGTGCAGATATACGGCAGGGTGAGTATTGTGAATACTACTAGTAGATGCTCCGGCTACAGGTCCTTTAGCACTGCTGCCCTGTGCCACCTTATCCTTTTTTTTTTAGAGCTCAAGGTCTGGCTTGAACTGGACCCCTTTTGCTTATCCATTCCAGACATTTTTCAATTCACTCTGTGGCCCTGCAGCTGGTCTTTGTCCCTGTATCTCCCTGTCTCTCCCTATCTCTCCCTGTCTCTCTCTCTCCCTGCCTGATTAATTGCTAGCCCTGAACTGGCCCTGCACTTGCCGTGCAGTATCCCTGCAGTATCCCTGATATGTGTAATATGGATTCCCAGAGCAATTACACCCCAATTTTCACAAAACAGGTCTCAAAGTCTCAGAACTGCACACACAGTGCTTCTGCTCGTCTCAGCAGTCGCAGCAGAAGTGATGCGTCATTGGCTTACCGAGCCTGAGCCAATCAGAGCAAGCCCTGCCCACTAGGTCAGGTGACCACTTTCTTCCTGGGCTTTTGCGCACGATAAACGAACTAACAGTAAAAGTTTGCTAATGAATTGAATTCGTACGCAACAGCATATAGAGTAACTTATACGTAGCAATAGCATATCATTTATAGGACAACTATGCAGCGAATGCGTACAAAGCCGAAGTGAATCCGAATATTAGCAGCTAAAAATTTCCAAGATTCGATACGAATCAACGAATCGCTTCGCTCATTTCTAGAGAGGAGCAATGTGAATCATATAAAATAGTTTTACATTTTGGGGAACGGACTGACACTTTGAGGATCCAGCAGTGCACAGGAACAATACAGATGAGGACAAAAATACTTTTAATTTTGTTGTTGTTGGGACATATTTACTATTAAACATCACAAAACATTATTTGTTATCCCTATAATCATACTAATCCATACAATATAGTGAACACATATTGGGTAAACTGTTTGAAGGTTTTCTAAGAGATGCTATCTTGGAGTACCTCAATGAAAATAAACAAACAACTCCATATCAGCATGGCTTCATGAGGGATAGGTCAGGTCAAACTAATTTAATCAGTTTCTATGAGGAAGTAAGTTCTAGACTTGACCACTGAGAATCAATGGATGTCGTATATTTGGACTTTTTACAAAGCATTTGACACTGTACCACATAAAAGGTTAGTATATAAAATGAGAATGCTTGGCCTGGGAGAAAATGTCTGTATGTGGATAAGTAACTGGCTCAGTGATAGAAAACAAAGGGTGGTTATTAACATTACACACTCAGATTGGGTCACTGTCACTAGTGGGGTACCACAGGGGTCAGTATTGGGCCCTATTCTCTTCAATATATTTATTAATGATCTGGTAGAAGGCTTGCACAGTAAAATATCAATTTTTGCAGATGACACTAAACTGTGTAAAGTAATTAACACAGTAGAGGACAGTACGCTGCTACAGATGGATCTGGATAGACTGGAGGCTTGGGCAGAGAAGTGGCAGATGAGGTTTAACACTGACAAATGTAAGGTTATACACATAGGAAGGAATAATGCAAGTCATCAGTACATACTAAATGGTAAAACACTGGGTAACACTGACATGGAAAAGGACTTAGGAATTTTAGTGGACAGCAAACTAAGCTGTAGAAACCAGTGTCAGACAGCTGCTGCCAAGGCCAATACGATAATGGGCTGCATCAAAAGAGGCATAGATGCCCGTGATGAGAACATAGTCCTGCCACTTTACAAATCACTAGTCAGACCACACATGGAGTACTGTCTATAGTTCTAGGCTCCTGTGAACAAGGCAGACATAGCAGAGCTGGAGAGGGTTCAGAGGAGGGCAACTAAAGTAATAACTGGAATGGGTGGACTACCCAGTACCGAGAAAGATTATCAAAATTAGGGTTATTTACTTTAGAAAAAAGACAACTGAGGGGAGATCTAATAACTATGTATAAATATATCAGGGGTCAGTACAGAGATCTCTCCCATGCAGTGGCGTAACTACAACTAACTGGGCCCCACAGCAAATTTTTGAATGGGGCCCCCCCAGAAACTTCTTCGCAACCCACAACTCACATGCAACCCTCACTCTTGTGACTAGTCAAGATTGAGCTCTCCCAGACAAGGCCTGACAGCCGCTCCATCCGTTTCCTATAGTGTCACTGTATATAATGTCATTGTATAATACTGTTGAGGGGGCCCTGACAAAAAAATCAATTAGTCTCCCTCCTGAGGGGGCCCCTTGTGGGTCTGGGCCCCAAAGCAGCTGCTTCCCCTGCTTCCCCTATTGCTACGCCCCTGCTCCCATGATCTAATTATCCCCAGGACTGTGACTATGACAAGGGGACATCCTCTGCGTCTGGAGGAAAGAAGTTTTCAATACAAATATTGAAGAGGATTCTTTATGGTAAGAGCAGTGAGACTATGGAACTCTCTGCCTAAGGAGGTGGTGATGGTAAGTTCACTAAAAGAGTTCAAGAGGGACCTGGATGTATTACTGGAGGTTAACAATATTACAGGTTATAGCTACTAGAGATGGGTCGTTGATCCAGGGAGTTATTCTGATTGCCTGATTAGAGTCGGGAAGGAATTTTTTTCCCCTAAAGTGGGGAAAATTGGCTTCTACCTCACAGGGGGTTTTTTTGCCTTCCTCTGGATTAACTTGCAGGAAAACAGCCTGAACTGGATGGACAGATGTCTTTTTTGGCCTCATAAACTATGTTACTATGTTACATTATTTATGGTGATTGGTAAACAGTGCAAATAAAAATGGTGCAATTGTTTGTTTTTCTCCTTCATTTAATTCCTAATAAAAGTTGATATAAGTTAAAATCTTACTTATGTGTATGGCAAAAAGGCCTGATACCCACCCCCCTCCCCCCTCCCCCCAAAAAAGTTATGGCTGTGAATATGAGAATAGCAGGTGGGGGATTTCGCATTGGTTTGTCTGAATGTGGCCCTAAAATTCCTGATGGGAGCCCTGTGCGGCTTGAAACTAAGCTGCCATCTAACTTTGTCTAACTCTGCATTAATCCTGACAACGAACTGTGATTTGTGAATAAATCCAAAATCCGCATGTAATTTTTTTAGAGGTGACAAATATATATTCTTGTGTGATGTGTGACTGGAACTTGTCATCTTGGACTTTCCATAAATATCAAAAAATATGATTGGATACATAAAATGGTGAAAAAAAGAACTGATATTAAAAATGGCAGTAATAAACTCCTACATCAATAATAACCTTCTTCCTGGTTCCAGTTGATGTATAAGGTATAACACCTCGACAGTACCATATTACATTTCCTGAACAAGGTGAAACTTGTACATTAATATTCTTGGCGCTGTCACTATTTCAAGAGGCCCTTTACAGGCATGTACCCAATGCAGAAATGTCATAAAGCTAAACTTCACCATATTACAGCTGTATATTTTCAAAGGTACGGTGATAAATTTCTTTCAGTGCTCAATCTCCAAATATAAATCTTGTCATAGTGAATGTGGTAAAGTGGAAAATTGTCACGTGCATCTTGAATAATTTAAAAACAATCCAATGCTAACCTACATCTCTACACAAGAACTGTAAATGCTGGACTTAATGTTTTAGGTTATCTGGCATCAGTACAAGCGTTAATGCTGGTTTAAGTCGTAGAAAGATATAGCTGAAAGGATAGACAATAATGTATTCTAATCTGAAGGTACAAAAGCTCTTCTATTAGTAGAATTTTATTTCTATTATTTCTAATTTGTGCAGTTGTCTTATCATGTTTCTATTAGCTGGATTGTGCCTGCTATAAGCAGAAAACATTCTTAACAAGTGGAGGAATCTGTGAGGCAGGGAAATAAAAATCTTGTGAAGTTCATTGCACAGATTGCTCTGAAAGTCCCAAAGAAAGAACCAAAGATTAAAAATATCTACCAAAGGCTTTACAAACTGCAAAAACCTCTGTTCATGTGTCCACTATTAGAAGAGTAAAAATGGAAAGACACCATAAAGAAAGACACAAAAAACATTGTGGCCCATCTCAAGTTTATCCATGAATACCTGGATGTTCTACAATGCTTATGGAAATTTGTTGTATGGACAGATGAGACAAAGCAGCAGAAAAGTACAATACAGTGTTTGAAGAGACAAATAAAGCTGCACACCAAAACCAAAACCTCATCCAAATGCGAAAAATGGTGGAGGGAGCATCATGGTTTGGGGCTGCTTTGCTGCCTCAGGGTCTATGCCTTGTCTTGAGGAAACAAAAAATCTAAGGTTATCAAAATATTTTATAGGAGAACTTAACCCATGACCAAGCTGAAAAGATGTGATGTAACAATGGGAAAGATTGTATAAAAGAGCTACGCCATATAGAAAACTTGTAAATTCTGTCATACTGTAAGTCCCATTTTGCACTAAAAGTTGGTATTTTCTGACACCCTTATTGCTTTTGCAAAAAAGTAGGTGGGGAGTGGGTGGAACCTCTGTGGCTCTTACACATATAACAATATATTCACCAGAAAACTCTTTGCTGATTTAGATTTCATTTTCTGGTGCATGGACTTCCAAAGGATACAAAAATGATATTAAAGCATGTGTCTCTTAATAATTCTGGAGCATCGTACACCAGCAGGTTTTCTTAATAAAAGATCTTGTCCAGCTTTGTACAAGGGATGGTCTATCCTCAGGATAGGCCATCACTATGTGATTGGTTGGGGGTCTGACACCCCTCACCCTTGCCAATTTGCTGATTCAATGTAGCACCATCCATTATGTGGGGGACAGAGCAGATTACTTCAGCGTCGCTCCCATAGAAGGAACTCGGAGCAATGTTACAGTAACCAGCTCAAACCACTACACGGTGTATAGACCGGTGTAGTTCCAGTGCTAACTGATCTGTGGGGATGTGGGTGTCAGACCCACACTAATCAGATATTGATGGCCTACTTTTAAAAAAAGACTCTACCTGCTTCTATTTAATACTCCCTAACCTGATGATATACACCTTCCAACACATCCCCTGTACATGTTTTGCGACCCAGTCAGTTTTTTAATGCACACCATCATTGCAGCCATGCATATACCTTATGGTTGAAATCCATTGCCGAAAACTACAATTCCCTGCATTGCACTACCAATGAGAATCTCTGCTCCTTAACTGGGTGCCAGCAGAGCTTAGTGATGCCCACAGATCCATGAACAGAGGCTGGAATCAAGTATGGCATCATTAGCACTGCTAGGAGATAATCTTGCTCTCAGAAAGACATAAACAAGTGTGCATTCATGTGCAGGCACCTGTCGAGTCTCTCAGAATTATACCTTTGAAAAAGAAAGGCACTGCACATCATCTGACTGCTCATGTTGTTTATCTCTGATCTCCTGACCTCATAAATATTCATTATAGCTCAATTCATATCAAACTGATAAGAATATGGCTTAAATATGTGTTTATGAGGTCAGGAAGTCAGATATTAGAGCTACATATGAGTCATCAGATAACGGGATTCAAACAAAACAGATTTTGTGCAAACAGACTGATTTTTCTTTGGACTGGCCAATTCATAGTCCTGACCTTAACCTTATTGACAAGTTGTAGCATGAGCTGAGGAGGTCTGTGCAAGCAATTAATCCCAGAAAAATCTACCAAATGTCTACCAAATGTTCTCAAAAAAGACATGAACAGCTCAAGTGTTTGTGTGTTATTAGTTTTGTTAAGTTTAGTTAGATTTTATTTATCTATAGTTGTGACTTCAATACAGAAATAAAGATAATTCACTTACTTTTTCTTGCAACTGTATGATAGACAAAATTAAAGGGGAATCCAGGACATTTAAAAAATGAGTCTGCTAAAATTGCTAAATAAATAGAACTCACCTGGAAAATTTGCTCAATTGCCACCGCAGGTCTCTGTTCCTGTCCTGCTGATTGGCTACACTGCTCACATGAGGGTAGCTGTAACGTCATCACTGCAACTCAACAGAAACTTGCAGCACAATATTTAAATATCCCAGACAATCCCTTTAAAGAAGAACTCCCGCAAAAAATGTTATTCTCTGACCTGTTAGAAAGGTGCATGATGTAATCTATAGTGAATGCAATCTTCTTATCAGAGACTGCATTTCTGAGTTATCCCCTCTCTTCTTTGTATTGTAGCTGTGTCATGTGACCAACAATTGTAGCTGTGTCATGTGACCAACTCCCTGACCTCCAATTGACCCAGGACAGGAAGCCATTTCCTTCTCTATTCATTCCTATGAGACTGAAAGTGAGGCTCCCATAGGAATGCATAGAGAAACTGACTTCCTGTCCACACATAAGATGCTGTGTGAATTGCTGGGTCTGATTGCTGGTCACATGACACAGATGAGAAACATCAGGAAGATATAACTCAGAAATACAGCCACTAGTAAGAAAATGACATTCCCTACAGATTACATTATGTACATTTCTAGCAGGACATGGAATAAAATGGAGTTCTTCTTTAAGTACATTTTATAGGCTAGAAGACTAAGGACAAGCACAAGCTAATTTGTTATCCTTGAACCTGCTCTCTACTAGCTAGCAATTGTTCCTGCTCAGCACAGAAACGTGTTTTAAATAAAAAACCTAGGAGTAATCCAGTTAAAGGGGTTGTCCCCAGGGTAATCTGTAGGTAGCCATATATGCTGCTGCAGGGGAATGTCATCTTACATGGTGACAATTCATTCTTACAGAGCAACTCTCAATTCTCCACAAAAAGAGGGGGCGTGGGGAGGGAGATTGTCATCCACATATAGCCCCTTTACTATTAGAATTGTATGTTACATCATTGCAGATAATACAACTCCAATTATTCAGTTTGAGTACTTTTGTGTAAAACTTAACAAGTGACTTTAAAATACACTGCAGCAGAAATTAAAAGGATTAGTAAAAGGACACCTAACAGGACAAAAATGATATTGTGTTTCAAGAAAAGGAATGCTATAATTTAAAAAGTTAAAGTAGAAGAATTTTTGGCAAAAAGTTTCCTCTTTTGTCCTTTATCCCTGGATTAGCTAAGTATAACATGACAAGATAAAGTAGCAGTTACAAATGACACTTCCATAAAGGTGTGTTTATTTTGGGGCATATTCAATGTAAACTGGACTGTACTGACTCACATGTCTCTGAAATATGCTGTGCTTCATTCAGTAGAGAGTGTTTATACACATATGGGCTGTTCTCAGACAAAATTGCAATCATTTACATGGAAATACTCAATCA
Organism: Rhinella marina; assembly: GCA_900303285.1. Lineage (NCBI taxonomy): Eukaryota > Metazoa > Chordata > Amphibia > Anura > Bufonidae > Rhinella > Rhinella marina. The sequence goes on along the minus strand of ONZH01015680.1, from coordinate 35,268 downwards.
TTGCATCACATAACATCACAAATATTTTATCAGTAATGATATATTGTTTAATGAATTTTGTCAAACAGAAGGGTGTAATCACAGTATATGTCATACAGTAAGTTTCTGATAAGTGCACTTCACATGTCTGAGACCTGCTCCTATCTAAAGAAAGCTGAGTTAGCACATTCAGCTACTGTTGGAAGTCTCATAGCAGTGAATGGTGATAGCCCGGAGTGTGTGGTGTTTGCCCCGTTTTTTACATAGGAGCAGGTGCGCTTGTCTTATATTATTGTAAGAATGGGAGTCTTATCGTATATACACAGGGGAGCCAGTCCCGCAGGCTTTACCTAAGACCCCATTGCTTCTCATACTTCAATAGGGCACCTCTTTTCAAGTATACCCCCTTTCCAATAATTTCTGAGTTTAACACCCCTATCTAAGGTGAGGTAGCCTATAACCATGTCATCTATCAGAATATTTCCCACATTTTAAAGACCAGATCATACCACCTTGGGTATCCTCATCCCAAATACACCAAAAATCCACCTCTAGCATGAAGCATCAATGACACTTGGTATCAGTCCTGACACCCATTTCTATATGGCCTATAACAGAGGTACTGAACTAGCAGACCCCAGTGTCACGACAGGGAAACAAGGGATAGTGTGCCCTGTCTGAACCCCACCTCTTTCCCTGCCTACTTACAGTAGATGCCCTAGGCGACAAAACCGTAACTTGGAGACGGTCCCTATGCTGAGTACGTGCACAGGGTAGGGAAGGGAACACAGGGAAAGACGAACACAGACAGACACAAACACAATAGCAGAATCGTCAGCAAGCCAAATCAAGAACAGGAGGTCACGTCAAATACCGAGGGGAATCACAAAAGCGTAGTCTAAGTCCAAAGCCAAAATCCAATATACCAATAATCCAAAAGCAAGGCCCAACACACAGCACTGATCTCAGAAGACTAATCACAGGCATCTGAGTGAGGCAGTTGCCATCTTTAAATAGCCCGCCCAGGATCATGTGATGTGGCCAGCATCACATGACCTGAGGCGGAGCAAGCTGTCCAAACAATATGTAAAGTAGCCATGTGGTGTGATCAGCACCACATGGCTAAACCCAAACAGAGAATTAACTCATGAAGTGCTGGCTGACAAGACCAGCACTTCAATTCCCTATTGCTCGTCTCTAGGGGGGCGGAGAGGTCCGGCGACGTCGTGCAGAGGGAGCGCGACGCCGACCTCGCGTGACACCCAGTCTAAATCCATACTACGATTTCCAGGTGTCTGGATCCTTGTTTTTGGGACCAGGAGGGGAGTAATATTCCTTGTAAGCTGTGCTGACGCTGAATTCATCCAGCTTAGCTGGAATGGCAGGCAACAAGCAGACTGCACAGCAAAGAAGAATGTCCTTCTAAGCTCCATAGCATGCTCAGAAAATAATTGATTGCTTTCTAGTAAAACTCATCCTCTTCACTGCAGATGCATTCCAGAGCATCAGGAGGTCATGTGTCAGAGCAGAGTCAACATCAATAGGTCAAGTATGCTTGGCTCTGTATGTTACTTGTGTGCAGTGGCATAAAGAGAAAGATACCAGAGCTAGAACTTGGAGCGAGCAGGGCTTAAGCAGCTGTCCCCAACAGAGAATGTTGAGATCAGAATGGGAAACCAGTAACAGGACAGCATTTGTATCCAGGGACAACCTTTGTTGTTTGAGACCTGTGCAGACACACAGGGACCAATACCCTTGACTTCTGAAGTAGGCACCATATGGTCCCCTCTCCCAAGGCACCCAATCACTAGTTTAATTCATCTGGTGTCCAGGCGCACCTGAACTTAATTATATCTGCGTCAACACCGTTGCTTCCCTGTCCCTCCATTAGGTACTCTGTTGTGATGCAGGCACCGCCATATTGTCTAACAGTCTGTAATATTCCACAGATTCCAGTTTACTTACTGTTATATTGTGTGGCACATGGGGTATTCAATTTAGCAACCCCTTGTGCCCTATTAAAAATAGTAACCCCATGTACCTAACTTTAGGACCCTATGCATCTCATTTAAACCCTATGTGCTCCATTTTAATATTTGTTGGTGTTCAGCTCAAACCTCCTGAGCCACACATGTGGACATGTGCAAAGAGTGGTTGAGTACCACTGACCTGTGAAGTAAAAATATTTAATATCTCATATTTTAGAGGAGAGTGAGCCCACAAATGACTCCCATTTTTCTTTCTGAACCCACAAAGGTACAACTAGGTACCGTCCAGGAACCTTTGGTTTGCATAAGAGATCAACTTATGGGAAAAATTAGACAATACCATAGTACAAAGACAGAAGTACCACTGTATCTGGAATGGGAGAGCTAAACTCATTTTTTTTCAATATTTTAATATTTTGGATAATAATGGATCTGTTCACGTAATTGAAGATGTCTTGACAACCAACGAAAACCAAAAATATTTAAAAAGATTTTATTCATGATCTAAGCACTACTCTCAGATTAACACATGTTCTATGTTAGGAAGCAGAGATAAATCCAAACCTTGTGAAAATTATTTGGGTATTAGAGGTTCTTAGTTTATTCCCAATGTTCCAAATACAATACCTAGTCTGTAATCCAACCTCGGACTGTGTGTGAAAAAATCACCCCATAAATATGAACTGTAGTCTCCTTCAAGTACATGGGAGCTCATTAGTAATGCAATGTCAACAAATGGTTTAAAGGGGCCTCACTATTGAGTATATAACGCACTGCTGAATCTATTAACCTTAAGTAATTGAAAAATAACTAACTTGACGTATGTAATGACAAATCTTTTATTTGTTCCTTACCTGCATAAGAATGAAGGCTAAAGTGTTGGACAAATAGTAGAACTTGACATTTAGATGAATTTGCTTAGAAACCCCATTTTCCACCATTGATGTTATGACTTTTAGGGTGGAAACTTCCACTCAATTCAGAAAGAGTCTAAGATTAAAGTGACTTCTAGAATTAGAAGACTCATTATTTGATGTTTGTCTTACATATGGGAGATCCCAATTTGTGACTCGTGCTCATGACTTAGCCTTTATATTGTGGGTTGTGATAACTAGACTTGTTATTTTAACTTAGACTCTCCAGTAGAGACACCATTTATAAAAAAAAAAAAAAAAAGAACTATCAAGCCTAATTCAATCAGGATTTTGATTTAATGTGTTGCTTATGTCTGGTAATGAATACAGTCACTGTAAATGTAATTTTGCTTAAACTCCAAATGCTACCACCCTCAGCAGTTTCAATTTCCTTTTATCAAGGACAAATGTAATCTCCTTTACTTAGGTGTTATATTTTTCTTTTTATCTGTACAAAAAATATCCATAGAAAGGACAGATTACCAACTTTCCAGCCTATGTAAGTACTAGGCCTCTCACACACGACCGTGTTCCAAGGTCCGGTACGGGCCATGAAAGCCTGGACCGTGCTCCCTCTGAGGACGGGAGCGCACGGCGTCATTGGTTGCTATGATGCCGTGCGCTTCCTGAGGCCGCCGCTGTACAGTTAAACACCGTACAGAGCGTTTACGGTGTTTCACTGTACAGCAGCGGCCTCAGGAAGCGCACGCCGTCATAGCAACCAATGACGCCGTGCGCTCCCGTCCTCAGAGGGAGAATGGTCCGGGCTTTCACGGCCCGTACTGGACCGTGGAACACGGTCGTGTGTGAGAGGCCCAAGGGTTGGAAAAAAATATAATTTTTCTCAGTCAAACTGACTTTGTTGAAAATATAAATTACATCAACATAACAATTAGGCTTTATTCACATCTGCTTCAGAGCCACCATTCAGAGCCTTTGTTGCAGATTACATCAAAAAGCAGGATAAAATAGCAACAGACCCCATTATAATCCATGGGGTACATTGGGAGCCAAGCATGTCTGTCTTTTAACAGATCTGGAGTTTCTGTTATTTTCAATTTCCTACAATTATAACAGGAAATTTATGGAATATTAGCACAGATTTGAACACAACCTTACATGAATATAGGTGATTAAAAGGAAATTCAAAAGAAAAGAAATTAAAATTACAGAGGACATCCTGGCAACTTCTAAACTGATTTTTGATGGTGCAAACCCCTTTTTACATTCTACAAATTACAGAGTGTTAGATGGGAGGTGCATGACAGACTTCCTTGAAACCTGCCCTTGTTACTGCTAGAAGACAGACCAGGTCAGTCCATGTAGAGCCAGAAACTGCAGATCATTCAAAAGCAGCCAACCATGTCAGTGATACCAGCTAAGGCATCCTTCGATAGTCTAGTCAAGAGTTTTGGCTGGAAATTCCCATTAAATTGAATGCATTGACAGAAAATGATCTATTGTTTAAATATTGTTTTATGTTAAATGTGTTCTTTTAAACTTTTATTAAGTACTTTTTTTGCAATTTTCTCCATCACCCTCTATTTAAATAAGTACTGAATAGCTGTCGTTTTAACACTTGTCAGTGAGCCCTATAACAGGTTGACATTTCCAGTATTATAAAGAACACTGCTCAGCAGTCCATTTACATGAAATGGTAACACCTCTGTTATACACTGGAAGCAGATAATACAGCATCCACAAGTCACAGCAGGTCATGGTCACAGCTTCTCCTTGTCCTCCCTGTATAGTGACCTCTGCTGGTGTCACAACTAGGAATGAGCGAATTCACTTTGAAAAAACCTTCCCTCTATCTTTCTCTCTCTGCAGAATCTAAGGCTGGCAATAAGGTTCTTGCGAATCCTATCTGTAATTCCCAGGCTGAAAGTTATAGGATTAAGATACGGATGGTCAGGCTGTGTCAAAATATCGACGGGTATATTAGCAATGTCCCCTTTCACAGCAGTAAAATCTCTGACAGGCTTTATTGAACTCCAGTGCATGGCCTTGAAGATTCTGGACCTCTTCTTTTTTCTTCATCCTCTTTCTTTATTTTTAGAGTTCCTTAATGTAGCAATGACTTGCAGCAAAGGTGTCAGATATGGTGATTCTCTGGGATTCAGGTCTAGTTTTCCGAGCAAAGGCAACTACTTCTGCTTTCCGGCCTCACCACAGAGAGAGAGGATCCGCCCCCAGGGACAGAATAAAAAGGTATAGCCTCTTTCCCACCTCAGTGGTTTCCTGTCCCTGGAGTAGGAGACCTACAGTACCTTTCGTATCAATCGGTCATTTGACCATAAATACATCTTTTTACACGTGCTGTTAATTTTAAAATTTAACTTTTATTTTTATTCTCATTAAATCAACTACTTCTACAAACGTTACCTAAAAAACACTGTGAGACTATTTAAAAATCTCAGTAGTTGATAGGTAGATACCCTAAATTCAGTTTAGTATCTAATATATGTGGAGTCACTGTTTGTTTCCTTCACACTGATCTGTTTGTAGCGAAATGGTCATTCAAACGGAAATGTCCCTTTGACAAAGAAGCTTCTTTATCATAGGATATAGCATTGATATGGCTATTTCTAAAACTTATAAAAAAAATTCTCCCATCCCTAGGGGGTTGGGGGTTCTCAGAGATCCCCTAGATAAAAAAAGAAGAGTCCTTTTTAAAAGGGGCTTGGGAGGCAATGACTTCTGCTTTCCGGCCTTACATTGCTGTCACCGTTGCTGCTATATCTTTAATAATTTGGTTGGAACAGTTGGAGGTTCAGCTTAGAGACAGATGTCCTAGGGAACAGATTTTAGCTTCCCTGTGTACCTTACAAAAAGCAGCTGATTTTTTGGCGGATGCATTTATGGATGCAGATGGATTGGAAACCAGGACATTCTCATTAGCTAATTAAGCTCGTAGGGCCCTATGGCTTAAAAATTGGAGTGGTGGTGATATTGCTTCTAAACAAAAGCTATGCAGTATCCCATGTCAGGGTGAATTCTTATTCGGGCCTGACCTTGATGAATTACTTGAAAAAGTGGCTGATATGAAGAAAAGATTTCCCAGTTTCTACCCATCTTCATCTCCTTCCTCTATCAGATCCAGACGGTCCTTTCAGACCTCGTCCAGGTTTGGACGAAGACGACAGAATGGAGATAGAGATCAGAAATTTAGATCCAGGGGGGTTGAGGGAAAAGGGCTTCTTATTTGGAAGTTCTTCCTCAACAACAAAAAGAAATCCCAGCAATGACACCATATTAGTGGTGGGAGGAAGGCTAAAGTATTTTCTTACCGCCCAGGGAAAATTTTCAGGAAAATGGGTTCTAGATATTAGTAGAGAAGGCCTAAAGCTAGAATTCAGTTCCATCCCTCCAAAAAGATTTATCATTACAAAATCAAAATCATCAAAGATAAGAACTTGTAGGCAAAGGGGTTTTAGTCCCAGTCCCGATTCAGGATTTTTCAGAGGATTATTACTCTCCACTTTTTTCTGGTTACGAAACCAGATTGAACATTACGGACAATAATCAATCTAAAAGAGCTGGACGAGTTCCTGATTTTTCAGAAATTCAAGATGGAGATGATAAAATCAACAAATCAACTTTTATTCCCAAATTGCTACATGGCGGTTATAGACCTCAAAGACACATATTATTATATCTCGGGGCTCGGGGGTCTTTTAAGTCATTGGCAGTTTCAGGCCCTCCCATGTGGACTCTCCATGGCTCCAAGAGTTTTTAAAAAATGGTGGCAGATATGGCCTGGTTTATTTGGACGATTGTCTAATTCTGGCAAAGTCTGCTCAGGACTGTTCGAAGGCAGTCAAAGTGATGGAAATCCTGCAAAGCCAGGGATAGATTGTAAACTCCAAAAAGATCTAGACCATTTCCAAAGAGACGACAGCTGTTTTAGGGCCTTCTCTTGAATTCAATCGTTCAAAAGTACCAGAAGAGAAGATCCCGAAGATTCATTCTCAGCTGCAGTCCTTAAAATCCCTCAAGTTTACAATACGGAACGCAACGTCTGTTCTGGGTTCGATGGTGTCTTGTATTCGGCGGTAGAATGGGCTCAACTTTACTCCCATCAGTTGCAGACAGAAATCCTGAAATCCTCATATCTTGGGACAGGGATTATGGTGTCAGAGTCAGAAAAGCTTCTCGTCCAACAGGAAGGAGCTCTTGGCAATAAGGTTGGCAGTGGAACCCTCCCAGTCTAGGTTCAGATCCTGTCAGGATTATGTCAGACAACCAAGCGGCGGTGGCATATGTCAATCATCAAGGGGGTACTAGATTTCCAACCCTTATGCTAGAGGCAGTTAGATTATTCAGGAGGCTGGAGGGTCAAGTCAGCCATGGCTCGGCCCTTCATATAAAAGGGAAAGAAAATTATCAGGCAGAAAGTCGTTAACAGTTGAAACAGGGGGAGTGGTCATTGAATCCGATAATTTTTTCAAAGATTACAGACCTTTGGAGGCATGCCAGTCATAGATCTCTTTGCCTCTCGTCAAAACAGGAAGGTACAGCGTTTTTGTTCTTTAAATCCCAGGGAATTCCCTTATAGGGTGGATGCCTTCCCTCTGAAGTGGAACTTCTGTCTGGCATACGTTTTGCAACCTTTTCAACGAATACCTTTAGTGTTGAAGAAAATCAGGAGGGAAGGCAGAAGGGTCATTCTGATTGCTCTGTTTTGGCCCAGGTGAGCATGGTTCACTCTGCTCAGGACCATGTCTATCTTTGGGTCCTTCCAGAGGTCCCGAACCTTTTGAAGCAGGGTCCCATCCTGCAATCAAAAGTTCGGGACTTCATTTGACAGCTTGGAATTTTTAAAGAAGCCTACTAGTCAAGAAAGGGTTTTCTCCAAGTCTGATAGCCACTTTACTTAAAAGCAAGAAAACAGTGACTGTTTCTGTCTATGCTAGGGTTTATTGGATGTTTATTGTTGTTCAAATACTTTTATTGAAAAGGGCATATAAAATAGCAATTTAAAACACCATGAAGTGTAACAAGTCATTGTCTCAATACAGAGCTGTATAAACTCTATTATTAGAGATGAGCGAACGTACTCGTAACGAGCACTGTACCGCTCGGCTACCCTGCGCTCGCATGGGCGCAGGCAGCCACTTCCGTCCTCCTCACCCGATGGAAGCGGCTGCCTGCACCCATGCGAGCGCAGGGGAGCCGAGCGGTGCAGTGCTCGTTACGAGCACGTTCGCTCATCTCTATCTATTATCCACAATAAAGTAGTTTTGCACATCTTATTGAAGGAAATCAAACTATTATGAATAAAATATTATATACTGTATATATACAGTGGAGGAAATAAGTATTTGATTCCCCACTGACTTTAAAAGTTTTAATACAAAAAAATAAATGAAACGTCTCATCATTTTATGCCAGCTTTATTTTAACAGTGCCACACAGAATATCAAAAGAAAAACAGAGAAAATTACATGAAATGAGAAATAAAAAATAATTAGCATTTCATTGAGGGAAATAAGTATTTGATCCCCTAGTAAAACCATGACTAATGTTGGCTCCCACAGACCACTGACACACCCTAATCATAGTGAAGTCGCTACCTGGATGAGAGACACCTGCCCCAAATTGTCACCTGTATAAAAGGCCACCTGCCAACAGTCTCAGTGACACCCCAACATCTCCACCATGGGCAAGACTAAAGAGCTGTCTAAAGTTGTCAGGGACAAAATTGTTGACCTACACAAGGCTGGAATGGGCTACAAAGCCATAAGTAAGAAGCTGGATGAGAAGGTGACAACTGTTGGTGCAATTATTCGAAAGTGGAAGAAGTACATTACTGTCAATCGACCCAGGCCTGGAGCTCCATGCAAGATATCACCTTGTGGAGTCTCATTGATCATGAGAGAGGCTAAAAATCAGCCAAGAACTACACGGGAGGAGCTGAGTAATGATCTCAAGGCAGCTGGGACCACAGTCTCCAAAAAAACCATTGGTAATACACTGAGACGTAATGGTTTAAAATCCTGCAGTGCACACAAGGTTCCTCTGCTCAAGAAGGCTCACGTCCAGGCCCGCCTCAAGTTTGCCAATGAACATATTAATGACTCAGAGAGAGACTGGGAGAAGGTGCTGTGGTCAGATGAGATCAAAATTGAGCTCTTTGGCCTCAACTCAACTCGACGTGTTTGGAGGAAGAAAAATACAGAATATGACCCTAAGAATACCATCCCCACCGTCAAGCATGGTGGTGGAAGTATTATGTTTTGGGGGTGTTTTTCTTCTAAGGGCACAGGCCAACTTCACCGCATTTACGGGAAGATGAACGGGGCCATGTATCGCAAAATCCTGGGTGACAACCTCCTTGCCTCCGCCAGGGCACTGAAAATGGGTCGTGGATGGGTCTTTCAGCACGACAACGACCCAAAACATACAGCCAAGGAAACAAAGGAGTGGCTCCATAAGAAGCATATCAAGGTCATGGAATGGCCTAGCCAGTCTCCTGACCTCAATCCCATCGAAAATCTATGGAGAGAGCTGAAGCTTCGCCTTTCCAAATGCATGCCTAAAAACCTTAGGGATATGGAGATGATTTGCAGAGAGGAGTGGGCCAAAATTACTCCTGAAGTGTGTGCAAACCTTATAAAAAACTATAAGAAACGTCTGACTGCTGTGCTTGCCAACAAGGGTTTTGCCACCAAGTATTAAATGATGTTTTACTAGGGGATCAAATACTTATTTCCCTCAATGAAATGCAAATTATTTTTTATTTCTCATTTCATGTAATTTTCTCCATTTTTCTTTTGATATTCTAGGTGGCACTGTTAAAATAAAGCTGGCATAAAATTATGAGACGTTTCATTTATTTTTTTGTATTAAAACTTTTAAAGTCAGAGGGGGATCAAATACTTATTTCCTCCACTGTATATATATATATATATTTTATATATATATATATATATATATATATATATATATATATATACAGTGCTGGCCAAAAGTATTGACACCCCTGCAATTGTCAAAGAATTGTTAAAAAGCCAAATTGGATATAATTCCACACCAAACATAAAAAAGGCGGTGGACAAAAGTATTGGCAACCTTTGAAAAATCATGTGATGCTTCTCTAATTTGTGTAATTAACAGCACCTGTTACTTACCTGTGGCACATAACAGGTGGTGGCAATAACTAAATCACACTTGCATCCAGTTGAAATGGACTAAAGTTGACTCAACCTCTGTCCTGTGTCCTTGTGTGTACCACATTTAGAGCATGGAGAAAAGAAAGAAGACCAAAGAACTGTCTGAGGACTTGAGAAGCAAAATTGTGAGGAAGCATGAGCAATCTCAAGGCTACAAGTCCATCTCCAAAGACCTGAATGTTCCTGTGTCTACCGTGCGCAGTGTCATCAAGAAGTTTAAAGCCCATGGCACTGTGGCTAACCTCCCTAGATGTGGACGGAAAAGAAAAATTGACGAGAGATTTCAACGAAAGATTGTGCGGATGGTGGCTAAAGAACCTCGACTAACATCCAAACAAGTTCTAGCTGCCCTGCAGTCCGAGGGTACAACAGTGTCAACCTGTACTATCCGTCGGCGTCTGAATGAAAAGGGACATTATGGTAGGATACCCAGGAAGACCCCACTTCTGACCCAGAGACATAAAAAAGCCAGGCTGGAGTTTGCCAAAACGTACCTGAGAAAGCCAAAAACTTTTTGGAAGAATGTTCTCTGGTCAGATGAGACAAAAGTAGAGCTTTTTGGGAAAAGGCATCAACATAGAGTTTACAGGGAAAAAAAAGAGGCCTTCAAAGAAAAGAACACGGTCCCTACAGTCAAACATGGCGGAGGTTCCCTGATGTTCTGGGGTTGCTTTGCTACCTCTGGCACTGGACTGCTTGACCATGTGCATGGCATTATGAAGTCTGTAGACTACCAACAAATTTTGCAGCATAATGTAGGGCCCAGTGTGAGAAAGCTGGGTCTCCCTCAGAGGTCATGGGTCTTCCAGCAGGACAATGACCCAAAACACACTTCAAAAAGCACTAGAAAATGGTTTGAGAGAAAGCACTGGAGACTTCTAAAGTCGCCAGCAATGAGTCCAGACCTGAATCCCATAGAACACCTGTGGAGAGATCTCAAAATGGCAGTTTGGAGAAGGCACCCTTCAAATCTCAGGGACCTGGAGCAATTTGCCAAAGAAGAATGGTCTAAAATTCCAGCAGAGCATTGTAAGAAACTCATTGATGGTTACCGGAAGCGGTTGTTCGCAGTTATTTTGTCTAAAGGTTGTGCTACCAAGTATTAGGCTGAGGGTGCCAATACTTTTGTCCGGCCCATTTTTGGAGTTTTGTGTAAAGTGATCAATGATTTGACTTTTTTTCATTCTTTTTTTGTGTTTTTTCATTGCAAGCAAAATAAATGAAGATATTATTACCAAAGCATTTGTGATTGAAATCATTTTCTGGAAGAAATTGAGTATTATCTGACAGAATTGCAGGGGTACCAATACTTTTGGCCAGCACTGTATATATATATATATATATATATATATATATATATATACAGTACAGACCAAAAGTTTGGACACACCTTCTCATTCAAAGAGTTTTCTGTATTTTCATGACTATGAAAATTGTAGATTCATACTGAAGGCATAAAAACTATGAATTAACACATGTGGAATTATATACTTAACAAAAAAGTGTGAAACAACTGAAAATATGTCTTATATTCTAGGTTCTTCAAAGTACATACCTTTTGCTTTGATTACTGCTTTGCACACTTTTGGCATTCTCTTGATGAGTTTCAAGAGGTAGTCACCTGAAATGGTATTCCAACAGTCTTGAAGGAGTTCCCAGAGATGCTTAGCACTTGTTGGCCCTTTTGCCTTCACTCTGCGGTCCAGCTCACCCCAAACCATATCGATTGGGTACAGGTCTGGTGACTGTGGAGGCCAGGTCATCTGGCGTAGCACCAAAGGCTCACAGGGCTTCTCCAAAGAATAAACAATCTACCCGGTCAAAGGCTTTTTCAGCATCGATCGAGAGGAGGCAAAGGGGGGCAGCGGTCGAGTGACCCCGTGCAATATGAGCCAGAGATCGTATTGTGTTGTCACTAGTTTTCTGACCTGGGACAAAGCCCACCTGGTCATTGTGTATTAAAAAAAGGCATGTAGATCTTCAATCTATCAGCCAGAATTTTAGCATAGATCTTTATGTCTATGTTTATCAAGGATATCGGCCGGTAGTTACTACAAGCCCGGTTTGGGTATTACATAAATATGAACAGTCAGTGTCTGGGGAGGGAAAGAAGACCCATCAGCAAGGGAGTTACACATTTTGGTGAGAGGGTTAGAGAATCATCATCAAGGAACATCTTCTAGAAGCGGAGTGTAAATCCATCAGGGCCTGGGCGTTTCCCAACCTCTAATCGCTTTATAACCCCCTGGTAACGTTATCTTCCTTTCCAGAGTATCCCTTTCAACTAGAGAGAGCTTGGCACCTATTAGATTCGATATATAGTCACTAATTTTCTGAGTTTTAAGGTCTATAGGGAGATCTGCAAATTTCTCTTTCAGATTATAAAGACCTTCATAACAGGATTGGAATTCCTGAAGGATGTTTTTGGTGGTGTGAATGCGGCCTCCCTCTCTGCGATTAAGGGTGGGGATATAAGGAGCATTATATCTGGGTCTCAGCATCCTAGCCAATAGTATACCACTCTTATTCCCCTGTCCATAGAAAAGCCTCTTGAGTTTGTCTCTAGCTCCTAAATATTTCTAGTCAATCAGTTTCCTTAGGGCCGTTCTTATATCACACAGCTCCTGGTAGTCTACAGAAAAGAGGGAACCTTTATGTCTCCTTTCCAGAACCAATAATTTCTAAAGGAGAGCACAAATCTCCGCAGATCTCATTTTCTTAAGTCTAGAGGCCTGTGATACCCCGTACCACACATTTTAGGGCTTCCTATTGGATTGTGGGACTAGAGAAACCTCCACAAAGTCCAAGATAGCAGACCTGACATCTGCCATGCAGACAGAGTCTCTGAGAACTTTGTCATTAAGCTTCCAGGAGCCCCTGGGGCGAGTTGGATCCCCCAACCCCAGGGATATCCAGGTAAGAGAATGGTCAGAGAAGAGAATCGGTTCTATACCTGCTGTAGGGGATAAGTCCAGGAGTGAATGTAAAAGAAAGATGTAATCAATGCGCTGATAGGAATTGTGACTGGAAGAAAAGAAGGTGAAATCTTTTGTAGTGGGAGAAAGAATGCGCTAAATGTCTAGGACTGAGGTCGCCACCTAGAATGATCAGGAGGCCGTCCGCAAAGTCGTCCAAAGCTTCAAACACCGTGGAGGCGAATGCTATCTGCCCCGTATTTGGGAAATAGACATTGGCTATCACAAGTGTCCTAGAAGAAATAGACAGTTTAAGAAATAAGTACTGTCCTGCAGCGTCCAATTTGGTGTCCAAGGGACCGATTTGTGAATGGCTATGGACACTCCCTGGCTTTGGCATCAGTGAATGTGCTATGGAACCACCCAGAGAAAAATCTACGCCTGCAAGAGGGAACATGTCCTGATTTAATTTGCATTTCCTGCAGGAGGGCTATAGCAGCCTTCTGCTTATGGAGGTTATACAGGATTTGGTTTCTTTTGGTGGGCTCGCTCAAGCCGTTCACATTGTACGAGCATATTTTTATAGAAGCCATAATTCTAAAAGGAAAGGTATAACATCTATCAGCATACACCAGTACAAAGAAAGGTGTGAGGAGAACAGGGAGGAAATTTGGACAAACAAGGGGGAACAAACAAACAGCTCACTATTACACATGTGAATCAAAAGGTAAAGTATAAATTCCAAGTAGATCAGCAGCAAAAATGGGAAAAAAAACCCTTCTGCTACCAGTTTTGACGCTATCCAACAATTAACGTGCTAACGTTATAAAGTACAGGCCTATAGTCATCTGCAGGACGGGGACCCCTAGGGGTGACCAGAAAACAGTGAAAGAGCGTTACCCCCTGCCAAGGGGGGTAGCCCCACCCGGGGAGCCCCACCCCAGAGGAAGCCCATGCTTCAGCTCCCTCTCAGGAACACATATGAAAAAAGAAAAGAAAAAAAAGACCCTAATCCTCTAACCGAGAGGTGTAAACAGTAGGTCATACAAAAACATTATAGAAGGTATAACATCCTTCATGGGAACTTCCACTGTTTAGATGAACGCGGAGACACCTGAGACCATTGCTCTCTCGGGGGCAGTGGTATCGGTGATGGCACAGTCGGCCAGTTAGGTATGGAGACCAGTGGCAGTGTAAAAGTCTCCAAGAACTTGGGAAGATCTTCCGGGTCTTTGAATATTGCCAATCTACCATCCTTCCTGAAGTGCAGTTGAAAAGGATAGCCCCATCTGTATGTAATGTCCTTTTCCTTCAGAAGAGTGAGGACGGGCTACACAGCCCTATGAAGTTGCGGGCGGCTCTCAGGATGTCCTCCTTTATTTTAAAGAAATGCACTCAGCATACAATGTCTCTAGGTCTAGACGCATCAGTTGTTCTGGGGTCCAAAGCCCTCAGTTTGCGGTCCAGTTCAATAGGGAGCGGAACAGTTCCATTCAATAAGGAGCCAAACAGAGCCTGTATCGTGGTCTCCAGGTCTCCCACCTGGACAGTTTCTACGACCCCTCTTATCCGCAGGTTATTTCTATGGTGGCAGTTATCAATATCGTCCAAGTAGGACAATAGGTGGGATATATGATGGGAGTGGGCCTGCAGTACCGTCAGGTGGTCATCTAAAGGAGTGTGCATGGCCTCCTGTGTCTTTTCTGACGCTTTGACACAATGGCCAAAATGTTGTATTTCCTCCTCTAGTACCTCCATCTCTGTGCGGTATGTCCGAAGGTCCCATCCCACAGCAGAAGCGCACAAGGAGGTGCTCCCTGGGTCTCTGTCGGGAGGTGAAAAGCGCAAGCTATGCTCTGATGCTGGGGAAGACGCGCCGAGGCCATCTTGGGTGAAACGGGAGGCCCTGATGCAGGCGTCTGGGATCCAAAGAACTTCTGGATACCGGCGTTGTCGGGCTGCTGACTGGTGTCAGGGTGACCCTTGGCTGTTTTGCGACCCATCTGGCTGGTGTACTGGTCAGGAATGGTAGTTGGATAGCTGTATAAGCAGAAGTGGAGGGAGAGCTGCAGTTCCACACGTCCTACTCCGCCATGAGCAAGCCACGCCCCCCCTATTGAATGTTTATTGAATGTTATAAGTTAGACCCTAAAGATTTACCATGTTCAGTATCAAATTTTCAGGTTCTGGAGTTCCTTCAGAGGGGATTGCAGTTATGATTAGCTAAAAATACCTTGAAAGTCCAGATCTCTGCCCTTTCTGTTTTGTTTGTAGAGTATTAGGTTTTTTAAAGCAGTAGATAGGTTTCCTTCGATAGTGGTTTCAAGGGTTCCCCCCAGGACTTAAACCTTGTATTTAAGGCTCTGACACAGCATCTATTTCAGCCAATTAATACTATCTCTAGTAAACATTTAACCCTGAAATTAATTTTACTTGTTGCTCATTTACCGGGTGCTTTTAATCAGCGGATTACATAGCTGTATTCTACTTTGCCCATATTGTAGGTTGAAAGCCCAGGAGAGGCATGTATCTTATAACTGGGTCCTACTTTGCCTAAATTGTAGGCTGTTAGCCTAGGAGAGACATGTGTTTGAGTGTGCCCCGTCTGTTGGAAGCCACCTTGTTGCTGGTAGATGGGGCCCAACATTTTTTTATCAATAATATGCGCAAAGAGCTTCTAATTTTTCTAACAGTAAGTATAGCAATCAAGCAGTTTATTTTGTATTCATCATTTACTTATATCTTTGTGCATTTGATAAGCAGTGTGCTGTTACTTGTAGTTCTATGTATTGTATTGTGTTTTAGCCAAGGTATAATGCACCTGCATTTTCATATTTATACATTTTGCAGGTCCTGGTTCGTTTATTTTTACCCTTCCTTTATAATACTGCTGGAGGTTGGCTTCCCCTGTTGGTGATTTTGAACCCTGTATCATCTCCCATTAACCAGGTGTTTTTAATCAGCAGGATTACATAGCTGTATTCTACTTTGCCCATATTGTAGGCTGAAAGCCCAGGAGAGGGATGTACTGTATGTTATAGCTGGGTCCTACTTTGCCCAGATTGTAGGCTGTTAGCCCAGGAGAGGTGTGTGTTAGAGTAGGCCCCATTTGTTGGAAGCCACCTTGTCGCCAGTAGATGGGCCCAACATATTTTTGATTAATAATATGCGAAAAGAGCTTCTGTTTTTTCTAACAGTAAGTATAGCAGGCAAGCAGTTTATTTAGCATTCATCGTTTGCTTATATCTCTGTGCATTTGATAAGCAGTGTACTGTTACTTGTAGTTCTATGTATTGTATTGTGTTTCAGCCAAGGTAGCGTGCACCTGCGTTATCATATTTATACATTATCGAGGTCCTGGTTCGTTTATTTTTTCCCTAGTTTTCTGAGCAGTCAGCACATGTAGCGCCTCTCTTTTTCTCAGCTAGACTCAAACTCACTAAACTAAGGTTGGATCTAAGTTCATCTCCTAGCCATCTAAAAGGGCTAAACCAGGGTTGGTAACTGACCAAGCCATGCAAAAATATTATTTGATCCCCAGGATAAGTCATCTTTATGGTGAGGGTCCAGCTCCCAGCCTGCCTGACAATCAGCTGTTTGAAGAGGACGTGGCATTCTAGTCTAGTCTAAGAGTCCTGCATAATCTTCCTAGGGCAGTGATGTCACGTTCATTAGTCACAGCTCAATGAATGGGCCTGAGCACAGCCACTATACGATGTGTTTGGCGACCTGTGAGGATATGATCTAAATAGTCATGTGGCAATAGGAAACTGATCAAATGAGCTATTCATATGGCTCAAAGAATTCTGTCCTGATATTCATTTGCAATATTCAGAATTCCAGCTGTTAGCCATCAGAGAATAAAGATATTAATATTTTTATCTACTCAATACATTTTGGCTTGAGGTCTTTTTAGGCCATTATATGTATTTTCAAAACGTAGAATGTTACTGCTCCTCAATCAGGATTCTATCAGGGAATTACTATACATGCTGTTCCTTAATATATAACTGTAACTGTAAGCTGAAAGTTTTAGTAAAAGCAATCTAACTTCCAAAATTAAGGTTAGCACTTAACATCAAAGAATAATTACAGAAATATGTATGGGCAATGATAAGCAGAGAAGCTAATCCTTTTTATTTTTTGTGATTGTAGTTTGTTATATATTGTTGTGTAATATGATGCCATGTATTGTAATGTTATGGTATGTACTGCAACAAGCATAGGTATGTATGGATGGCACAGTGGGAGTTAATAGTCTTGGCTCAGCCCTTGTAGAAAGCAAGGTGGTGGCTGGCCCCATCCCTAGCTTTAGAGTGTATAGGGAGAATTCAGAGAGAGATTAAGTTGTTGCCTCATGCTCCCTCTCAGGCCTAGAAAGCTTCAGAGACTAACATATCTCCAGAAAATCTACAGAAAGAGAGAAAGAGAAGAAGAGAAAGAAAGGAGAGTATCAGTGAGCTTAGAATCTGCATGGCCAATCATGGGAGTCAGCAATGTAGCGTAGTACTACAGCCATTCAGAATTTGTTGCTGTGAGGGACACCATTAAGTCACCCTTCACACTGGGACACATCCTAGCCAGACGTGCCTTCAAGACCTTGTGTGCTGTAGTGGATACTACAGCCATTATTGCCAAGGTACTGTTTCCAGTCATAGATTCAAATGAGGGAGACTTTACCAAGATAGAGAAGAAAGAGGGCCATAACTCCCATCCTTACCTAAATCCATACATTGTTATCTGGGAGACAATTGCACTATTGCAATGTTTACAGTTGAAAATGTGTCTGCTAATTGGATTTAATACAATTCCCATTTCGCTCTTGAGTAAATAGAGATGTTTATTCTTCTTTGGCCTGGTTTCCTGATTCCTACACCATACACTGGCCTGCCTTGCACCTATACAGACACTCACCATCATGGGCACCCCAGCTACCATCAGGCAGGAGCCCCAGAACCAAGGTGTACCCCAGGTAAAGAAAGGTTGCACCCTCCTTTCACTTCACAGCCCTAGGGAGCAACAATATAAGGAAAGCCACTGTGATTGAGTGTGACAGCCAGAGCCACTACCAATTCCATCCTCCATTCTGGCTCCTCCTGGGCTTATTGCACATGCACAGTGCAAAGCTCAGAGCGGGGAAAGTCTTATGAGTGCCCTTTACATGCACTAATTAAAATCTCAATGGCACATGAGATTTCTGGGCCAGGAGTTTAAACAGTCAGGATGCCAGGCCCTCTCAATCAGTAATCACATTAGCGGCAGCATGGATCCGGCAGGGGAAGGGTGCCGCCGGATCCGTGCTGTCGCAGGGACATGTGTGGGGCCGGAAATGCGCTCCGGCCCCACACATGTCAAACAGTACATACACACACACACAGACATATACACATACAAATACATACTTACATGCTCCCGGCAGGTCTCCACAGCGCAGGAGGAACAGGACGGCGCGCACATAGGACGATTCCCCACAGCGCCCTCTGCTGGGCGCCGGGTGGAATCGTCCTATGTGTGCGTCGTCCTGCTCCTCCTGCACTGTGGAGACCTGCTGGGAGCATGTAAGTATGTATGTGTATTTGTATGTGTATATGTCTGTGTATGTTTATGTGTATGTCTGTATGTGTCTATGTCTGTATGTGTGCAGGTGACCGATCCGTCACGAACTCCATTGAAAGTCAATGGAGGATGGATCCGTTCACCATTGTGTCACACCAAATGGATCCGTCCCTAATTGACTTTCATTGGGGGTCATGACGGATCCGTCTTGGTGTGGATGCCTGGACTGGAGAGCAAACCGCAGCATGCTGCAGTTTGCTCTCCGGTCTGAAGATGGAACGGAATGCTTTTAGAAGCATTCCGTTGTCTTCAGTTCAGTTTTGTCCCCATTGACAATAAATGGGGACAAAACTGAAGCGTTTTATTCCGGTATTGAGCCCCTATGACGGAACTCAATACCGGAATTATAAAACGCGTGAAAGTAGCCTAGGAGTGGTGATTGGGGAATGTATCCATTGAAGCAGTGCTCCAAGAGCAAGGCTAGCCCCTCGATCCTCAAACATCTAATTTGCATAAGAATTCCGCTCACAGCAGACACCTGGGGCTAATGTTGGGGCTCCTGTCTGATGGTGGTTGGGGTGCCCTTGGTGTTATGACTGTTATGTAAGGCAGGAGATGTAGGTGATGTGGTCGGCAAATGGTGCTGGAGTTAGTAACTAGGCCAGTAGTAGAGAATGAAGAAGTCTCTCTTTATTAAAGAGCATAATGGGAGTTGTAGCACACTCAACGGAATCAAAACACAGTTTCAAATCACAGTGCAAATCTTCCCAGATAACAATGTATGGATATAGGTCAGGAGGGCATTGTAATACTACTTCCCTCTAAGTGTAAAGGGTGTTTTAACAATGTCCCTCTCATTGCAGTAAAGTTTCTATTAGACTTAAAGGGGTTGGCCACCCTAAGTATCAAAAATCCAAAGTTCCCCCAGACAATAGCCAACACTATGAAGTATTTCTCAGGTGACATGTACTGGCTGTACGTCATTTATCTAACCTGTTCACCATGACACACTTCCCTGGAGGAGCTCCCTCAGACAGGCTGTGTGGGAGGAGCAGCAGCAAAGTGAAAGTAAAAATCCCAGCATGCACTGCAGCAAGCATGTCTAGAGGAGCAGTCACATGACCTCCCCGCCCACCTATGTTCTCATAGAGACAAGAGCCCCTTAGATAATATCAATAACCCAGTTATCAGTGAATAACTGTTGTACAGACATAGCAATAGAAAGAACGCCCCAGTCCCAACTGTAAATGAAGGGGGGGGGGGTGCGAGGTGAAATCTGATTGGTTGCTATGGGCAACTGAGACAGTTTTCCTTTACAGCAGTTTTAATAAATCTCCCTCTATGTGTTTGCAAATTTTTAACTGCGCTTTTTTTTTTTTTTTTTTTTTAAAGGTCGTGACAATGGAAGAGACAGGGCGTGACCAGTTAATTTATGTTCATTTTGACCAGTTTTCTGACTCAAATGAAGCCAGAAATCTATGGCAGCTCTGAGCTGTCATAGATTTCTGTTTAGGTGCACAGACTGCACAAATCGATCTGCTGACATACAGAGGAGCCTCCTGTCTATCATCATACGACCTGCTCCCAGCTGACAGCCCATCAATCATCTATGAATATACTACTATGACTACCCTTCATCTGGGAAAAAAGGGAAAATGAGTGTAGTCAAATAGCTATATATAAAGTACAGGGGGTCACACATCACTATATATAATGTACATAATGTGGGGTCAACTATTACTGTATACAGGGGGTCACACATCAGTATATACAGTATAAAGTGGTGATCACATATCACTGTATTGGGGGCATCATATATCACTATATACAGTGTGCAGGAAGGAGAGGGCATGTATTTACAGATGACATCAGTGACTGCTGCTGATTTCACTGACCTCAGCCATACTGACAGCTCAGAAGGGGTTAAAGCTCCTGACCTGTTGGTCTGGCTGGAATAAACATGTCTGTGATAAGATCACATTGCAGAGTGGTCATAGACAGGACAGACACTAGGATTGCTCACACTTTGTTGTCCACAGCACCTTCCTGGCTCTGCTACATCACTGCAGTCAGTGAGGTCCATCACAGCTTCTCCTCAGTCTCTCTTCCTCTTGCAAAGTTTCTTTATTTCAGCTTCTAACAAGTTTCTCTGCTAAGCCCCTTCAACCCTGTATAGTCAGGACTGCAGTAACAGCAGAAGGAAACTTCTCTGACACAAGCAGGGTGCCTTTAGGACCCAGTAGCAGCACACTCCTTCCATGGACTAGTGCACATGTAGGCATGGACGAGACAGGCAGCTAAGAGAGCAGGACTGAGGGGGCGTTGCTTCCAATAGCAAGGAAACCAGGCATATCTGCTGCAGAAGATATATGAGTAAGTTTATTGTCTGCCTGCTTTCTTTAGAGTTTTAATAAGTGCTAACAAAGTGGCCAACCCATTTAAGTGGCAAATGCCTTACTGACTGCAGTGATTTGCCTTGCAGATTTTAGACCTTCCTGGTTATTTCTTTTCTCTCTCTTTTTCTTCAGTATTGTGCAGTATAGATGGCTTTCTCTCTGTAAGTTTCTCAGATATAGTGATTCTCTGGGATGAAGGCCTAGTTCTCTGAGGAATGAGCACATGTAGCTTCCTCTCACTTCCTCAGCTAATACACTACACTAGACTGAAATAGGGGCGGACCTAAGTCCCTCCTCTAACCTCTTAGGCTACTTTCACACTAGCGGCAGCACGGATCCGGCACCTAAAGGGTGCCGACGGATCCGTACTGCCGCTGATACATGTGTGGAGCCGGAGCAGCGCTCCGGCCCCACACATGTTACCACACACATTGGAACAAGACATACACACATACATACAGACATACACACATACATACTCACATACTCCAGGGACGCTGGCAGAACGTCTTCACGCGTCTCCTGCGCGCAGTGATGACGATTCCCCACAGCGCCCGCTGCTGCGCGTGAAGACATGCTGCCGGAGTCCCTGGAGTATGTGAGTATGTATGTGTGTATGTATGTGTGTATGTCTGTATGTATGTATGTCTGTATGTATGTATCTATGTTTGTAGCCGGATCCGGAATGACCCCCCATTGCAAATCAATGGAGGACAGATCCGGATTACTGGTGTGTCCACACCAAACGGATCCGTCCCCATTGACTTGCATTGGGGGTCATTCCGGATCTGTCTTGGTGCGGATGCCTGGACCGGAGAGCAAACCGCAGCATGCTGCGGTTTGTTCTCCGGTCTGAAGACGGAACGGAATGCTTTCAGGAGCATTCCGTTGTCTTCAGTTCAGTTTTGTCCCCATTGACAATGAATGGGGACAAAACTGAAGCGTTTTTTTCCGGTATTGAGCCCCTATGACGGAACTCAATACCGGAATTTAAAAACGCTAGGGTGAAAGTAGCCTTACAAGGGCAGAGTCAGGATTGTTAACACCAACTAATCAGTGGCGTAGCTACAACTGACTGGCCCCCACAGCAAATTTTTGTACAGGCCCTCCTTCCCCCATGACCCTGGCATCGCATTTGTGCATATGTCACAGTGAGTTCACATCACGTTTTTCTTATCTATATCATACCATATACAAATACGTAGCAAACCACGTTTTTGTATACTGCAGAGTCCAGTAAAAAATGCATACGTTAAAGGGAACCTGTCATCTCCGAAACCCCCCCTGAACTAGAGTAAGTGTTGTATAGTGTAAGTGATGCTGAATCCGAACATGTAATTTTTATCTTCGTACTCACTTGCATTCTGACGCTGTACTCTGACAAACCAGCAGTAAAATGCACTCACTGGACTCCAGTGCTCACTCACATAGTGGAGAGGACTCAAAGAAGAGTCCAGTGAGTGCATTTTACTGCAAGTTTGTGGGAGCACAGCATCGGAATGGAAGCGAGTATGCATATTCGGATTCAGCATCACTTACACTATACAACACTTACTCTAGTTCAGGGGGTGTTTCGGTGATGACAGGTTCCCTTTAACATATATGGTTTTTTTTAACTGTATGGTGAACGGACGCCACTGTACTGTCTGAGGCATCTGTTATGTATACATTAAACTGATGGCAAAAATGTGATGTGAACCCAGCCTTAGTGCCAGAATAAGCACCAGTACACAGCGGAGAAGTGGGGCAGAAAGGGAAAGCCGCCATGTTCTGACACTGCCCGGTTCTGGTGGTCAGGGGTGAGGACTGCGTTACCTACGGATCATTTATATATTGGGAAATACAGGGCCCAGTAGTAATATACTGGAATCTATATACTATAAAGATATTAGCCCTACCCTGGAATAATAAGACAATTAGGGGGTCATTTGTTAAATAGAAATACTCCTATATTAGGCGTGTTTCTGACACAGACTGTGGCGCACAGGTCCTTTACACCTCAATCTGCACCTTTTCCCCGCTCATGCCAGGTCTAAAAAAGGTGGAGTGGGCAGGGTAGGGGATACAGTTATTGCCATACAGTTATTGGATAACACCATCATACAGTCACTGGATACTTCCATACAGTGACTGGATAAAACCGCCATATAGTAACTGGATAACATCGCCATACAGTCACCGGATAGCATCACCATACAGTTACCGGATAACACCGCCATACAGTGATTGCAGAACACCACCATACGGTGCCGTCA
Organism: Rhinella marina; assembly: GCA_900303285.1. NCBI lineage: Eukaryota > Metazoa > Chordata > Amphibia > Anura > Bufonidae > Rhinella > Rhinella marina. Next base: position 12,090 of record ONZH01015680.1, on the reverse strand, counting down.
TACAGGGACTGGATAATGCCACCATAGACTAGATAACACCTCCATACAGTGACCGAAAGGGTATAACAGGGCACTGTACAGGGTATGGTAAGAGGGCACAATGCAGGGTATAAGTACCGGGTGGGGGGCACAGTATGGGGTGGGGGGCACAGTTACATGACCCTGTGACGTTAGAAGGTCCTTATGGTGCATGCGTTTACACACCACCATAATGAGAGGCAGAGGTGTGAGATAGGGGCCTTGGATGGACAGGAGGGGTGGACACAGCAAGTAGGTGGAAGGGGCTCTGAGGGGGATTCATACAAGAAGTAGGGGGCAGGAGGTCTGTGCAGGGCAGCAAAAGGAGAAAGGAGGGTGGAACAGGAGCTCTCCATACATGATGGAGGAGAGGAAGGGGGGGGGGAGCAGGTGTCATGGAGGCAAGATGCTTCACAAGGAGGTAAAGCAACCCAATAGCATGAAGCTGCTGGTCTACAGCATCCAGCAGCAGTTGGAAAAGTTTCCTGACCCACAGAGAAGAGACAGTCACAGTGCAGACTCACTTACAGACTGTCTGCATCTCTTCACACTGCTGCTCTGCTGGGATCTCTCTCCTTCTCAGGCAGCACGTCCATTTGCATATAGGTAGTGATGAGCGAACTTCTGTCTTCAAATTCGCCATACAAGGTTTGGGTTATCTAAGAATTCCGTTATGGATTCCGCTACCAAGAACTATACATTATAGTCCGTCATAACGGAATCCTTAACAAAATTCTTAGATAACCCAAACCTTGTACGCCAAACTTGAAAACAGAAGTTTGCTCAGCATTGTACTAATGCATTGTACTAAATATCATCGCTCCCCTCCCTTCAGCCCCTCCAACATACAGTCCCATGTACATATCACTATCTACAGACTATTCCAATGTACAGTCCCATGTAAATTACGGTACATCACCCTCTAAATACAGCCTCCTCAGGTTGAGGTAAAAAGTGAATTGCTATATGGATTCTGTTACCATGGACCATAACGCAATTCTATGGAGGAATGCATAACGGAATGCCTTTGGAGACATTCTGTTATTTATTCCGTCATAAAAGAAGCCTATAGCCTGCATAACGGATCCGTCCGGTCTCCATTATGCTGGAGCCCTCTCCTGCTCTGTCCCCCGGAATACACCACATGCCCCCCCCCTCACAGATTTACACCCCATAAAGCCCCCCTCAGATCTGCCCCATGTCCCCAGAATACACCACATGCCCCCCTCAAAACCCCCATGGCCCCCAGAATACACCACATGCCCCCCCTCACATATTTAAACCCCATAAAGCCCCCCTACGGCCCTCAGAATACACCATAAGCCCCCCTCACAGATTTACACCCCATAAAGCCCCCCATGGCCCCCAGAATACACCCATATCTGTACTATAAACCCCTGTAATTGCCCCAGACTCCACTCCACTTGAACCCCACTGCCGCTGATTACTCCACCTGCCCCCTCATATACAGTATGAGTTCCATTTGCTGCCCCTTACCTGCTCCCCATGAAGCTCTGTGTCCTCCAGGAAGACAGCCCCTCCTCCTTCAACAAGCTCCTGCAGTCGGGATTGGTCATGTGACCATGAAGAAGCATGTGACCAGTGACGTCACAGACCTCCTTCAAGCAACTCCATTCTAGCCACTACGGAGGACAAACCAAGTCCTCCACAGCCGCCCCCTCCCCCCCCCCCCCTGATGAGGTTAGTACAAAGTGGGGGAAGGAGGCAGAGGTGGGTGGGTGTATGTGTTGACGCTCCCTTGCTCCAGTCTGATGCTGCAGCTCTGCTACTGCTCCCGGGCCCCTTTTGCCCTCGGGCCCCGAAGCAGTGGCTTCCCCTGCTTCCCCTATTGCTACGCCCCTGCAACTAATAGATATTATGTTACATTTTAAGGCATTAACATATTAAATAACATTGTACAACAATAACCATGTGCAAGTACCCTATTCTGGGGTACTGCACAAACATACCTCCAGTGTAATACCTCATTTAAAAACTATATTGTGCAAGAAATTACCATAAAACGTCTTTTTTAAAACTAATAATTAAAGCAAGAAAATAGTTACACTACATGATAAGCATCACTGCAGACATTTCCTCTTCTTAAACTGCCATAAAGTTGTATAAACTAGTATAAGCTGGAGCATGCCATTGAGGGTGAACTTCAAAGATTTTTATGAGAGCAGATATAAAACTGCTGTTATTGGCAAGGTGCCATATTGTTTTTTATAGACTTTGGTGCAGAATAAAACACAAACTCCATTTAGAATAAGTGCAGAATAAATGGCAGCACTAGGTAAAACATCATTGAACAATAAACGGTACTGTTTGCTTTCATGGTTTTATTTCTTCTCTGTAACAAAGTTTAATGCCTGCAGTTTCATCTTGAAATCAATATCCGGCATTTTTTTATTTTCACTTTTTTTTCATTAGGTTAGGACACTACACTCATAATGGATATATTTTGCCCTACACTGCACTGGGTTGAACTTGTCACTTTGCACAACTCTGTGATATCACAGTATATGTGCTTTATGTCGCTTGGAGGCTTGAAAATAACTCTCACCTTTCTTACAAAGAAAACATATCCTTTACAGTTTACTTGCTGCTATTGGGTTACTGTATGACCCTACTGGCTGATTTTCCTAAGCAAATGGCATCACTTCAGTCTATAGACTGAGATTCTGTGTTGAGAAACTACTACTAAAAGATTCTAAAAATGGGAAATATTTAAATGTGGAGCAAGTAAGAAAGCATGTAAAAACTGACGCAAGTCTGAAAGTCCAGAATCTATCTAGAATCTATACAGTAGCCAATAAAGGCTATAAGAAGGCAATGAGACTGGCTAAACTAGAAAATGAAAAGCAAATTGCAGAGAAGTGCAAAATAAATCCAAGCAAATCTTCAAATATATTACCAGTAGAGATGAGCGAGCACTAAAATGCTCAGGTGCTCGTTATTCGAGTCGAACTTTTCCCGATGCTCGGGTGCTCGTTTGGAGTAACGAACCCCATTGAAGTCAATGGGAGACTCGAGCATTTTTTTGCAGGGGACCGGGGCTCTGCCTAGGGAAGGCTGGGTGAAAACCTGGAAACCTCAGAAAATGATGGAAACACCACGGAAATGGACAGGAAACAGCAGGGGCAGCATGCATGGATGCCTCTGAGGCTGCTTAATCCCACCATTACCCCAAATTCTCAGGCAACAGCCTGGTGGTTACCCTCGTGGCAATTGTGCTCACCAAGACCAAGAAAGGCGATGCAAATACCCATCACATATTAGGGAAGCACCCAACTAGGTGCAACGAAGGTCCATCACTGCCTGCAGGTGACACCACTGCTCATGCTGGCACTGCAGCTGACATCAAGTTTAGTATCTGTTCTTATCAGTTGGTGTGGCTGTTGGTGGTATAGTGGTGAGCATAGCTGCTTCCCAAGCAGTTGACCTGGGTTTGATTCCCGTCTATCGCAGAAGGCAATTAAAAGAAGATCTAAAAAAAAATCAGTACAATATCTAATACGTCCCCTACCCGGGTAAATTGTTTGGAGAGAGGGCCTGTAGGTGGGGGGGGGGAGGTTGGAAAAAACTGTCGCATCAACCGGTATGGTATCGATTCTTCTCAGTTTAATACCGTATACGTCCCCTATCTTGGGACCTTATATTTCATGGATTTTTCGACCAAGGAAAACGGAAAAAGAGCTTGCTCTGGCCAGGGGAGTGTCTTTCCCACTGCAGCTAAGGGGACATGTCCATGCTCTGCCTATCACAGGTCAGGAGGCAATTAAAAGAAGAACAAAAAAAAAACATCAGTACAATATCTAAAACGTCCCCTATCCGGGTAAATTGTTTGGAGAGAGGGCCTGTAGCTGGGGGGAAGGAGGTTTTGCTGGAAGAGCCAGAGTAGTGCCCCCTGGGCTAGCGTGTGTGGTGGTGACAACAGCCGGATGTATTTAGAATGACGACGCAGGACCCCAACTTAAAAATTTAGCATCAACCGGTACAATTGTCAATTATAAGCTCGATCAAGTGTGGCATGACTTATAAATGGATATTGCATGTGGTCACGTACTCCCTGGAACCCCATAGTCACCCCTTACCTGATGTGCTAGCCCAGAACATTCTCTGCCCCAATTCGCAAGACCTTTTGCTGTTTCCGTGTGCTGACAGTGGGGATTTACCAGTGTTGTCTGAGGAGGTGGTGGACAATGGCAAGACACAGGTGTCGGGGGGTGAGGTAGTTGTATGGGAAGCAAGTTACAGTGGGGACTCCTTGGGGGGGCTTTCTCATGATGGGACAGATTCAACTTGGGTGGATCAGGCACAGGAACAGATCAATTTTTTTTTGTGTTTATTTAACTTTTATTTAGCAAAAATAACCAGAGATATTTATTCGTTATCTTCTCTGCGCAGTCTGGCGTTGGGGTTCGTCACTTTGATGGCGAGCTGTGCCGCTCTCTCCACAATGGTCTTTAGGTTCTTAGATGGAGACGTTGTCGGTGATTTCAGCACAGAAGGACTTGTTGCTCATCAACAGTACCTGGACCTCCTTGACATTGTGGACCAGGAATTTGCGTGTGGACCAGGAATTTGCGGAACCCTGTTGGCAGCATGTGTTTGGTCTTCTACTTGCTACCGTATCCAATGTTGGGCAATATAGATACGCAGGTAAATTATTTTTCACACCTATCCCAAAAATAATAATTTACGCAGTTTGCGCAAATAAACTGGAAACTGGAATTGGAGAGAGGGCCTGTAGGTGGAAAAATGTTTGGAGAAGGTGGACCTCGGAAAAATTGTTTGGGAGAGGGCCTGTAGGTGGACTCTGAAAAATTTTTGGAGAGGGCCTGTAGGTGGACTCCGGAAAAATTGTTTGGAGAGAGGGCCTGTAGGTGGACCTCCGAAAAATTGTGGAGAGACCTGTAGGTCTTCGGAAAAATTGTTTGGAGAGAGGGCCTGAGGTGGACCTCCTGTAGAGAGGGCCTGTAGGTGGACCTCCGGAAAAATTGTTTGGAGAGAGGGCCTGTAGGTGGACCTCTGGAAAAATTGTTTGAATAGAGGGCCTGTAGGTGGACCTCCGGAAAAATTGTTTGGAGAGAGGGCCTGTAGGGTGGACCTCAGGTAAAATTGTTTGGAGAGAGGGCCTGTAGGTGGACCTCCGGAAAAATTGTTTGGAGAGAGGGCCTGTAGGTGGACCTCCGGAAAAATTGTTTGAAGAGAGGGCCTGTAGGTGGACCTCCGGAAAAATTGTTTGGAGAGAGGGCCTGTAGGTGGACCTCTGGAAAAATTGTTTGGACAGAGGGCCTGTAGGTGGACCTCCGGAAAAATTGTTGAAGAGAGGGCCTGTAGTTGGACCTCCGGAAAAAAATTGTTTGAAGAGAGGGCCTGTAGGTGGACCTCCGGAAAAATTGTTTGGAGAGAGGGCCTGTAGGTGGACCTCCGGAAAAATTGTTTGAAGAGAGGGACTGTAGAGGGCCCTCCTGAAAAATTGTGCTAAAAGAGTGCCAGTTGGACCTCTAAAAAATGGCATTTTTTGGGTCAGCGTTAGGCAAAGACGATATGGAGGAGGAGTAGGAGGAGTAGAGAAGAGGAATCAGATACATAAGTTATTTAAATCTTTAGCTGCTTTCCCCCGGAGGAGATTTGAATTCCGGTGAAATCCAGGCTTTGTTCATTTTAATAAGCATCAGCCTGTCAGCGCTGTCAGTTGACAGGCGTGTATGCTTATCGGTGATGACGCCACCAGCTGCACTGAATACCCGCTCTGACAGCACGCTAGCGGCAGGGCAGGCCAGCACCTCCAAGGCGTCCACGCCAGTTCAGGCCACGTGTCCAGCTTTGAAACCCAGTAGTTGTACTGAGCAGGTCCAGACGTTGGTATGGTCAGCTAGGTACTCCCTCACCATCTTTCTGTACAGCTCCCCCCTACTCTGCCTAGACTGGGGACAGGTGACAGTGTCTTGCTGGGGTGACATAAAAGTGGCAAGGAGCGTTCCCCTGCCAGTGCTGGACAAGCTGCCTGCTCGCCTCCTCTCCCCCGCTACTTGGCCCACAGAACCATGCCCTCTGCCGCTAGCGGCGTCAGATGGGAAGAATTGTTTCAGCTTGTGCACCAGGGCCTGTTGATATCTATTCACTCTCATACTCCTTTCCTCTGCAGGGATGAGAGTGGAAAGGTTCTGCTTGTACCGTGGGTCCAGGAGAGTGAACACCCAGTAATCGGTGTTTGAAAAAATTCTTCTAACGCGAGGGTCACGGGATAGGCAGCCTAACATGAAGTCTGCCATGTGCGCCAGAGTCCCAACACGCAAGAATTCCCTCTCCTCACTGGCCTGACTCTCCATTTCCTCCTCCTCCTCCTCCTCCAAGTCCTCCTCTTCAGCCCATACACGCTCAAGAGTTAAGGACTGAGCACTGGTACCCTCTACTGTCTCGCCGACATTCTCCTCCTCTTCCTCCTCATCATCCTCATCCCCCTCCTCCGATACGCGCTGAGAAACAGACCGGAGGGTGCTCTGGCTATCAAGCGACGTATCTTCCTCCACCGTCTCTTGTGACAAGCGCAAAGCATCCGACTTGATGCTGAGCAGTGAGTTTTTCAACAGGCAAAGCAGCGGGATGGTGAGGCTGATAATGGCGGCATCGCCGCTGACCATCTGTGTTGACTCCTCAAAGTTGCTCAACACCTGGCAGATATCAGACATCCACGTCCACTCCTCATTGTAGACTTGAGGAATCTGACTGACCTGACTACCAGTTCTGGTGGAAGTTGACATCTGGCAGTCTACAATCGCTCTGCGCTGCTGGTAAACTCTGGATAACATGTTTAATGTAGAATTCCATCTCGTGGGCACGTCGCACAACAGTCGGTGAGCGGGCAGTTGTAGGCGGCGCTGCGCTGCCCTGAGAGTGGCAGCATCTGTGGTCGACTTGCGGAAATGCGCACAGATGCGGCGCACCTTGGTGAGCAAATCAGACAGATTGGGGTATGTCTTGAGGAACCGCTGAACTATGAGATTGAACACGTGGGCCAGGCATGGCACATGTGTCAGTCTGCCGAGTTGCAGAGCCGCCACCAGGTTACGCCCGTTGTCACACACAACCATGCCTGGCTTGAGGTTCAGCGGTGCCAGCCACACATCGGTCTGCGCTGTGATGCCCTGTAACAGCTCTTGGGCGGTGTGCCTTTTGTCACCTAAGCTCAGCAGTTTGAGCACCGCCTGCTGGCGCTTACCCACGGCACTGGTGCTGCGCCTAGAGCTACCGACTGAAGGCGCCGTGCCCACGGATGGTAATTCGGAGGAGGAGGTGGAGGAGGAGGTGGAGGAGGAGGAGGGGTCGGAGGAGGAGGCATAGTACGTCTGAGAGACCGTGACCGAGGTAGGCCCCGCAATCCTCGGTGTGGGCAGTACATGAGCGGCCCCAGGGTCATTCTCGGTCCCAGCCTCCACCAAGTTAACCCAATGTGCCGTCAGTGAGATATAGTGTCCCTGCCCGGCAGCACTTGTCCACGTGTCCGTGGTTAGGTGGACCTTCTCAGAAACAGCGTTGGTCAGGGCACGGATGATGTTCTGTGACACGTGCTGGTGTAGGGCTGGGACGGCACATCGGGAAAAATAGTGGCGGCTGGGGACGGAATACCGAGGGGCAGCCACCGCCATGAGATTGCGAAAGGCCTCGGTCTCTACCAGCCTATAGGGCAGCATCTCCAGGCTAAGCAATTTGGAGATGTGGACGTTGAGGGCTTGGGCATGTGGGTGGGTGGAACTGTATTTCCTCTTGCGCTCCAGCGTCTGCTGTAAAGACAGCTGAACGCTGCGCTGGGACATGTTGGTGGACACTGTGGAGGATCGTGGAGGCGAAGGTGTGGTTTTCCGGTGGGAGGCACTCGTGCAGGGGTCCTGGGCAGGGGGTTGACTAGCAGAGGCAGCGAGTGACGCAGGGGGTTGACTAGCAGAGGCAGCGAGTGACACAGGGGAAGGAGCAGTGGTGTGACCCGCAGGAGGTGGTGAACGGCCTTGGTTCCATTGAGTGGGGTGTTTAGCACTCATATGCCTGCGCATGCTGGTGGTGGTTAGGCTAGTAGTGGTGGCACCCCTGCTGATCCTGGTGTGGCACAGGTTGCACACCACAGTCCGTCGGTCATCCTCACTTTCTTTAAAGAACCTCCAGACTTGCGAACATCTAGGCCTCGCCACGGGAGCTTCACTACGTGAAACAGTTGCTGCTGATGCACCAGCTCTGGCCCTGCTTCTCCCTCTGGCCACACCACTGCCTCTTACAACCTGTTCTGGTGCAGCACTCGCCTCCGCCTCAGAAGCACTGTCTTCACTCGGCATATCAACCCAGCTCGGGTCAGTCACCTCGTCATCCTCCGATTCCTCAGTCTGCTCCCCCCTCGGAATTCCTCCCCTTACAACAACTTCACCACTGTCTGACAACCGTGTCTCCTCATCGTCCGACACCTCTTTACAAACTTCTTCCACTAACTCAACATTGTCATCATCATATCATCATCACCCACAGACTGCGACAGTTGGAAAACTTGGGCATCGGGAAAGAGGTCAGCAGCAACCTGAGAAGTGGTTTGTGACTCTGGGAAGGGTCCAGAAAACAGTTCCTCAGAGTATGCCGGATCGCATTCCAAATTTTCCTGGGAGGGGGCAGACTGGGGGAAGGAGGTTGAGGTGGAGGAGCCAGAGGAGTGCTCCCTTGGGTAACGTGGGTGGACTGCGTGGAAGACTGACTGGTGGACAAATTACTTGAAGCATTATCCGCAATCCACGAGATCAGCTGTTCGCACTGTTGTGGTTTCAACAGTCCTCTACCACGTGTCCCTGTAAGTTGAGACATGAAGCTAGGGAGTGTAGCTCTGCGGCGTTCCACAGCTCCCTCATCAGCAGGTACTGTCTCACCCTGCCCAGGACCACGGCCTCTGCCCCCTGCAGTAATTGAATGCCCCCACGCCCTCGTCCTCGACCCTTAGCCCTGGGGTTCAACATTTTCTGTATATAAGTGTATTCTATAAAAAAATAAAATAAATGGGCCTGGTGTACTGAAACCCACAAACTTGTTCAGTCTGGTTTAATTTAGTGACGTACAGAAAGTGTCACTGGACAGAATATACGGTTTGGAGCGAGTGTGCTGAACTGTGACACACAGAAAGGTTACACGCAGCTGTGTGAAATGGATTTGTATCACTCAGCTAAAACAACAAAAAAACTAATTTTTTTCTATATTTTTTTTAATATTTTTTTTTTTAGTTTTGTTTTTTTGGGAACGTGACGTGCAGGAACTATCGGAGACCTAACTCACACCCTGTTAACGGTGGCTATTTAGACTGCGACCCAGACAAATGTCGCACAGAGATTTTTAGGATCAAGCTTTACACGTGACAGGTAGCAAATGACTTGGTTGTATTCGGTGACGTACAGAAAGTGTCACCTGGACAGAATATACGGTTTGGAGTGAGTGTGCTGAACTGTGACACACAGAAAGGTTACACGCAGCTGTGTGAAATGGATTTGTATCACTCAGCTAAAACAACAAAAAAACTAATTTTTTTCTATATTTTTTTTTATATTTTTTTTAGTTTTGTTTTTTGGGAACGTGACGTGCAGAAACTATCGTACAGCTGACTGACACCCTACTGACGGTGGCTATTTAGACTGCGACCCAGACAAATGTCGCACAGAGATTTTTAGGATCAAGCTTTACACGTGACAGGTAGCAAATGACTTGGTTGTATTCGTGACGTACAGAAAGTGTCACCTGGACAGAATATACGGTTTGGAGTGAGTGTGCTGAACTGTGACACACAGAAAGGTTACACGCAGCTGTGTGAAATGGATTTGTATCACTCAGCTAAAACAACAAAAAAACTAATTTTTTTCTATATTTTTTTATATTTTTTTTTAGTTTTGTTTTTTTGGGAACGTGACGTGCAGAAACTATCGTACAGCTGACTGACACCCTACTGACGGTGGCTATTTAGACTGCGACCCAGACAAATGTCGCACAGAGATTTTTAGGATCAAGCTTTACACGTGACAGGTAGCAAATGACTTGGTTGTATTCGGTGACGTACAGAAAGTGTCACCTGGACAGAATATACGGTTTGGAGTGAGTGTGCTGAACTGTGACACACAGAAAGGTTACACGCAGCTGTGTGAAATGGATTTGTATCACTCAGCTAAAACAACAAAAAACTAATTTTTTTTCTATATTTTTTTTTTTTTAGTTTTGTTTTTTTGGGAACGTGACGTGCAGAAACTATCGTACAGCTGACTGACACCCTACTGAGGGTGGCTATTTAGACTGCGACCCAGACAAATGTCGCACAGAGATTTTTAGGATCAAGCTTTACACGTGACAGGTAGCAAATGACTTGGTTGTATTCGGTGACGTACAGAAAGTGTCACCTGGACAGAATATACGGTTTGGAGTGAGTGTGCTGAACTGTGACACACAGAAAGGTTACACGCAGCTGTGTGAAATGGATTTGTATCACTCAGCTAAAACAACAAAAAAACTAATTTTTTTTCTATATTTTTTTTATATTTTTTTTTTAGTTTTGTTTTTTTGGGAACGTGACGTGCAGAAACTATCGTACAGCTGACTGACACCCTACTGAGGGTGGCTATTTAGACTGCGACCCAGACAAATGTCGCACAGAGATTTTTAGGATCAAGCTTTACACGTGACAGGTAGCAAATGACTTGGTTGTATTTGGTGACGTACAGAAAGTGTCACCTGGACAGAATATATACGGTTTGGAGTGAGTGTGCTGAACTGTGACACACAGAAAGGTTACATGCAGCTGTGTGAAATGGATTTGTATCACTCAGCTAAAACAACAAAAAAACTAATTTTTTTTTATATATTTTTTTTTTTTAGTTTTGTTTTTTTGGGAACGTGACGTGCAGAAACTATCGTACAGCTGACTGACACCCTACTGACGGTGGCTATTTAGACTGCGACCCAGACAAATGTCGCACAGAGATTTTTAGGATCAAGCTTTACACGTGACAGGTAGCAAATGACTTGGTTGTATTCGGTGACGTACAGAAAGTGTCACCTGGACAGAATATACAGTTTGGAGTGAGTGTGCTGAACTGTGACACACAGAAAGGTTACACGCAGCTGTGTGAAATGGATTTGTATCACTCAGCTAAAACAACAAAAAAACTAATTTTTTTCTATATTTTTTTTTATATTTTTTTTAGTTTTGTTTTTTTGGGAACGTGACGTGCAGAAACTATCGTACAGCTCACTGACACCCTACTGAGGGTGGCTATTTAGACTGCGACCCAGACAAATGTCGCACAGAGATTTTTAGGATCAAGCTTTACACGTGACAGGTAGCAAATGACTTGGTTGTATTCGATGACGTACAGAAAGTGTCACCTGGACAGAATATACGGTTTGGAGTGAGTGTGCTGAACTGTGACACACAGAAAGGTTACACGCAGCTGTGTGAAATGGATTTGTATCACTCAGCTAAAACATAAAAAAAACTAATTTTTTTTGGTATATTTTGTTTTGGATTTTTGTTTTTTTGGGAACGTGACGTGCAGAAACTATCGTAGAGCTAACTGACACCCTACTGACGGTAGCTATTTAGACTGCGACCCAGACAAATGTCGCACAGAGATTTTTGGATCAAGCCATACACGTGACAGGCAGCAAATGACTTGGTTGTATTCGGTGACATACAGAAAGTGTCACCTGGACAGAAAATAGTGAGTGTTCTGAACTGTGACACACAGAATGGTTCCACACTGCTGTGTGCAATGGATTTGTATCACTAAGATATAACATAAAAAAATAAAAGGGGGTTATACATGGCGATAGCTGCACTACTAGTGCCAGCCAGCCAAGTGACAAAAAAAAAAATGTCTTCTAGCCCTTAGAAGGGCTGTTGGGTTCTTTGTGGGTGATCCCTGCCTAACAGAGAACTAAATGCAGGCCCTTAACACTCTCCCTGAAACGCAGCAGCTCTATCCCTAACGACATCCAGACGGCATCTGAGCAGAGCACCGCGGCCAGTCAGTAGTATATTCCAGGGTCATTTGA